>OY723399.1:27321646-27897711 GCA_963210345.1 Inga oerstediana
AATTATTAATGTGAAAAACCCCTTAAGTCTAGGGTAAAAACCATAAATCGTCCAGACTAATGAAAATATGATCCATTATAATCAAAATAGGGTACGAGAGAGTATCAAATAAATATACAAACATGTGCAATCACCCACCTAAATAACAAAAGCTACAAGCTTACAACAGAGAATAAAACACAGTCCAAAATACCAGAAAAAAGTCCTTAACCATGAATACATTTTCTCTCACACTAGGCCTCGAAATGACGATCACACAGTTCAAAATGATGAACTATATTTTCTAAACCTGCTAACCAAATTTCAGCTCGATCCAACGGTCAACGAATGCGCAAATGCTAATTTACCGATACTAACCTGTGAAGCTGCGTTTTTTTCTCACATGGCTGCAACATTAGACTTCTTTAACCTCTTCAACTAAGGCCAATCAGGCCTCGGTAGGGCATCTCTACCAAAAAACATAATATGCTCTCTCTCTACTTAAATAAGTGAGACACAACATCAAATTAGGAAACTCCGAGAGAATATTCTTTTTGATAAAGAACAATCAGGAAACTTTCCTCTCTCTCTTTTTCATTATCTCATTCTTTTCCTTCTTTCCTATCCTTTTTCTTGGAAAAATTACATTCAGGTACTGGACAAGAGAAAAAATGAAAAAATAGTAATTTGAAATCTCAAAATTGCCAAAAAGTCATGTGGGAGTTTTTTTGCAATAAATTTCAATATGGACTTGTCAATGGATGCTCATGGACTTACCAATAAACGCCCCTAGACTTGTCAATAACGCCCCCCTAGACTTGTCAATGACGCGCCATGCGTCTATAGACTTGTTAGCGGATGCCCATAGACTTGTCAGTGGAATTGGAATTTATTACAAAAAAATCTCATGGGAGTTAAATATCATTTTGAGATTTTAAGAAACCATTTTTCATTTTTTCTCTTGTTCGGACTTGAATGTAATTTTTCCTTTTTTCTTTCTTGTTCTTTCTTTTTTTTTATAAAATAGGAAATACATAAAATAAAAAATATATAAAATTTAGTTAATTCAAATATGAACTTTTCTTCATACTGCGAAGGGAGCCCAAGGCCCAACACAATGTTGACGCAAAAAGTAAAATGCAAATCCACTGTAATAATTAAAGCCGATTTGACTTTATCCTTTCGCACAAAGGCATATACGTTCTTCTTCTTTTCGGCCCCCCACAAGGCTACAACACACACAAGGTATATATATATTCTCTGGTCCTGCGATGCCCATCAAGGTTCTGGTCACGTAGTAATGATGAATATCGAAAATTTAGTTAAGATACATAATAAATATATATATATATATATATATATATATAGAGAGAGAGAGAGATGGAGTGAGCAAGAATTGTTCTTTTTCAAAAAATAATTAACGTGTGACAAATAAAGACTATATAATAATCCCCACACATTAAAAATAAATTGGCCAACATTTACAGTGTTGTGCATTTTCTCATAAAGGCGTAAGAGGGTTGACAAAAAAATACAATTATTTAATCTTAATTCATATCCTAAAGGTGAGTGATAGAGATTTGGGATTTAAACTCTTCTAATATTTTAAAAAAAAATGAGGAATTGAAATTTCCCGAATTTTGGTCAGGTTATATATATTTAAAGTCAAAGAAAGAATAAAGTGGGGATCGTGGATTCATGCATGTATCATCTACTCCCTCCGGTCCTATTTATAAGCAACTTTCTCTTTCATAAGGCTGGTCCCTTTTATAAGCAACTTTCACTTTTTGTCTGAACATATAAGCTTTTTTTTTCTATTTGACCCTTATTAAATACTTATTCTCTCTCATATCTTATATCCATTATCTCTCATATTTTTTATCTATTCTCTCTCCTATACTCTTTTCATAAAGAAGGGCATATATGAAAAAACATGATATTTTTGATACATTTATTGTTTTTAACTACCAGTTCGTTTTGCATAATCAAAAAGAAAATTACTTATAAATAGGATCGAAGGGAGTATATGAGATAAAGTTATGACAAGGACAAAGTTATTGCACAAATTAAAAGTACATTCTCCAAAATGATCGATTGCCATTTTTTCTTTAGTTAAAGTCAACTATAATTGTGAGTCTGACTGATCATCATGATATATGCTTTTAAAGAAATTTCCTATTAGTACCAGCTTTATTTCATGCATGTCATATAGTTGACAATTCGCTATATTTTTTCAAAAGTGAATTGAAGGATGATATTTTGAGTGCAAGGGGTTTTGGTATATGAGAAATGTATGAAAATTATTTCTTTTATTTTTGTCTGTTTGCGTTTTTATATACTACCTCCACTAAGATTTTGTTCATAGTGTAATTTCTACTACGAATGAGATCTTATATTAATGGTTGGAGGCAATATTTTGCTAAATATATCATATCACTAAATAAATTAAAGCTATTTGATCATGGAGGAAATATAAAAAAAAAATTAATCTAATAATTTTACGTGTTTTCTGGATCACCGGAGCGGGTTCAAGCTCCAATAATTACTCTTTTGGTCCTATTTATGAGATAGAAAAAGAAGAAATTTTTTTATCCTATTTATAAGACAACCCATTAAATTTTCTATATCAATATACAATTTTGCCCTTCATTTATTATTATGTTGATTTTGTTTTTGTGGGGTATAATGTAATTAAAAAGGGATAAATTAAAATTGGAAAGTTATTGAATTTTAAGGCGGAGTTAATGAAATCTAAGGTTTTCCTTGGTATATGTGAAATATGCTAGAAATTGAGCAGAAGTGCCTTGAAAATATGATCAGATGAGCAATTAACTACACTAATGACATTGAATATGTAGCCATTAGAAATAAGGCGACAAATTAAATTGGAAGTGAGATAGTGAGATTAGGTTGCGTCAGTGTAATGAAATAGTATTCAACCCATTAAAGAGAGGACCTAGCTCAACTTCTGAGGGAAGCCATTGGCTCTCATATTTAATTAGGTTCTTCACATTCAACATCATCAAGCTATTAATTAATGTGGAAGAAATGAAGAAAAGAAAGCTTAGCTACCTCCACTACTTAGCTTCTTCCTCTAAAGATAACTCTTGAAGGAATCAGCACCACTTTGTTGGGTTGGCATTATGCCATAAATAGTTTGGTTCAGCACCAAAAGGGGTTGAAATTTTTTAATTTTATTATCACTTTATAAAAAGGCTTCAAATATATATATATATATATAGTCCAATGGATATATGTATATATGATGTAATAATATGTGTTAGAATCGACAGAGTTTAGAGAAAGAGAAAACTGAAGGAACACACGAAGAAGAGCAAGAGGCACACAAAGAACAATCAGAAGAGCTCAAGAAGCAGAATATACGAGATGAGACTTTAAGAGTGGGTTTGTATTTAATAAGTGGACCTGAAAGAATACAAAATCTATAGTAATAATAACGCCAATAACACTATACTCCTCTAAACCTATTTATAGGACTGAGAGAGAGAAATATTTTTTTATCCTATTTATAAGGCTCCTCATTAAATTTTTATGTGAATATATAATTTTTACCTCTAATTATTTATTATTGAGTTGACTTTGTTCTCATGGGATATTATGTATATCAAATAAGGATAAAGTTGGAAAGCTAATGAATTTGAAAGCAAAGTTAACAGCGTTTAAGATTCTCCTTGGCCTAGAGAGAGATTTGTTTGGTCATTAATATAAGGCACCTCATCATTAAATTTATCATATAGATGTACAATTTTACCCCTATTTTATTGTTATTAGATTTCTTAGTTCTCTCCAATTCATCATTCATACTAAATAAGGATAAAGTTGAAAAGTTACAACATTTTAAAATAGAGTTAATGAGCTTTAAGGATTTTTTTTATTCCGGTGAAACATTTTAGAAGTACCCTATATATAAATAATATTATATGAGCATGTATATTAAAGAATGAAGCTTGTGGAAGAAATTAAACCTGAAAAGTTTTCATATGCACCATAAGAAAATTCAAGCATCTTGTGGATCTTGTGGAATATATGTATGAGAAAAGTAGAAGTTTGACTGCTAAACCTAACAGGGTCACTTTACTTGGTTTCGAAGGAATTTATGTGTTGCCTTCAGACACATATAAAGGAGTAGCATTATCAATTGAGAATAATTACAAGCTTTAATAAAGGGCTTGTGAGAGGCTACTATTTTCCTTGGTTTGACTTGTAAGGAGATATGACCCCTTATATGATAAGTACAGAAGCACAAAATATATGGATGACCAGTAGAGTACATTCTTTTTTGATTGTCACTTTACTTGGTTTCAAACATCTTCAAGTGTTTCATTTCACACCTTTCATTAATTAATAAATATTAATATTCACATGCAACCTTTGATAAAGGTGTTATATAGTGACTTGTCTGAGTTGAACACTAATTTTGGGGATCACCACCTTCAGCCGCATGACCAATGCTCCATAATCAACAGTTCTTGTTTCTTCTCAAATAATCATGAGAGGTGTTAGGCCTTGTAACACGGATTGAGTGCTGGCTTGTTTAATTAATCCATTAATTTGCTTATTTTTTATGCTTCACTTTTCACCTTTCTTTTAGTACGATTGGACAAATCTAAATCTAACTTCTTTAATTTGATTTGAACAAGCCAATTTACGGGTCAAGTTAATTATCCCATTCAACCTAATTAACTTAGTTTTGGGAAGAAAAAAAAGTAACAAATAAATTTAAAATATCTCAAGTGTGATTGGTAGCTAAATTGGATAGAGAACCCTCTCCAACTATGGTGCCTTCCATTTGTAGCAGTTGCATCATGTAATCACTACAAGTCGCAACACAAATGCTCGTGCCACTTGGCGTATGGTCAAAATGTTACATATTTGTAGCGGTTTGCTATAAATTCCTGTGTTTGTAACGGTTTTGTCAAACCACTACAAGAAAACCGTTTTAAAAACCTGTATTTTTTTGTAGTGGTTGTTGAATTGAAAAAACCAATCCACTTATAAATACCAATGGATAGACATCTACGTGGAATGAGGATTTGTAAAGCAACTTAAATACTAATTGATTGATACCTAAGTGGGATGGGAATTTATAAAGCAATGAACTAATGGTTTCAGATTATAATTAGGAAAGAACTCACCACCTCTCACTTGTAGAAAAACTTTCTTATCACTCGGTCACAAAGCGATTGTTAGCAATTGAGAACTTGACGCATGCATACATGTCAGAATACTATATATATATATATATAGGGTACAAAGAGGGCTAAGCACAACAATAGAAAATTGTTGATCAGAAGTGGAGAAAAGTAGGCCCCATGGGCTCACAGGCAATGGGCTATCATGGATTTGATTAGTCATATGTGGTCCATATTTTCGTCTAAGTTTCAAAAATCAAAATAACACTATTTCATTTAGGGGATATTTGATTTTGTCTTTATAATTAATTTTGACAAGTATAATGTTAAGATATTTTTTTTAAAAAAAATATGGTTACATTCCAAAATCAACTATGAAATTAACATCATGGCTACCCCCCATAAACTATCAAATATACCTTTAGTATAGTAGATAACACAATATAACAAGAAAGTGTGCTGATGAAACAGAAAAAAATGAGAGGGGTTCTTTAAGACAAAATTAAACTCAAAATTCACGTAGTGCACTAAATCAATTTCCATAGATTAAAGAGTATGATTGAAACATAAAAGCATTGAAGCCTATTTGAAGCCAAATTAATGCTTTGAGGGTGGGGGCAAAGAAATTTTACAAAAAAAATGAGAACGACAGTTTGTGACTAAAACACAGTGTAATAGAACCCAGACCGGACCAAGCGGTATGGACCGGAAACTAGCTAACTGGTCCGGTTCGGTATTTTTTTTTTTAATTTTTTCTTTAGAATTTCATATTAATAACATTAAAATCTTCAATTTCTCACAGGTTTGGCATCGTGTTAGCTCCTATTTGACTCCAATCTGACCCACTGACCATTGACCCAATACCGTAGCCAGTTTAATGGCCGGTCCGAGTTTAATTACCTCACTAAAACATGAGCCAATTAATTACAATTTAGGGCCAAAATGTCCTTGTTGCCGGATTATTGTTTTCCATTTGAGCGTGATCCAACGTTGATTTAATTTATAATTTTCCATGCAAGTTTTTACCTTGATCCAATTCAAGTTATTAATATAAAGGTTTCACGCAAAATCAAGCCACTGATATCGACAATTGCAATAATATAATGAGCAAATAACTAAATAAAGCTCACAGCATGTCTCACGCAGCGTACCAAGAAAGTTACCTGGTGTGAGCTAACGTGACACATGGCGCGGGAAGCTAACGTTTCTTCATATAATTTCATTTTAATTTTGATCAAAAAAATAATTTCATTTCAATATAGAATTTATATATTATTCTTTAAAATTTACAGCTCAAATAATATATTCAATAGTAGTAACTAAATGTATTTTTACTACAATTGAGTTGGAAATTAAAATAAGTAGATAATTTATAAGTTTTTTCTCTGAAATTTATAATTTTTATTTCAAATATTTTTGGCTGATATATCAAAAGTTGATTTGTAAATTGTTTGTGGAGACTCACAAATAGTAATTATTTTTAAGTTATTAAATATCAAAGTATTAGTAATTTAATAAAAACTTATCAAACTAAAAATAACATTAACTACTTATCTGCAAAGCATCAAGTGACGATGATTCAATAATCGGTTAGTCAAAATGATATTTTTCATCTTTCATATAAGTTAAAAAATAATATTACTTACGATCTTCAACATTGGTTACAAAAAACAACATTACTTCTTTGACACTATTAGTGTCCGTTTGGTTCACGAAATTGGAGGTAATGTAATATAATGTAATTGAATGTAATGTAATGATGATTAGATGAATTTGTTTGATTTGTCATTAAGGAAATATGGATGTATATGTATAAAAATGTTTGGTTTGATTACATAGAAAATGAGTATATATGGGAATAATACAGTAAGAAACAAAATTACTCCTATCTACACATATGAGTATAATATACATGTTGGGTTCAAAGTAATTTTTTTCAATTTGTGCAGTGTATGTGTTGGGTTCATAATAATTTTTTAATATTTAATGGTGAAAATATTATGAAGGGGTTCATGGTAATTTTTTAATATTTAGTGGTGGGAATATTATTTAATGACATATTTTAATATTTTTAATGGTGGAATATATTTTTTTAGTAGGGACTATTTTTTATATTTTTATATAATTAATTAATTTTTTTAAAATTTAATGGTGGTAATTATTTAATTTTTAACAGCATTTATAGGTGGCACTTTTGTCAAATTAAAAAATTATAATAGCAATAATGTCTTTTTTACTTGATTACATGATGTTTGCATCATCATTTATCAGTTATAATGATGTAATCAAGATTACAAAAGGTAATAATCTTTATATTACATAAGACCAATCAAATGATGTAATCGATCTATTGCATCAAGATTACATATAATCCTCTCTCATGAAATCGAACCAAATAGGCCATAAGTGTTTTAGGAAACTTACTTGGTAATTAAGTACTTACTTATAATTTTGGGGGTCTTATTTATATTCTTTTTTCGGTCCACTAACAGGCACACAATTTGTTAATAAGAAGACAGTTCTGCACTTTTTTTAAATACTAAGGGGCAATATTGCGCACCAATTTTAACAAAAAATTCAGGATAAAATGCACCTTAACCCTATTTTTCTACAATACTCCATCCGGTCCTAAATATAAGATAGAGTTGACTTTTTTTGAAGAGATTAAGGAAGTTAAATAAGTTACTTAATCATATTATATATTGTGTATCTTTAGATTACATATCAGTTTATTAGTCAAACTAATTAGTTTGGAGAAAAATGTTAAAATATAAATATTCTAAAGTAATTTAATTAGCTTATTTAATCTTTTCAAAAAAAATTAACTTTATCTTATATCTAGGACCGGAGAGAGAAACATTTTTCATTATACTCTTCCACGAACACTTCACATTTAGAGTAAAATTATAAAAATAATTAATATTTTCTTAAAAAGAGTGACAAGCTAAGCCAAATGAATACCACCTTTTGAGAAGGGAAGGTATATTCCTCCATCTTCAACCCATCTCATTCATATGATTCTGTTTTCCTGTTTATCTTAAAACTTTTTCGCAGATCTCAATGCTTCCATCCTTATAAAATTTCTGCTTTGTCTTTTTATTATAGTTTTTGTGAGTATGCGTGTACAAGGATACTTGGGTGTTTCGCATGAGGAGAACATGCAACGCGAGTTTTATCTCGTTAAGTGTAATTTTTTTAAAAAAATTATTATAGTTTTTTGTTTTATTAACAACACCAAAAATAATAAATTAAATTATTAATGTATCATTTTTGTCCTTATTATAAGTTTATTTAAACTAATTCTCGCTTACCAAAAAATGATGGTTAAGTAAGAGCTAGTAAGCCTATGTGAGTGGGTTTAGGGTTCTCTTGTAGGGTTTTGTTGAAGCGGCATCTTCGTTTAGGGTCTCTTCATGATACGAGAGTTGGTAATGGCGGCTAGGAAATTTTGCTGGTTCTTGGTTGGGGTTTCATCGGGCGAGGAGAGGAAGGTGATTCGTGAGGGTGAATTAGTATATTGGGGTTGGCTTTTCGGTGTGATGGAACCATGGTTTATAGATTGTGAGTTAATTTTGTTTGTGTTGGATGTTGACTTACTTCTGTCATGAACACTATTTCCCTGGTGTTTATTCTCAACCTCCATAGGTTTCTTCACCCTTCTTTTGGAGAAGGTGATTTTGAAGCATCAAAGGGGGTGGGTTCGAGAGAGCTGGTCTTTGGACAACCACCCTCTTTTACATTTTCCTGTGATCATGGTATATATGAAATGAAAGTTGACCTTTTGGTGTTTTGTTCAGGTTTATCTCATTAATTCTTCTTGTGTTTGTTGGCTTTGACTCAATCTTTTGTTTTATGGTTATGTTTGAGAGTCTCTATATGATTTTCATATAATAAAGTTCACTCTTTGAGGGGGGGAAAAATAGTTAAGTTATTAAACATGTTTTAAATTAAAAAAAAATGAGGTTTGGGCGCCATTTTACTCTGTTTTTGGGAAAGAAAACAGAGGAAGTTGTGTGTTTTAAGTGGTAGGGTGCTATGAAAATGCTGATATGGAAAAAATATAAGTTGTTGTTAATTCCCGTAGTAGTAGTTGTTAATATAACTTTAATAGTTGTTAATACGGAAAATGAGGTTTGAGCGCCATTTTGCTCTATTTTTGGGAAAGAAAATAGAGGAAGTGGTGTGTTTTAAGTGGTGGGGTGCTATGAAAATGCTGATATGGAAAAAATATAAGTTGTTGTTAATTCCCGCAATAGTAGTTGTTAATATAACTCTAGTAGTTGTTAATACGGAAAATGAGGTTTGGGCGCCATTTTGCTCTATTTTTGGGAAGGAAAACAGAGGAAGTGGTGTGTTTTAAGTGGTGGGGTGCTATGAAAATGCTGATATGGAAAAAATATAAGTTGTTGTTAATTCCCGCAGTAGTAATTGTTAATATAACTCTAGTAGTTGTTAATACGGAAAATGAGGTTTGGGCGCCATTTTGCTCTGTTTTTGGTTAAGAAAACAGAGGAAGTGGTGTGTTTTAAGTGGTGGGGTGCTATGAAAATGTTGATATGGAAAAAATATAAGTTGCTGTTAATTCCCGCAGTAGTAGTTGTTAATATAACTCTAGTAGTTGTTAATATGGAAAATGAGGTTTGGGCACCGTTTTGCTTTATTTACAACACGTCAAGCTTCCATTTACAAAATGTTAAGTCTTTTTAACAACTTCTACCTCACATTGGATAGAAATAAGGTTTTCTCACGTTACTTAAGTGAAGCGCTTTGTTTACAATCCGTCAAGCGTCCATTTACAACACGTTGAGTCTATTTAACAGCTTCTACCTCACATTGGACAGAAATAAAGTTTTCTCACGTTACTTAAGCGAAGCGCTTTGTTTATAACCCGTCAAGTGTCAATTTATAACACGTTGAGTCTTTTTAACAACTTATATCTCACATTGGACAGAAATAAGGTTTTCTCACGTTACTTAAGCGAAACGCTTTGTTTACAATCCGTCAAGCGTCAACTTATAACACGTTGAGTCTTTTTAACAACTTCTACCTTACATTGGACAAAAATAAGGTTTTCTCACGTTACTTAAGTGAAGCGCTTTGTTTACAACCCGTCAAGCGTCAATTTAGAACACGTTGTGTCTTTTTAACAACTTCTACCTCACATTGGACAGAAATAAGGTTTTCTCACGTTACTTAAGCGAAGCTCTTTGTTTACAACACGTCAAGCGTCAATTTAGAACACGTTGAGTCTTTTTAACAACTTCTACCTCACATTGGACAGAAATAAGGTTTTCTCACGTTACTTAAGCAAAGCGCTTTGTTTACAACCCGTCAAGCGTCCATTTACAATACGTTAGTCTTTTTAACAACTTCTTCCAAATAGGCCAAAACTTAATGAAGGCATACAAAATCAAAAATTTGATAATAATTAAAAATGATTTATTATTATATTAACTGTGGATGAAAATGTACAATTTTACTGTTAATTCAAGTTTTAAGAATTACTTGAAAACATTTATGTTGCTGATAGAACACGTTCCTTCATTTCTTGAAAATTTGTAATTTTCGAATTGCATGGCGAAATTTCTGGTGCTTTCAGAGTCTGAATTCATCAATGTTCGTTATTATAAAATTAAAAAAAATAATGAAGAAGAAGAGCTCATGTACATTTTTAATGACAAGTTGTATTATAAATTTATAATTATAACTGGAGATAGGCTTCTTTCTCTCTCTCACTATTTTTTTTCCTTGACGAAAATTCTCACTTTCATTTTGAATATGATGTTGATCATGAATTACTTTGAAATTTTTTAAAAAATTACAAAAAAGAAAAAGAGCTGATTGAAGCTTTCACGTCTTTCTGCTCCTAAAATAAAAATGGACGCTGCTACTTCAGCTGTTGGACGAGTTGATGTTCCAATGATCAATTACAAATAAAAAATGCACAGGCTCCTAAAATAATTAAAATTTCCAAATCAATATTACGCCTTGCTCACATATCTTTCAAACTGTTTTATGTTTGAAAATCATAACTTGAGGGTTCACATTTTTCGGTTCTTTAGAATTTGTGAACAATCGATCACTTTCAATTTATTTTACTTTTGCTGATGTTGGTAGTTCTTGAAATGAAACCTTCTTTTATGAATTTTAAAGACCGGCTCAGAGATAATTTTCTCACTCTTCATAGAGATGGCCTCATACATCTAGCTTATCAAATGACATGTCTTTTGCATATTTAATTTCATGAAAGAAACGGAATCAAGCACCGTATCAAGCAATTTGTCAACTTTCAAAATTTGACATTATCCAGTTATTCAGACCAAAAAAATGTTACCAAAACAAATCTTCCTATTGCTTTCTTTATGTCTTTACATCAGAATGAAGGATGGGGCGTCATTTTTCACAAGTACATGAAGTCATGAAAGCAATTTAGTCATGGATTTATATGTCGTAATGGTTCTGCCGTCAAAGAATTTCTCCAAGTAAGATCAAATAGTACCAAGAACCACTTTTCTCTCAAAATACTGTCATGCTACACTCTTCTAGATCAATAACACAGACTTTCTACAATTAGATTCTACATCATATTTAACTACTCACTATGTGGATAAATGATTTTTCAAGCCTTCTTCGAATCCTTTATCAAACATTAATATTACTTGGCAGGAAATCTCTTGACTTTACTTTTTGATTTTTCTTTTATTAATTTTAGGGTTATTCCAAAGTCTATCTCTTATGATTTTGTAAGGTCTCATTTAAACATTTTATCCCTATGTAACTTGTACACTTTGATTGCTTGAATTTTATTTTGTCTTTCTATGATATATATATATATATATATATATATATATGAAACCTTATCTTCTCATTATCTGTTTTTTTTTTATCAAGCACCTTATCATCTCGTTGCGTGGTATGATATTATTATACAGATCATTGACAATTGATACTTCAATATAAATTATATGTTTTTAACTAATTCCCACTTGCCAATTAAAAACTGTAAAAATTACTAAATATTTTATAAAATTTAAGTGATTTTCAACAATACCCTTAATACCCACATTAAACTCCAACATCTTATTAATTTTTACTCTCTCTTGCTACTCTTATTATTAAATATGGCCTTATGTGAAAAATAATATTTAATACTCATTGAAATGTCTTATAAAACGGACCAAACTTACCTTCTACAATACATCTTATAAAATGGAAGGGAGGGAGTATGTATTTATTACCAAGTATATTCCAATAATAAAGCCAAAATCTGTTTTTTTTATGCACTGTAGTAGATAATGATATTAATTAAAATAATTATTGGTCTTGTTAATTAGTCCAATATTTTATTTGCATTTCTACTGTATAGTTCTGAAGTATTGAGATCAAATTTTAATATTACAGATTAATATATAACAAATAAAAAGGCTAAGTTACATCTGATACCTTAAAATATTTTTCAGTGGTCCTAATATCATAAAATAATTTTTTATGCATCTATATTTTTCAATAACACTTAATATCCAAGAATAATATTTTATTTAATTTTGTCTTTAAAGTATTTTTTTAGTAGTAATAAGCACCCTAAATCTAGGATATTGAATACTACTAGAAAAATACTTTTGGGTGCTAAATGTACTAAAAATTACTTTATATGGTACTAAATACATTAGAAATTACTATTGCAAAAGAAAGCCTTGAGAACAACTTAATCCAGTAAAAAAAAATAAAGGCGCACGATAAAGGAAGTTGTTCTGCACTTATAAAAGGCCAAGTTTTGTTCACACTTGACACACACCTCTCATAGAGCTTTTCCTTGGCTATTGGAAGATGGCTCCTTCTCTAAACACCAAAACACTCTCACTATGTTCTCTCTTTTCTCTCCTCCTCCTTTTGGTATGTAACTCTCTCTCTCTCTCTCTCTCTCTCTCTCTCTCTACACACACACACACACACACACACACGCTTCACACTTTAAGCATATTCTTGCCTTTTGCATGCATCCACATATTTTCCAATATATGCTTGTGCTCGTTTTGTTTTCCTGTAGCATATATTTTGTTCTATTGTAGATTAAGCTTCTTCTTTTTTTTTTTTTTCTTTTTGAGAGCATGTCATATAAGTAGTGTCATAATACTAAAATCTACACATAATACAGAATTTATAAGAAGTTACACTATCCATAAACAATGAATAATGCGGTTCTTATAATATTTTTTAAAATAAATCATGATTAAACACCGCAAAGTTTATTACATATGTGAATACTCGTTGTTCTTTTGTGTTATGTGTTTGTATATGTTAAATTACCCACTTTTAATTGAACTGCTTTTTGCAGCATGTGCTTGGAAGCAGTGCAGGAGAGTTGAAGGTGGCGGAAGAGCTTCCAAAACAAAATGAAGCCTCACACATCCATTATCCTTCTTCACAAAAGTATAAAACAGAAACAGGTAAACCTTATGCAACTTCTTATGGTGATTATAAGAGAGAGAATCAGCCTTATATAACTGAATATGGTAATCGCATAAAGGCGAACCAGGCCTACCTTGGTAGCTACCTTCACCCTAAAAGGGATCAAAAAGAAAAGAGTGAACCATACATAACTGCTTATGGCACGAGCAAAAGAGAGAATCAACCATATATAACTGCATATGGTAATGACAAAAAGGTGCATGAGCCTTACTTTGGTGGCTATCGTCACTCCCAAAACGATAAGAAAGAAAAAAGTGAACCATATATAACTGCTTATGGTACGAGCAAAAGAGAGAATCAACCTTATATAACTGCATACGGTAATGGCAAGAAAGATTCACAAGGAGAGAATCCTCAAGAGTCTTTTGCAGCCATCAACAAAGTAGATCATACGGAGGCATTCAAGACGGGCTATTTCGCTTTGGATGATCTTTACTTAGGGAATAAAATGACCCTCCAATTCCCTATTGAAGAGTTTCCTCACTTCCTCACAATGAAAGAAGCTGACTCCATTCCTTTCTCAACATCACAACTTCCAAGTGTCCTTCAACTTCTCTCAGTCCCTCAAGATTCGCTCATGGCTCAAGTAATGAGAGGCACACTTGAACAATGTGAGCTTCAGCCCTTAACAGCAGAAAGAAAGGTCTGTGTTTCCTCTTTAGAGTCCATGATTGGCTTCGTTCGCTCTGTTATCGGTTCTGATTCTCGGCTAGACATTCTCACCACCACCTTGCCTGCAACATCAAGAAGTGTCCCTTTACAAAGCCTGACTGTTCTGGAAATCTCCCCAGATTTCTATGCTCCTAAATGGGTAGCCTGCCATCCATTGCCTTACCCTTCTGCTGTTTACTACTGTCACTTCATAGGCTCAGGAACTAAGATCTTCAAGGTCAAATTGGGTTCTGAGAATGGAGAACAAATGGAAGCTTTAGGAGTTTGTCACTTGGACACATCTGAGTGGGACCCTGATCATATTTTATTTAAGAGACTTGGATTCAAACCAGGGGAAGCTCCTGTGTGCCATTTCTTGACAGTGAAACATCTCATGTGGATTCCTCTTCCTTCAGAAGCAACCATGTGAGAGTGAAGTTATGTTGTGTCTTTGTTAAGATTGTAATAATAAATGAACAAGGCTGGCTAGACTCAGTGCTGTACAATATGTAGTAGATCTCAGATGCCTTGCTTGTCTTGTTCATTATCACCTGTTGCTTTGTTGTGTTGTTTCTAAGTTATGACCTTGAAGCTTCTCTTGTTGACTCATTTGTTTTTACTTCTTGTTGGTAAAATTAGCCTATAGTTCAAATCAATAGTTGACTTTCTTTTGTTTACCTTGCTTTGATTGAACACATAAACGCTATAGTGAAATTTAAGAAAATTACATAAACAGGTAAAACGATTTAAACTTTTAGTTTGTATGTGCAAAGAGAAAAGGCAGAAGTAGATGCAAGTTATTTTACTAAAAATAAAATCTCAATTTAACCCACAAATAATTAATTTCACTAAAATACACAAGAAGAAGGAAAAAAACATTTAAAAAAAACACCCATCAACCTTACGTTGATTGTTGGTTCAAAAACACCAATCAAACTTACCTTGATGGCTGGTTCAAGAATGCCCAAGAAGGAAAATCTACCAAAAGCGTCAACCAACCCTTCCTTGGTGGTTGGTACAAAAATGATTAAGGAAAATCCAAAAACAAAAACATCAATCAAGCTTGCTTTGATGGCTTGTACAAAAACACTTGGGCTATATTTGGATCAGGAGAAAAGTGAAGAAAAAATATAAGGGAGAAAATACTAAAAAGGAAAACTTTCAAAAATGATAAAAAAATTACTATTTTTGAAAATTTTCACTCATAGTATTTTTTTTCTCTCTAATTTTCTCTCCATCCAGAGACAGGCTCAAGAAGAAGGAAAACTTGCAGAGACTTGGGTGATTCCAAACAAGTTTACCTTGAGGGGTGGTACAAAAAGAGCCAAGACAAGGAAGCAAAGGTGCTCAGGGTTACACTAGGTGGTCAGTATGGAGAGAAAACTGATGCTCTGGGCTTTTGCCACCTGGACACTTCCGACATGGGACCCTAATCACATTCTATATTCAAGCAGCCTGGAATGAAGCCATCAGGGGATGATCCAGTATGCCATTGCCTCCAAAGGACACCATGTAAGAACAGACGAAAGGGAGCTTTGTTTGTTTCAAATATGTGTCTCAGACTACTAAATGTTTGGACTGACGGGATGTAGGTCGTTTTAGTTTAATCAGTGGTTCATGTTCGAGTCTTGGGTATACAACCGTGATAATTAATTAGAGATGGCTCTCCATTGTGGGCCTATAACCCACAAACCGAACTAGTCAGTTGTTAGTAGTACTGGATACTGGTAGATTAATCTAAAACATATGTCCCTTTCTTCTATGTACGGAGGTTTGATCAGTGTAATATTTGCGTTAATAATGTGGTTCCAAGAGTGGTTTAAGTGTTATTCATGGGCGGCTAGGTGTCCCAAGAGCTTTTTTTTTTCTTTTGTCAAAATATTCTGTAATGGATTAAGTTCATGGTGTTCACTTTTGGCTTTAAAATGGCATCACAAACTATTCGATCAAACCAAGCCCTTGAGAAGCTATAAAGTTTTTATGATTCTTTTATTTGCATCATTCTGCTGGAGGAAGGGGAAGGGGTGTTTTCGTAGTCCATTTAATCAAAGCCTGATCTCATGAAGTAACTGCAGATACGAAGGACGTGACAGCCACTAATTGAAAATCCCAAAAACTCATTTTCTCCCCTCCTTTTCACTATTTTTGTTGTTCTTATAGGGTGCTCTCTTGCATGAGGAATACTTATATACTCTTAAAGTGTCACGTCATCTGTGCTTTGTGTTCTAACTAATCAAAATATAACACCTAAGTGAATATTAATCCGAGGTGGCATTCTCAATTTTTTTTGGTGAAAAAACAGGGAAAAAAGCCCTACCACCGGCCCACGTGCTCTTTCTTACTCCATCTTTTTCTCCGACCTAACAGCCTAATTTCTTATCTAAAAGTCGCACGCCAAAAAATCTCAACCGAAATGACTACGATGTGCTGAAACATAATGTTTGAGTTTAAGATAACTGGGTAGAGGCATTTTAGTTTAACTTCTGAAATTTCTTAGAGGAATTTCATATGATTTTGATTTTGCCTTTTTCATACCCTTTTCTTCTTGTAGCCCTTTCTTTGTTCTCTATCCGATTCTCCATAGAAGTCTTCAATCATTATTATAAAATTAGTTCCCTATGTATTCTTCTCATTGTTTTTATAAGATGTATAATACTATGTTAAACTGCAGTTTTAGAGGAGTTTCAAGATCTGATTAAAAGTGTTGGAGAAGGTGGAGAGGAAGGAGAAGTCAATGTGATGGTGGTGCTGAGTGGGGTGGAGGGGCGGAGACTAGGAGGTGAAGGAAGGTGCGCGTGGGTTGATGGGAAGGCTTTTTTTATTATCTTTTTTAGAGAAAATAAAGGGTGACAGCTAGGATTTAAATTAGTGTAGG
Organism: Inga oerstediana; assembly: GCA_963210345.1. Classification (NCBI taxonomy): domain Eukaryota; kingdom Viridiplantae; phylum Streptophyta; class Magnoliopsida; order Fabales; family Fabaceae; genus Inga; species Inga oerstediana. The sequence continues at coordinate 27,338,774 of OY723399.1, forward strand.
TGTTATGCTTTAATTGGCCATTACACATATGACATAGTACTCTTAGAGTATGCAAGTATTTCTCTTCTTGCACCTCATGACTTGGAAGCTCAAACACATTCCACTTTGCTTTGCAATTAATTAAAAAGATGACAGTTTCTTTTGAGCTGGGCGCAACTGAAATTCTATTGAGCAAAATTAATCATTTGGTCCCAAAACTCTTGGAACTCTTAGCTCAGTTATCATTTAGTCCCTTAAGTTTGATTTGTTATAAGTTGGTCCTTGAAGTTTCCTTTGTCCAACAAGCTTATCCCTATCATGAGTAAATCAAAATGGACCTTACTTATGTGTCACATTAACCCTTGCTTGCTTACATGGCATCCTAATAAGCCACATATACCATGCATCGTATTGAAGTGGCAAAAACATATGATGAGCTCAATGGTCTAAAACATATGAGCTCAATGGTCTCCACCTCAATCTGATGTGCATAGTACAGGCAACGGTTAATAGAAGTCAGCCCTGTCTGTGACACATTAAAGCATGGTATTAAAACCCGGACCGGATCGGCCGGGTTAGGCCGGAAATCGGCGACCCGGACATTAGTCCGGTCCGGTTGATGGTCGGAATCAGTGAAAAACCGGCCCGGGATAGCCTGGTGTAAACCGGCATAACCCGGGAGTAACTCGGCTAACCCGTGAGCTGAACGAGTCAACTGGGTCACTTCTTTGTTTGCCTAAAAATGGCATCGCTCCGGGAAAAAGGTAAGGTTTTCGAGAGAGGAAGAACAGGAAAAGAATAGATGATGAGATATTATAAAAAACTTACCGAAGTTCTCAAAAATCATGATATAAAAGTGGCAGGAAGAAACTTTTTAGAACAAAATACTCATAGCCGAGAAGAAGAAGGCGTTGTCTGAGACGGTAACGAAAAACACAGAGGGAGGGAGCGAGAGAGAGAGAGAGAAAGAGAAGGCTTTTTTATCATAATACTGCAAACAGTAAATTAAAATACCAAAATACTACAAAGTTGAAACTATTTACCATAATACTGCACTTAAAATCATTCTTGTGAAGAACGATTTTAAATTTGTGAAGAAGTCGTTCTTGCAAAGAACGATTTTTAGTTCTAACAAATTCAAAAATCGTTCTTGCGAAGAACGATTTTAGAAATCGTTCTTGGCAAGAACGATTTCTATATGATGTAATTATTTTTAAAATAATTAAATTTGGTGTCAGGAACTTTGTACTGCGCGTGCTCCTGCTTCCTCCTTCCCAATACATATTCTTCTTTAGTCATGTCACTCTTTTCCCAAAACAAACTCGTGAACACACACACACAGTCAGTGGGATATTTTTTTTTTTTGGGCCAATTTGTGTATTGCTTTATATACATTGATTGTTTCAGCCTCATCCTCCGAGCAGAATTCATTTTGCTTTAAGCATTGCTTCAGCTTCTCATCCTCCGAGCAGAATTCATTCCATTTTCTCTCCTCTCATTTTTCTTTAACATCTCTTCAGTTTGCTCGCTCAAGTTCAGTTGCTCGCTCAAGTCCAGTTCGCTCAAGTTTTTCTCAATATTCATGCTTTCTCACTCTGCACTTCTTTTCTCCCATCTCATTTTTCTCTAAGCTCTCTCCTCCTCCTTTGCTTTGTTGATCCTTGGTTATTTGCATCGGTTGTTTTTCTTATTACTGTTGTGGGTAAGTTGTTTCTCTAGTTTTTTCTCTTAATTTGGTAGTTTGTAATATGTAATTTGAATTTTATTTTTGTTACACTTGATAACTATTATTTGACTATTTTTTATTTTTAGGTGGTCAGTGGTTGGTTCAACAACTTCGAAAAGCAAAATAGGTGCCTCTTATTTTGACGGTAAGTATTATCCTGTATTATATGGTAATATAGGTTAGTTTTGAGACTTTAAAATTTAAATTTGATCTCTATTTCTAAGCATGTGATTTCGCCTATGTGAACCTTATGTCATGATATTAGCAAATATGTTTTTATTTTGTGGAACCTTAATTGCGGAACTTTATTTATATATTTATGATATTTGCCAAAAGATTGGCTCACCCAAAAACTTTAATGTTGGTAGGATAAAACTTAAAAAAGAAAAAGAAAAATCCCAACGTATGTAGTGGTATGTAATATTTAAAAAATAGTTATAGATTAAAATTTTAGAATATATAAAATATTTAGAATATAGGTGTGTGTAGTTAAAATAAAGATAGATTTTAGTAAGTATATATTCCTATTATATTTATATAGTATACTGATTTTATATTATTTATACATAATGTCATTGATACAATCATAAAGACGATTTTAGGACATTTAGACTAAAATGACATTTTTGAAATTACGGGTATTTTTCTGTAGTTTTCTCTGATATTTTCACAGCTAAAAAATCAGTTTCCAGACGTGAATTTCAGATTTTGGGACCCAATTGAAATTTTGTAAATTCGGGGTATTTCTATAATTTTCTCTGATATTTTTTCAGTTGAAAGTGAAAGCTAATATTACATAAAAACCCTTATTTCTGTCAGAATTCTCTTATAGCCACACACAGAATTTTATTTTCTATTTTAGTCCTTATAAATCTTTTTTGTTTTAGAAAAAATATTAATAAAAAAAGTAAAAAAATAAATAATAAGTGTGCCAAATTTATGATAGTCAATTTTGTATATTTCAATGATAATATATATTAATTTTTAATTAACCAAAAATATAATAAGAAATAAAATATATTTTGAAATGCGTTGCCACAAAAATTTATAAAAAAAAAAAGTAGTGAAAGGTAAATGAAAAATAGTATTTTATATTTTATTATGATTATTTCTTGGTGTTATGCATAATGTGATGAGACAATTATGAATATTTTTTATGATGATTTTTGTAAATGTGATATTGTGAATTGAAATTGTTTTGATAATTTCATTTAATTTTATTAATAATTGTAATGTAATATTTAGGAAGTAGGATGAATCATACAAAGGAGTTCGTGTGTATATTTTCAAATGGACGAATTTGTAACGGCCCATCCGGTGTAACATTTGAGTTTGATAGGGTAAAAATAATCAAAGTTGACCCAAATATTACCTTGAGTAAACTGAAGCAAGTTATCGGACGAAAGCTACAACTTCCTCCCAATCAAATCGTGACAAATATAGTATATAGATATCCTACATGCATAAATCCACCACAGTACCAGGCATGCAATTTGGAAGATGACTCGGACATACAACAAATGTGGCAAGTGACTCAAAGATTTTCAACTCAATTGACATGTGCAGAGTTGTATGCCAACATATGTGATTTACCATATGATGACCACATTGAATCACAACTAATAATCAATGATGTTGGAAATACACTTCCAGCAAGTATCAGTGAGGTTAACATTGTGGGACAAGAATCCATGTTTACCGGTGACATGGAAAATTTCCACTCATTTGAACCTCTATTATATGGTGGCAACAATGAAGCACCATGTTCAATTCCTCATGTAGAAGACGTCATGGATGAAATCGAGGAAGAGGATGAATATGATTCTTATTTAAATGTTGGTGGTGAGAATGATAATGAAGACAACGACAATGACCATAAAGAGGGGAACGAGCACAATGATGTTGCAACTGCTTTCTTATCACAAGTTAATGTTGAGCCAGATATGACTCATGAGGTTAATGATTTAGAAGAAATTCTAAATCTAAGCGATGCGAATGAGTTATATATTGGAAAGGTATTTAACAGTGTCCGGGTTCTAAGACGTGCAATCAAGCTATACTTCGTTCGAGTTCATCACACATTTAAGGTTTATTATTCATGTAAAAAATATGAAGAGTATCGATGTGTTAACTATGGGTCAAATTGCAATTGGAGAGTAAGGGCATGCAAGAAAGAAAATAGAAACTTTTGGGAGATAACAAAATATTGTGGGGCCCACACGTGCTTGAGCACATCATTGACTCAAGACCATCCAAAGTTGGATGCTGATGTTATATCATCTTGTATTGTGGCAATGGTAACTGATAAGCCAGATGTGAAGATCTCACAAATTATCGAGAGAATGCAATCAATGTTTGGTTATACTGTGTCATACAGGAAAGCATGGAAGGCAAAACAATTAGCTGTTGCCACTGTTTTTGGGAATTGGGAGACGTCTTATTCCTTACTCCCAAGGTGGTTAGCTGCAGTTCAACACTGTATGCCTGGGTCATGCATACATTTTTCACATAAACAATGCTCTGAAGTCGATTCAAATGGTCAACCAGTTGAAATGTTTCATCGTGTGTTCTGGGCATTCAAACCATGCATAGACGCATTTTCATACCTAAAGCCCATTATACAAGTTGATGGAACATTCCTATACGGAAAATATAAGGGCACATTGCTTATGGCCATATCACAAGATGGCGATCGAAATGTTGTGCCACTTGCATTTGCCATAGTTGAAGGGGAGACAAGATCTGCTTGGGCATGGTTCTTATACCTCGTACGCTACTATGTCACAAAAGATAGAATGGAAATTTGTTTAATTTCAGATAGACATCGTTCAATTTTGGTGAGATTTCTCATATTTTTTGTGATCTTATAACTATATGATTTTATGAACATTGTAACAATATAGTTATTATTTGTAGGGTACGCCTATGAACGTCATGTTGTTGATCAACAATTAACAGAGATAGCATTACATCACGCACCTGCAGCTCAATGGATTGGAGCCATCCCAAAAGAGAAATGGTCACATGCTTATGACTTTGAAGGTCGACGATTTGGACATATGACTACCAACCTTGTAAAGTGCATGAATAGTGTATTTAAAGGTGTTCGAAGTCTGCCAATAACTGGTTTAGTCAAGGCAACGATGTATAGAGTGAATGAATATTTTGTGAATCGTGGTCGACAAGTTCATGCACAAATTGTGGCTGGACAAGTGTTTTCAGAAACACTAACAAAGAAGCTAGACGTAGTCACACAAAATGCATCTGCCTGTGTTGTTCGTGAATTTAATAGAATTGCAACATCATTTGAGGTTGTTGAGCCATACAATGTTCAATGTCGTCAATATCGTCGATGTTGCAAGGTTAACTTGAATGAAAAAAAATGTGATTGTGGAGAGTTTCAAGCAGAAAAGTATCCATGTATGCATGCCGTTGCTGCTTGTGCACGAGTTGGCATTGACCATTTGCAATATGATGATCCTGTATTTAGGTTGGAAACCATGAAAATGGCATATAGTAATGAGTTCCAACCAATCGGAGATGCGACTTATTGGCCACAAATTGATACTCCTACATTAATACCTGACCCATCAATGATTCGAGAAAAGGATCGTCCTCGCTCAAGTCGCATACATAATGAGATGGATTGGACCACACCCAATCAACCAAACAAGTGCAGATTATGTCGACAAGTTGGCCATAATCGCTCTACTTGTCCACAAAGTTTAGTGTCTAGACAATAAATTATGTGTATCCCTTCACAAATTATTATGGTTAATGAAGATGGAATTATCTTTTAAATTATTTGAACAATTGTTTTTACCATCTTTTATATTCTTACAAATATTATTTTATTACCTTTTATATTATTTTGCTATTTTTTTTCAATTAACCTATGCAGACACATATTACAATGGCACAACATCAAGATGTCATCAATCCCGGCCCAGAGGATAACTCCCTCTTGTACTTACAACACCAACATATTTCAGAAAACGTGTGGAATAACAATGTAAGTACAAGCTATTGACAATATATTATAATTTGTATGTTTTATTGCTAACTTTTTTTTTCTGTTATTGGTTAATAGGATTTTGCACACTAGAAGAGTAATGCATACTACTCGGATGATTGATCCACCTAATCAAATAATTGGATATCTTATATTAGCCGGATTTTATGGTGTTGCTCGAATAGGGCAATTTGATTATGATCGATGTTTGGTCTCTGCCCTTATTGAAAGGTGGCGTCCTGAAACTCATACCTTTCATACTACACGTGGAGAGTGTACGATAACGTTACAGGATGTAGCTATACAATTGGGTCTTCCATGTGTAGGAATGGCTGTCATTGGGCAAACTGACTTGAATTGGCTAAATGTTTGTGAGTGGTTTCTAGGTATTAGACCACCTGCAGATAGACTATACGGGCAATGATTGCTTATAAGTTGGTTGGAAGAGAACTTCAATAACCTACCCGAAGATGCCGATGATGTACAAGTTCAACAATTTACTCGTGCATATATTCTCAGGTTAATAGGTGGATACCTCATGCCAGATAGATCGGGTAGTCGGGTTTACTTAATGTACCTTCCACTACTTTACAATCTTGAAGAAGCTGGAAAATTTAGTTGGGGATCGGCAGTTTTAGCTCATCTGTATAGAGAACTATGTAATGCTACTAACCCAACTAAGGATGGGATTGGAGGATGCTTGTCATTGCTACATTTATGGGCATGGGATCGCTTCTCTATGATCGCACCACCCTTACCTGTGTATCCAGATCCAAATTTAGATATCTATCATCTCTTACCTCCTTTGGGTTTCAGGTATGCTAAATTCACCTATAAAATGTTTCACATCCATTTATATTATTAAACTCATACAAATTATGATACTATTTTTTGTAATAATAGATGGAAAAATGTTAGACAAAACCCCCGTCCAAGTGCCACGACTTTGCTCAGATATAGGAGTTTCCTAGATAAAATGGTTGATGACGAGATAATTTGGCAACCATATGAATCTTATGAAGTACGCCAATTAATTCCAGAGTTTTGCATACAAACACCTGAAATTTGGCTAGCTTATGTTCCTTTGATATGCTTTAATATCATAGAATGGCACCACCCTGATCGTGTGATGAGGCAGTTTGGTCGTCAGCAACCAATTCCTGCCCAACCTGTTCATTTGGGAAATTACCACACAATGCAACTACGAGGTAGAACAACTACAAATTGGATTAACCAATACTCAACCTTTATTCAGGCATGGAATACTTGGTCAGATGCTATTGTTAATGCTCCAATGGCACATGATGAACTTGATAGAACGTCTCAATACATGTAATGGTACTGGAGACATACAAGACGATGGATTCAACATATCAATGGTGATACTGGTTGTGCGGTAAGTTTTTCTTCTAATTTCCATCAATACCATTTTTTCTTTCATATAATAAGTGTTATAACACAATCTCTTTTTATTTATTTCAGTCTGACATAGCAGAGGAGTTATATAGGCTAACAATTAACACTCGTTCTACATGCTCAAATTGTATTGATTATCGAGACAGAGTTGCTCGAGATCAACGAAACATTTTACTTGCACTTAGAGAACAACGATTCAACATGAGTCGTTAACCTGCTCCCCCAACAATTGAGTTGCCTCGACCACAAATTCCTTATGATAGACCGAGCAAGCGACGTGGCGGTTACTTGTCAACCCAACCACCAGTTGAAAATGAAAATGTTTTAGAACAAGACCCTCCAAATTTTAGTCAGCCTCATTACATGTCAACATCTTCATCATCCCATTTCACTTCTCCTAACCCTACACAACAAGAACCTCATTACATGTCACCATTATTATCTTCCCCTTCCAACCCACCCAATGTTGTTCAACCTCAGTCATTCACATCTTTATTAGATGATCATGCATTATTTTTGACTGAATACAATACTTCTACTTTTGAGTATGGTGGGCCATCAAATGAAGCATTTGTCACTCCTAGACAATCCATTTCTTTAAATAAATCGCTGTGGTTTGATTTAAATACGTCAACGACACAAATCAATGAAATTCTTGAATCTCAAGAACTTGACGTACAACAACAGCAACGACCGCAACAACAACAACGACCACAACGTATGCGGAGGAGACCTAGATGTGGTACAGGAAGTCACTATTTATAAGGTAATTCATTTTCATTTTCAGTCATATACACTTAATTATTATTTAGTATTAAATGTTTAATACTTTATTTGGTCAATATACTCCTTATCCTATTTTTGCAATCATTATTTCTTTTATTATGTAATCACTATTAGTATTATTATTATCATCATTATGATATCATCATCATCATCAATCACTTAGCAATCATTGTTTTTTTAATGTAAATTAATCATTAGGTAATGATGACGAGAGAGGGAGTTTTTTATTGTAACTTAATCATTAGGCAATGATAAGGAGAGAGGGGGTAGGAGAGAGAAATATACTGAAATCGTTCTTCAGGTGATGAATTTTAGAAATCGTTCACCTGAAGAACGATTTTCATTTGTATAGAATTGCACACCGAAGCAATGTTAATGAAGAAATCGTTCTTCAGGTGAACGATTTCTAAAATTCATCACCTGAAGAACAATTTTCAGTGTAGCATTTTAGTAAATATTTTCCACGGTGTAGTATATTGATAAATAATTATCACTGTTTGCAGCATATTAATAAAAAACCCGAAAGAGAACCGATTGTAATTGCATAGATTTAAAATGGGGGAGAGGGAAGAAAATGGTCTAACTCATTTAATGCTCCCTACCTATGACATGACGTGAGGACATTGCTTGTACACAAATATTTCTTTCTTTCCATCATCATTCAAAGCTTTGCTCAGATTCCCTCATTCACGTGATGGTCTTCGGTCTTCCACATAAAAAATATAATATAATATGACAATTGTTTTATTTATCATTATAATATGTAATATATGTTTATTAATTTTCTCCATAATGGAATATTTTTAAATATTAATTTTATTTAAATATTTTATAATTCAGTTAAAAAATTTTATAATTAAAATGTGAATATTGTTACATATTTTAATAAATTATGATATTTTAATTATAACCGGTTTGACTCCGATCTAACCCACTAACCCTTAAACCACTACCTCATCCGGTTTAATCACCAGTCCGAGTTTTAATACCTTGCATTAAAGTAAGTGGACCGACAAGGTTCTAAGAATCGAATCAAGAGTCAAATTTGAGGACTTGAATCATAACTAAGTTTAAAATGGGGCTAAATGATTAATTTTCCCAATTCTTTTTAAGAATTTTAGTAACAAAATGATTAATCATTCCAGAAAAGTCGGGTTGGTTTCTCTCCATTTTCTCTCTCATTTTTTTCTTTGAATCTTATTTTACTTTTAAATAAAACATCAAATTTAATATTTTATGAAGTTATTATTAAAAACATAAATAAATAGATTTAAACTATTAAAATTTGGTCTCTATGTACAGGAAAAAAAAATCAATTTATAAAATATTAAATCTAAACTATTCATTTTTTATCTGATGGTGAAGATGAGATAGTGAGAATAAAATGCGGGAAATAAAAATGAAAAAGATAGGATCTCCTTCCTTAAAAGTCTCTTATTTCTTCAAGGCAAAAAAAAAAGTCTATTATTTCTTCCATTAAAAAAAAGTCTCCAAATTCTTCACCGCAAGTGTGCCAGGTCTGTCAACAGTGAATTCTGATGCAGATACGAGTAACATGTGTTAGACTTCTTAAGGTGTCTCGTCAACGGCATCACATGTCCCTGCGTTATCATCTTTCAGGTGCTCTATAGTGTCAAGTTGGCATAACCAAAATCAAAATTAAGCATATACTTATTTTCAATTTTTTTAACTACATGAGGACATTCTAATTTTTAACAACATTCATAAATTCGCATCTTATCCTAATTATAAATTTATTAAAAGTATTGGCTTTGAATTTAGATTTTGGTATTTGATTTTGAACCATCCCAAAGATTATGGGCCTTGATCTCAATATTGTTTACTTTAGAGCCCATCACCCCTCATGACTTTAAAACGCGTCAAAAAAAGAAGTATCCAGATATGGCGTCTTTAGTTCCCTTCCCTAATTGATATGGGACAAAAATACTTTGTAGGTAAAAAAAAAAAAAAAAGTTGAGGGACTCACCATGGCAAGGCATGCCTCCAAACTCAAAGAGAGCTTACAAAGGTATACTTACAGATCACCTATCAACAAAGCCTTTACATTGGCAGCAGAATTTGAACTCACAACCTTATAAACTATGAACTAGTTTCTTATCAACTGGACCAACCTTGTTGACTTGGCATAATGCCTCTAACAATAAATTCAAAATAAAATGCACATTAACTCTATTTTTTGATAGGGCATAGATATAAATTTACCTATAAACTTTTACATAATATATGCCAACACCATACATTTTTTTTAGTGTAAGGTATCCAAAAACATTTAAAATTAGAGCAAAAAAGAGAAGTCTTTTAAAATAGTCTAACATTAGTTATCTTTTATAGTGGGGCTCACGCTATTTTTATAAAGTACTAAAATACCTACACTCAAAAATGATAAATGTTCAAAAATACCTATAAACTTTTATCCAAAATATGTTAAACACTATATACTTTTTAGATGCACAAAAATATCCATAAATATTCAAAATAGAGATGGAAGTAGCAAGATACCCTCAACTCAAAAAAAAAAACACACACACACACACACTTATACATGGTGCATATGTTTTATAAAAATTGATTTCATGTATTTGCTAGGTATTCTATTCAAATTTGGAGCTTGCATCTAATTCTTTATATCTTGTTACTTGGCCAAAGAATTTTGGATCTAGTTTAGTCTAATGATTTGACTCATTTTTAAATGAAGTCAATCTTATATCTCGGCCACCTTAATCACTTTTTTCTATGAAAAAAAATAATATGTTCCTCCATAATTATTTTCATATGAATTTATAATTTACATCTAAATTTAATGTCTTAAACATTTTAGAAAAAATACAAATACAAAGCCTAGGTGGGTTAAATTAATTCTCAAGAAAATTTAGAAAATCATTGAAATAGAAAATTAAATAACATGTACTATAACTAGCATAATATAAATATCACGTCCAATTACTTGGAGTAGAGTGCCAACCAAAAAAATTACATGGGGAAGAGTATATATTAAATAGAGATAAAATTATTAAGTTTTAAAATAGAATTAATAAAGTTTAAGATTTTTTCTTAATTATGATAAAACATGTTAGAAATGATTTATATATAAGAGTATATGAATAGGAAACAATAATTTACTTGTTAATTTAAATTTGTCTCGTAAAATTCTACACTATGTTCATAACAATAGCGTGCAATTTGAATGACTAGATAGATAGTTTTTTTAAGTTTAGGGTATTTTACCACTTTCATCTCAATTTTAAACGTTTATAAGTATTTTTAAACCCCCAAAAACATATGATATTTAACGTGAAAAGACATTTTCTCATAGACAAGACACTTAGGCTAATTGTTTTATAATAGTCCCTCCAGCTACAATTTTAAAATAATTAACCATGATAAAAAGGAGTTTAACCACATTTTTAAACTCTATCATGGTTATTAAGAAAACAACCTTCCTTAGTCAAACATACACCATGATAGGAAAAAATGATAGAATTAAAACAACAAAACTCTATCATATAGATAAAAGGATTTAACCTCTGTTCAAATATCATTCCAAAATTCTCAATACTAACTAACAAAACACCTTTTTCCACAATTCAATAAAGCATAGCACATTGGGTTTAGGGCATAATACACACCCCCAAACCCACTCCATTAAATCCAATTAATTAATACCGAGATATCTCAGCCCCAAGTCATATCCACAACACTGAAGCCCACACTTAACAGATATAACAAATAATTTGACCTTCCAACAAGTCCAAATAGTGGATCCACTAACAATATACGAGTGATCAAAGCAGAGGCCTCAGGCCACATAAAATCTTCATAGAAAACATACTTCATAATGAATATAAACATGTGGTTCTAGATGGCAATATAATAATCATTACAAAACTAATTACCAAAAAGAGGCCCACCAAGTGTGTGTTTGGTTGGGCTTATTTTTGGATAATAAGTCCTTATTACGCAAGCCGAGATAAAACTTATCTCACTTACTTACCTCGTATACCGTGAATCACGATTTATAAGCACTTATTGTCTAAAAATAAGCTATTCCAAACGAACACCAAGGCTATCGACACCTATGCCTCTGACAGCTTCCCTTTGCTCTTAACAGAATTTAAGGGCTCGCCTAAAACCAATAATTCAATGGGGTGAGCACATAAAGCCTCATTAACCAAAAATCAATTTACAGAATATACAAAAAAGGGTTGCAAGTTGGAAAAGCATGTTTAATTATCATAACAACGTTCTTAGTAGTCAAACATAACATAATACTTTTAGTCAATAAAGATCAACCCATCCATCCACCATGCTCCACCTTATCTCCTCAGAACGTGGCATGTCCTATCAGTCGTAGCATATCCGGCCACCGGTTAAGAATATTGTACTGCATATTTGGATTGGCGTCACGATAGCTTATAAGTTGTTTTTTATGTAAATTGAGACAAAAATTCTCTCACATACTTACCTTGTATACCGTAAATCACGATTGAAAAGCTGTTTTTAAACATTTATATCGCTGTTCCAAACACACAAATTGTCTCCTCCCATGACAACATACTATAACAGGGAGGTATCCACACCGAACAACTCAACTCAAATCCGAGTTAGGAATGAGAAAGCCAACAGGCACAATTTCGCCACAATGCTCCACACAACCTAAAACAATCCTTGAACATGAAACAAAGAGTGTGTGTGTGTTTTTTTTTTTTTTTTGGGGGAGGGGTCCCGAAACATTTCATAAACATTTTATTTAGCCACAAAGTTACAATTCTCATATACAATAATCCACCACAAAAATAACATCAATCACGATAACAACAATACCACTTATAATCCAATTTCATCACATATTAGTTGGAAATACTCTACTTCTCTAAGCTAAATTCATATTCAAACATACAAGTGGTTTTCTAAGAGATTCTCAAATACATATAAGGCAAATTAACCCTGGTTACCTCAATTCCAAGCTAAACCACAACTTGAGGAGTAAATAAACAGTGCTCATCGGTCACAAGAAAGCTCTACATTATCAATGTAGATGCCCAAGCAATCACAAGCAACAATAAAAAAATAGGTTATACAATTCAACTCCCAAGAAACCTAAATTCATGTGTAATCATTATGCTCAAGGTCCCAATTTCCTTAACAATCCTCAACCTCAAAAACTCAAGGTCATAAATCACTTCTTATGAGTTCAAATCACCAATTAAAATCCTTAGATACTCTCTGCATCATCCTCTTACATCAATCACTCAATTTCATAAGTTAAAGTTTCACTTCCAACATACACACAAAGTCATAAAATCATCAATATCAACATTTTAAACTGATTAAATCTCTTTTCTAACTTTTATTAGCATAATCCAATAATTAAAAAACTCTTCAACCCTCCACATAATCAAAATCATATTAAATCCTAACTCAAATATCAAACCCTAACTCATAATTTCATATAACTCAAAATCTAACAAAACTAAACCAATTAAACATTTAATCTACTCCATATAACTCATTGAAACTAAAGAGATCTGGTATAATCATCCTACTTGTGAACTTTAAAGAAGAGCATCATCATATCTCATACCAGCCTTCTCACCATAAACTACCCAAAACGTATAGTCTTTCGAGAAAGGTTTCAAAAGCAAATGTTCCTTAACAACATGTCGTGCATGCCACTTCTTGAACTTGCATCTTCGACATGGACAGACGATCTTGCCGTTACAGCTGGCATGAGTTAATACGAAATCCAAGAAATTGTTTAATCCGTACAAATATTTCAGAGAATTGCGTGGCAACCTAATCACTTATCCATAGCTATTAGTGAGAGAAAAGAAAGTATAGTGAAGAAGATGAGTGAATAGAGAATTACGAATACCTGGAGGCTTATATTCTGATTTTCCAACATTTAATATTTTGTAGTAGTTCAGAAACCGTTACAATAACCGCTACTATGTTATAAATTTGTAGCGGTTGTATGAGTAAAACCGCTACCACTTTTCGACCCGTTGGAATCAAAATGAAGGAGTTATTTAACCTTGTAGTGGTTTTAAAACAAAACCGCTACTAATATATATTTATAGCGGTTATAAATTCTTAACCGCTACAAATTTCAGGCAATAGAAGAATTTCAAATTTCAAATATTTTGACTTTGTAGCAGTTATAAGAAAAAAACCGCTACAAATATTAATGACCGTTGGAAATTTTAAAACAAAAATTTGTTTTCAATTTGTAGCGGTTATTGGAGTAAACTGCTACAAATTTAGAACAAAGTGGGAGAAAATTTAAAATTCAAATGTTGAATATTTATAGCGGTTATTATTGTAACCGCTACAAATATTCAACATTTGAATTTTGAAATTCCCTCCCTTGATTCATTACATTTGTAGCAATTTACACTCATAACCGCTACAAATATGGTTCAAAAAAATTTAATATTTGTAGCAGTTTTATGATAAAACCGCTACAAATATATATGATTATTTTTTTTGTGGTTAGTTTTAGAAATATAAATAAGACTGTTGTAAATACAACACAAATTTAACAAGGCTCTAAAAATATAAATATAACTATGGTAAACGCAATAAGAATTTAAGTTCTGAAAATAAAATATTTAGATTTATTTACAAATGTTTCAAAAAGAAAAAATATATATGTCTTAAACTAACTAGCAGGAGGCTGGTCATCTGGTCCTCCCTCAGGTGGGGCTCCCTCAGATGCTACTGGATCGGGGCGCTGGGCAGAGTTAACAGCACCATCATCATCAGCAGGAGGAGGAGGAGGAGCCTGGATAATGAACTGAGGGTCAGGGGGAACCTGTGGATGCTGCTTGTTTGTGAACGGGCGACTCTACAACCGCTCAAGTATAAAGTTTGTGATATTGCTTCATTGCGCATGCTGAGCGTAGTAGAAATTGGCCTGCTGCTGCTGCTGAGCCATTACAACCTGTGTCCTGGCCAAATCTGAGCGCAGCTCCTCAACAGACTCGTCCCTCGGACGTCTGACCCTGGACGTCTGTGCTCTAGAGCTGCCAGCCTTAGAGGCGGCGCTCCTACCATAGACCATGCTAGGTCTGGCGCCTATCCCCATCCC
Source organism: Inga oerstediana (assembly GCA_963210345.1). Classification (NCBI taxonomy): domain Eukaryota; kingdom Viridiplantae; phylum Streptophyta; class Magnoliopsida; order Fabales; family Fabaceae; genus Inga; species Inga oerstediana. Next base: position 27,353,801 of record OY723399.1, read on the forward strand.
CCGCACGCGTACGGGGTACTCAACCTGACCCAGACCCGACTTCAAATGAGCCGTGGGGTCCACAGACCCTTATGACTCCTGGCTTGGGTCTCTCGCAGCTCAGCTTGCGACTGCTGCATCTGCTCCTGCCATTTTATGAACCAATTATTTATTAGTATTTTTCATAATAAAGTTGGTTTTATAAACAATATAATAATCAAATCACTTACAATGACCACCTCTGCTTGCTGAGAGGTCGGAGTCCCATTACGGTGTCTATGTGTGATAGCCAACAACTCCCCGTAGTTCGTCTGATGGTTCTCCTGTTGTGCCTTCCTCTCCTAAAACAATTACAAAATTATATTAGTATTATTAAAACAAAATACTAGATTTATAATATGAAATAACCAACTAAAAGTAATTGATATTGTGAAAAGTTACCAGCTCGCTGTAAGTGACAGTAAAGGTCTTTGATCCTGCTGTGTGGTGGATCGTCTGCTACCCACGGCACCTCGTGTTCCTCTGAGAAAGCGCCTAAAAAAATAATATTAAATGTATTAAAACAATATAAAACATTTATAATTAATAAAAGTATAAAATTAATTAAATTTAAATGTAAATTATAATTTAATAATTTACCTACCCCTCAGCGCTCCTCCTGAACTGGACAAAACTCGCCCAGTCGTTCAGCGAGATGCCGTCCGGGATGTTCTCAATCAACTGCTGCAGAGGAATCGTTTCATCCTTATCCATACTATGGAAGAGACAATTCCTCCTGTTCCTCCAGCCGTCGCCTATCTTCATCAACATGTACCTCTTCCAGTTGGCCTGGATGGCAAATCTCAGCTGTAACACCATTGAAAAAAAATTTAAATATGACTAATTACAAATAAGATAATTAAAAAATATTAATTAAATATAATTAATTACAAAAAATATAATATAATTAAATATTATTAATTACCTGCACCACCTCTTACCATGCCAGGTCCTTCGGCTCCTTCGGAACGTTCCTCCAAGTTCTGAAGTGAAGGGGGAACCACATCCAATTCGAGCCCAGCTCGTTCAGGAAGTGGTTGAACAGGTGACCCCCATTGTCGATAGACTGGTCCATGGCCTCATTCCACGGAACTACAACTCATAGTGTTCGCTCCATGCTATTCAGACCAGCCACGTCCAGCCTCCTTGTGGACACATTCCCCTGCTTATCTGCACAATTTACCGCACGTTAGATAAATTGTATTTCAAATTTAACATTTTGAATTTAAATATATAATTTATTAAATAAAAATATATATTTACCTTGGACTTACACCTCAAACCTAGTAGATAGCGAAGATGACCCTCGTGGATTGTTCTGCTCCCGCGCCTCCTCCTCATTGAGGAACCGCTCCATGTCTCTGATTGGAATCAGGATCTCAAAGTCCTCGTTCACATCATAGTCATCAACTCTGATATCTCCTTCTCCCAGATCAGGCACCTCTGATGCGGTCATCTCCTGTAGGACCATCTGCGATGGCTGTGGTAGGGCCGACTCCTGTGGCTGCTGTGGGGAGATGGGCTGAAATGGCACAGTTGCCCTCCCTCCGCGTTGCCTCTTCCCACTACCCCCGCCTTTGTTGCTCCACCCCCCAGAATCAGTCTGAAGACCTCGGGCTCCTTCCCCTTGTCCATTCCTGAAGCCATATCAACTACAAAAATGAAAAATAAACCGATTTAGTCACATTTATATGTAAAATTATAATAAAAATAAAATAAGTATTGTCCATACTTCAAGTGATAATGAGAAATGCTAGAGAGAAAACTCTTCGACAGATGTCAGAACGCTTAGATTTGAAGAAAAACTCTCAGAGAAACTTTAAAAAACAAAATGGCCAAATGGGAAAAAGGAGGGGGCGACGGCCTTTTTATAGTTGTAGATCTTGTAGCGGTTCTTGAAAAAACCGCTACATCAACCGCTACAAAAAAACTAGGGCGGCAAAACTTTGTAGCGGTTATAAAATAATCGCTACAAATGTGATGACCTTTGAAGTTCTGTAACAGTTCAGGAAACATAACCACTACAAAAAGGTGACCTTTGGCATTTTGTAGCGGTTCATTTGTAGTAACCGCTATAAAGAACCGATACACTATTGGCATGGCTTGGTGTCGCCAAGTGATGCAAACTTTGTAGCGGTTTATATGTTGTAACCGCTACAAACTAACCGTAACAAACTTTGGCAAGAAACTCGCGCCATATTTGTAGCGATTTTTTTCTATTAACCGTTACAAATAACGTTGCTGATCAGTCGCGCCACTTGGCGCGTAGATTGCCACTACAATATTGTAGTGATTTATGTTAAAACCACTACAAATATCAATATTTGTAGCGGTTAAAGTTAACCACTACAAATATACCGCTACGAAATATCATTTTTTTTGTAATGTATGCACCATAAGAAAATTCAAGCATCTTGTGTATCATGTGGAATATATGTATGAGAAAAGTAGAAGTTTGACCGCTAAACCTAACAGGGTCACTTTACTTGGTTTCGAAGGAATTTATGTGTTGCCTTCAGACACATAAAGGAGTAGCATTATTTTTTGTTCAAAATAAAGGAGTAGCATTATCAATTGAGAATAATGACAAGCTTTAATAAAGGGCTTGTGAGAGGCTACTATTTTCCTTGCTTTGACTTGTATGGAGATATGACCCCTTATATGATAAGTACAGAAGCACAAAATATATGGGTGACCAGTAGAGTACACATTCTTTTTTGATTGTCACTTGGTTTCAACAGCTTTAAGTGTTTCATTTCACACCTTTCATTAATTAATAAATATTAATATTCACATGCAACCTTTGATAAAGGTGTTATATATATAGTGACTTGTCTGAGTTGAACACTAATTTTGGGGATCACCACCTTCAGCCGCATGACCAATGCTCCATAATCAACAGTTCTTGTTTCTTCTCAAATAATCATGAGAGGTGTTAGGCCTTGTAACACGGATTGAGTGCTGGCTTGTTTAATTAATCCATTAATTTGCTTATTTTTTATGCTTCACTTTTCACCTTTCTTTTAGTACAATTGGACAAATCTAAATCTAACTTCTTTAATTTGATTTAAACAAGCCAATTTACGGGTCAAGTTAATTATCCCATTCAACCTAATTAACATAGTTTTTGAAAAAAAAAAAAGTAACAAATAAATTTAAAATATCTCAAGTGTGATTGGTAGCTAAATTGAATAGAGAACCCTCTCCAAATATGGTGTCTTCCATTGGTAGCAGTTGCATCATGTAACCACTACAAGTCGCGACACAAATGCTCATGTCACTTGGCGTATGGTCAAAATACTACATATTTGTAGCGGTTTGCTATAAATCCTTGTGTTTGTAGCAGTTTTGTTAAACCATTGCAAGAAAACTATTTTAAAAAACTGTATTTTTTTTTTTTGTAGTTGTTGTTGAGGTGAAAAAATCAATCCACTTATAAATACCAATGGATGGACATCTACGTGGAATGAGGATTCGTAAAGCAACTTAAATACTAATTGATTGATAGCTAAGTGGGATGGGAATTTATAAAGCAATGAACTAATGGTTTCAGATTATAATTAGGAAAGAACTCACCACCTCTCACTTGTAGAAAAACTTTCTTATCACTCGGTCACAAAGCGATTGTTAGCAATTGAGAACTTGACGCATGCATACATGTCAGAATACTATATATATATATATATATATATATATATATATTGGGTACAAAGAGGGCTAAGCACAACAATAGAAAATTGTTGATCAGAAGTGGAGAAAAGTAGGCCCCATGGGCTCACAGGCAATGGGCTATCATGGATTTGATTAGTCATGTGTGGTCCATATTCTCGTCTAAGTTTCAAAAATCAAAATAACACTATTTCATTTAGGGGATATTTGATTTTGTCTTTATAATTAATTTTGACAAGTATAATGTTAAGATATTTTTTTAAAAAAAAATAGGGTTACATTCCAAAATCAACTATGAAATTAACATCATGGCTACCCCCCATAAACTATCAAATATACCTTTAGTATAGTAGATAACACAATATAACAAGAAAGTGTGCTGATGAAACAAAAAAAAAAATGAGAGGGGTTCTTTAAGACAAAATTAAACTCAAAATTCACGTAGTGCACTAAATCAATTTCCATAGAGTAAAGAGTATGATTGAAACATAAAAGCATTGAAGCCTATTAGAAGCCAGATTAATGCTTTGAGGGTGGGGGCAAAGAAATTTTATAAAAAATTGAGAATGACAGTTTGTGACTAAAACACAGTGTAATAGAACCCGGACCGGAAACTAGCTAATTGGTCTTGTTCGGTTTTTTTTTTTTTTTTATTTTTTAAAAATTGATTTTTTTTTAAATTTTTTCTTTAGAATTTCATATTAATAACATTAAAATCTTCAATTTCTCACAGGTTTGGTATCGTGTTAGCTCCTATTTGACTCCAGTTTGATCCAATACCCCAACCGGTTCAATGGCCGGTCCGAGTTTAATTACCTCACTAAAACATGAGCCAATTAATTACAATTTAGGGCCAAAATGTCCTTGTTGCCAGATTATTGTTTTCCAGTTGAGCGTGATCCAACGTTGATTTAATTTATAATTTTCCATGCAAGTTGTTATCTTGATCCAATTCAAGTTATTAATATAAAGGTTTCACGCAAAATCAAGCCACTGATATCGACAATTGTAATAATATAATGAGCAAATAACTAAATAAGAGCCCGTTTGGTTCAACCACATTACATGTCTGCAATAGTAATCATGATTGCATTACCAAGAGAAGGGTATTTGATTGCTCTTTAGCATGGTAATAGGGTTTACCATGGTAATGATGATTACCAAAAAATTGGTAATCCTCATTCATACCTCCCCCCCTATGAATCCTCATTACCATCCCATTGCATAGTCTAAAAAGTCCAATTTACCCTTTAGTTTCTCTTATTTTTGTTTCACTTATCTCATTTTACTTGTTGCATCGTGTCACAACTGCCACCGCCACAACATCTTCCTCCACCCTCTGCCGTCACCACTACCTCCTCCACCGCCGTCACCTTCACCCCCCCCCCCCCCCCCGCCGCCGCCGCCGCCACCTCCTCCTCCGCCACCACCCTCGTCCATGCTATCGGCCCACCGCCCACCACCACCTCTTCTACCCCCTCCGCCCACCGCCACCACCACCTACTTCTCCACCGCTGCCACCCTCACCCCCGCCGCCGCCACCGGCCCACAGCCCACCACCACCTCCTCCACCCTCGCCGCCCGCCGCCGCTGCCACCACCACCTCCTCCTCCTCCTCCGCCACCCCCGCCCGCCGCCACCACCTCCTCCTCCACCCCCATCACCCCCATCATTGCCACCGCCACTACCTCCTCCTCCTCCATCCCGGCCGTTGCCGGCTTGTAACTATTTTTTATACAAAGATTATATTAAGGGGTAAAATAGACTTTGTGTAATATATTAATTTTAAATAATTGTTAAAATATTAACTCATTGCATGTTGCTTAAAAATCAAACCAAACATTACCCTTGTAATTAATATTACATTGCATTACCATTGCATCGTATTGCATTACACCGCATGGTGTAATAGGATCAAACCAAACGGGCCCTAAAGCTCACAGCATGTCTCACGCAGCGTACCAAGAAAGTTACCTGGTGTGAGCTAACGTGACACATGGCGCGGGAAGCTAACGTTTCTTCATATAATTTCATTTTAATTTTGATCAAAAAAATAATTTCATTTCAATATAGAATTTATATATTATTCTTTAAAATTTACAGCTCAAATAATATATTCAATAGTAGTAACTAAATGTATTTTTACTACAATTGAGTTGGAAATTAAAATAAGTAGATAATTTATAAGTTTTTTCTCTGAAATTTATAATTTTTATTTCAAATATTTATCGCTGATATATCAAAAGTTGATTTGTAAATTGTTTGTGGAGACTCACAAATAGTAATTATTTTTAAGTTATTAAATATCAAAGTATTAGTAATTTAATAAAATCTTATCAAACTAAAAATAACATTAACTACTTATCTGCAAAGCATCAACTGACGATGATTCAATAATCGGTTAGTCAAAATGATATTTTTCATCTTTCACATAAGTTAAAAAATAATATTACTTACGTACGACCTTCAATATTGGTTACAAAAAACAACATTACTTCTTTGACACTATTATTGTCCGTTTGGTTTACTGAATCGGAGGTAATATAATGCAATGTAATTGAATGTAATGCAATGATAATTAGATAAATTTGTTTGATTTGTCATTAAGGAAAGATGGATGTATATGTATAAAAATATTTGATTTGATTACATAAAAAATGAGTATATATGGGAATAATATAGTAAGAAACAAAATTATTCCTATCTACACATATGACTATAATATACATGTTGGGTTCAAAGTAATTTTTTTTTAATTTATGCAGTGTATGTATTGGGTTCATAATAATTTTTTAATATTTAATGATGAAAATATTATGAAGCGGTTCATGGTAATTTTTTAATATTTAGTGGTGGGAATATTATTTAATGGGATATTTTAATATTTTTAATGGTGGAATATAATTTTTTATTTTTTTTAGCAGGGACTATTTTTTATATTTTTATATAATTAATTAATTTTTTTAATATTTAATGGTGGTAATTATTTAATTTTTAACAGCATTTATGGGTGGCACTTTGGTCAAATTAAAAAATTATAATAGCAATAATGTCTTTTTTACTTGATTGCATGATGTTTGTATCATCATTCATCAGTTATAGAAATGTAATCCTGATTACATCAAATGATGTAATCAAGATTACAAAAGGTAATCATCTTTATATTACATAAGACCAATCAAATGATGTAATCGATCTATTGCATCAGGATTACATATAATCCTCTCTTATGAAATTGAACCAAACAAGCCATAAGTGTTTTAGGAAACTTAGTTGGTAATTAAGTACTTACTTATAATTTTTGGGGTCTTATTTATATTCTTTTTTCGATCCACTAACAGGCACACAATTTGTTAATAAGAAGACAGTTCTGCACTTTTTTTAAATACTAAGGGGCAATATTGCGCACCAATTTTAACAAAAAAATTCAGGATAAAATGCACCTTAACCCCTATTTTTCTACAATACTCTATCCAGTCCTAAATATAAGATAGAGTTGACTTTTTTTTTGGAGAGATTAAGGTATAGTTAAATAAGTTACTTAATCATATCATATATTATGTATCCTTAGATTATATACCAGTTTATTAGTCAAACTAATTAGTTTGGAGAAAAATATAAATATTATAAAGTAATTTAATTAGTTTCTTTGATCTTTTCAAAAAAATTAACTTTGTCTTATATTTAGGACCGGAGAAAGAGAGAAACATTTTTCATTATACTCTTCCACGAACACTTCACATTTAGGGCCTGTTTGGTTTAAAGGGAGGGGATGGAATGGGAGGGAATGGATGGGAGGGGATGGAAGGGGAGGATGGAGGATCATCTTGTTTGGTTTGGTTGGAGGGGGAGGAAGGGAAAGGTTTTTTAATGATCCTTTGTTTGGTTTAAGGGGGGAGGGGAGGGGAGATAATATCTAATTTACCATTTTATCCTTAGTCATTAGTTTATATATTTTTCCTTATATAAATGATTTAAATTAATTTACGCCTCAATATAAATTATATAATTTATAAAAAAAAGATGAAGATATAAATGGAAATAATTTTCAATTTCCCCCAACTTAATTTCTCGTTATATGAATATTTCAGAAATTATCATGTCAAATTAAATGGAAAATTCCTTCTATTGAAAAAAAAAATGTAGAGGACTTGAAAAAAAAATGGTAGAAAAACTTAAAAAAACTGTTTCTAAGTGGCAATGTTTAATTAGGTGCAAAATGGCAACTAAAAAAATGAGCATGTGTCTCTACCCTGCACTAGAGAAGCATGCACTAAACAAGAATAAATACTCTAAAACAACATAATAGCTCAAAAGAAAAAAAAATATTTTTTCTGCAGCAGATAAATCACCTATCACCAAGAAAATCTAAGTATGTATATTTTCACTAGTGAGGAAGAAGAAGTTATATTTTTATTGAAGACTCATAGGATATAATTGGAAATATGAAAAGATTATGGGGGCAAAATAGTCCCAAATTTTGGGCTCCCTCCAAAACCCCCCAAATTGGAGGGAATCAATTTGAGGGAGTGGGAGGGATTTGGAGCCCCTTTTTTGGGGCCCCTCCCATCCTATTTTTCATACCAAACAAGGGGAGGGGGTCATTTTTCATCCCCTCCCCTCCAACCAAACAGGCCCTTAGTGTAAAATTATAAAATTAATTAATATTTTCTTAAAAAGAGTGACAAGCTAAGCCAAAATGAATACCACCTTTTGAGAAGGGAAGGTATATTCCTCCATCTTCAACCCATATGAAATCATTCATATGATTCTGTTTTCCTTTTTATCTTAAAACTTTTTCGCAGATCTCAATGCTTCCATCCTTATCCAATTTTCTGCTTTGTCTTCTTATTATAGTTTTTGTGAGTATGCGTGTACAAGGTTACTTGGGTGTTTCGCATGAGGAGAACATGCAACGCGAGTTTTATCTCGTTAAGTGTAATTTTTTAAAAAATTTATTATAGTTTTTTGTTTTATTAACAACACCAAAAATAATAAATTAAATTATTAATGAAATAGTATATTCCGGTTGGCTTTTCGGTGTGATGGAACAATGGTTTATAGATTGTGTGAGTTAATTTTGTTTGTGTTGGACGTTGACTTACTAAGAGCAGTAGTTGAAACAAAGCTTTCAACTATTCTTCTTAAGAACAGTCGTTGATGACTGTTTTGGATAAGTTGGATACAATGACATTTGTGACTATAACACAACGTAATAGAATTCGGACTGGATGAGAAACCGGCCAACTGGTCGGTTTGGTATTTTTTTTATTTTTAAAAAATTGATTTTTTTTTAATTTTTTTTAGAATTTCATATTGATAATCTTAAAATCTTTAATTTTTTTTCGGTTTGGCTCTAGGTTAGCTCCGGTTTAACTCCAGTCTGATCCACTGACACTTGACCCAGTACCCCGACAGGTTCAATGGCTGATCCGGGTTTAATTACCTTACTTAAACATGAGCCAATTAATTACAATTTAGGGCCAAAATGTCCTTGTTGCCGGATTATTGTTTTTTAAGCGTGATCCAACGTTGATTTAATTTATAATTTTCCATGCAAGTTGTTATCTTGATCCGATTCAAGTTACTAATATAAAGGTTTCACGCAAAATCAAGCCACTGTTATCGACAATTGTAATAATATAATGAGCAAATAACTAAATAAAGCTCACAGCATGTCTCACGCAGCGTACCAACTACCAGGAAAATTACCTGGTGTGAGCTAACGTGACACATGGCGGGAGCTAACGTTTCTTCATATAATTTCATTTTAATTTTGATCAAAAAAATAATTTCATTTCAATATAGAATTTATTTATTGTTCTTTAAAATCTACAGCTCAACTAATATATTCAATAAGAGTAACTAAATGTATTTTTACTACAATTGAGTTGGAAATTAAAATAATTAGATAATTTATAAGTTTTTTCTCTGAAATTTATACTTTTTAATTCAAATATTTATGGCTGATACATCAAAAGTTGATTTGTAAATTGTTTGTGGAGACTAACAGATAGTAATTATTTTTAAGTTATTAAATATCAAAGTATTAGTAATTTAATAAAATCTTATCAAACTAAAAATAACATTAACTACTTATCTCCAAAGCATCAAGTAACGATGATTCAATAATCGGTTAGTCAAAATGGTATTTTTCATCTTTCACTTAAGTTAAAAAATAATATTACTTACGTACGATCTTCAACATTGGTTAAAAAAAAAACAACATTACTTCTTTGACACTATTAGTGCCCGTTTGGTTCATGGAATCAGAGGTAATATAATGCAATATAATTGAATGTAATGCAATGATGATTAGATGAATTTGTTTAATTTGTCATTAAAGAAATATAATATATATGTATAAAAATATTTGGTTTGATTACATAAAAAATGAGAATATATGGGAATAATATAGCAAGAAACAAAAGTACTCCTATCTACACATGTGTGTATAATATACATGTTAGGTTCAAAATAATTTTTTCAATTTGTGCAGTGTATGCGTTGGGTTCATTATAATTCTTTAATATTTAATGGTGGAAATATTATGAAGGGGTTCATGGTAATTTTTTAATATTTAGTGGTGGGAATATTATTTAATTGGATATTTTAATATTTTTAATGGTGGAATATAATTTTTTATTTTCTTAGCAAGGACTATTTTTTATATTTTTATATAATTAATTAATTTTTTAAAATATTTAATTATGGTAATTATTTAATATTAGCAGCATTTATGGATGGGCACTTTAGTCAAATTAAAAAATTATAATAGCAATAGTGTCTTTTTCACTTGATTACATGATGTTTGCATCCTCATTCATCAGTTCTAGCAATGTAATCCTAATTTATATCAAATGATGTAATCAATATTATAAAGTGTAAAATCATCTTTATATTACATAAGACCAATCAAACGTTGTAATTGATCTATTGTATCAGGATTACATGTAATCATCTCCCATGGAATCAAACCAAACGGGCCATAAGTGTTTTAGGAAACTTGGCTTATTTGATTCTATTCTCTGTTTTTTGTTCTTAAAAATAGTTTTATAAAACAGTTTTTGACAACAAGTTTTAAAAATCAAAAAACAAAAAAAATATATATTTGGATAGTTGTTTTAAAAAATCTATTTTGAAGTGACGTAGCGGTGCGATCGATGGTGGTGATGTGGCGTTACTAGTAGTGTAGTGTCGATAATGGATAAATAGCAGCCTCAAAAAATAAAAAAAATAGGACAAAAAATAAAAAAATAAGAAAACAACTAAAATTTTTTTTAGTTTTTTAGTTTTTAAAAATAGTTTTTTAAAAATAGAACAGTTTTTTGAAAATAGTTTACCAAACAGATTTTATTGTTTTTGAAAAAAAAAACAGTTTTTAAAAACAAAATCAAACCGCCCCTAAGTTGGTAATTAAGTACTTACTTATAATTTTTGGGGTCTTATTTATATTCTTTTTTTGGTCTACTAACAGGCACACAATTTGTTAATAAGGAGACAGTTCTGCACTTTTTTTAAATACTAAGAGGCAATATTGCGCACCAATTTTAACAAAAAATTCACGATAAAATGCACCTTAACCCTATTTTTCTACAATACTCCATCTGGTCCTAAATATAAGATAGAGTTGACTTTTTTTTGGAGAGATTAAGGTATAGTTAAATAAGTTACTTAATCATATCATATATTATGTATCCTTAGATTATATACCAGTTTATTAGTCAAACTAATTAGTTTGGAGAAAAATATAAATATTATAAAGTAATTTAATTAGTTTCTTTGATCTTTTCAAAAAAATTAACTTTGTCTTATATTTAGGACCGGAGAAAGAGAGAAACATTTTTCATTATACTCTTCCACGAACACTTCACATTTAGTGTAAAATTATAAAATTAATTAATATTTTCTTAAAAAGAGTGACAAGCTAAGCCAAAATGAATACCACCTTTTGAGAAGGGAAGGTATATTCCTCCATCTTCAACCCATATGAAATCATTCATATGATTCTGTTTTCCTGTTTATCTTAAAACTTTTTCGCAGATCTCAATGCTTCCATCCTTATCCAATTTTCTGCTTTGTCTTCTTATTATAGTTTTTGTGAGTATGCGTGTACAAGGTTACTTGGGTGTTTCGCATGAGGAGAACATGCAACGCGAGTTTTATCTCGTTAAGTGTAATTTTTTAAAAAATTTATTATAGTTTTTTGTTTTATTAACAACGCCAAAAATAATAAATTAAATTATTAATGAAATAGTATATTCCGGTTGGCTTTTCGGTGTGATGGAACAATGGTTTATAGATTGTGTGAGTTAATTTTGTTTGTGTTGGACGTTGACTTACTTCTGTCATGAACACTATTTCTCTGGTGTTTATTCTCAAACTCCATAGGTTTCTTGACCCTTCTTTTGGAGAAGGTGATTTTGAAGCATCAAAGGGGGTGGGTACAACCACCCTCTTTTACTTTTTCCTGTGATTATGGTATGGAATGAAAGTTGACCTTTTGGTGTTTTGTTCAGGTTTATCTCATTAATTCTTTTTGTGTTTGTTGGCTTTGATTCAATCTTTTGTTTTCTGGTTATGTTTGAGAGTCTCTATATGATTTTCATATAATAAAGTTCACTCTTTGGGAGAGAAAAACAGTTAAGTCATTAATCATGTCTTAAATAAATAAAATTCTTTAAGTATACCCTTATTGAGATTTTCTCCATCTCTTAATATACAAATAATTCTCACCTCTCCCATAATAATTAAATAAAGGCAAAATTGGCGAACAATAATTAGTAATCCTCTAGTTGAAGTTATATTTAAAAGCAAGTTTTTTTTCTACAAGGACTTATGATGAGCACAGGAGTAATACTCCTTCATATTCATATTATAAGACACATTAAATGAATTTGCATATTTTTAAAATTATCCTGATGCAATATTTTTTGCTTTATCAAAATGTAATTCATAATGTTAAATATCGAAAAATTTAAAATTCTATTTTTAAATAAACTTAATAACTTAACTAATTCTTTTGATTCTGATGGGTTTAGAAGCGTCTTATTATAATAACAACAGGAATTCCTTCCAAAAATAAGATTCCCACATGATGCACATGAATTGAAGTTAACAACTTAAAAACACGTTTAGACCCAACCTCGGGGGCCAACAAGACTTGGAACCTCTTCAAAAGTAAACTTTGCATAGAAAAACCCAAAATAATTTTGTAATGAACAGGAAATGTTGTGATATCCATCAGCAGTTCAGCACACGATGACAATGGAAACTTGTGAAACTACTAAATGTTTTTTTTGGGGGGTTTGATTCCAAACAGGCCAAACCTTAATGATGGCACACAAAATAAAAAATTTGATAATAATTTAAAATTGATTTATTATTATATTTAACTGTGGATGAAAATATACAATTTTACTGTTAATTCAATTTTTAGGAATTACTTAAAAACATTTATGTTGCTGAAGAACACGTTCCTTCATTTCTTGAAAATTTGTAATTTTCGAATTGCAAAATTTCTGGTGCTTTCAGAGTCTGAATTCATCAATGTTCATTATTATAAAATTATAAAAAATAATGCAGAAGAAGAGCTCATGTACATTTTTTATGACAAGTTGTATTATAAATTTATAATTATAATTGGAGATGGGCTTCTTTCTTTCTCTCTCACTAATTTTTTTCCTTGACGAAAATTCTCACTTTCATTTTGAATATGATGTTGATAATGAATTACTTTGAAATTTTTTAAAAAATTACAAAAAAAAAATCAATAAATAAAGAGGTGATTGAAGCTTTCACGTCTTTCTGCTCTTATTCAAATGGCCGCTGCTATTTCAGCTGTTGGATGAAGGGTTGATGTTCCAACGATCAATTACAAATTAAAAATGCACAGGCTACTTAAACAATTAAAATTTCCAAATCAATATTACGCCTTGTTCACATATCTTTCAAACTGTTTTATGATTGAAAATCATAACTTGAGGATTCACATTTTTCTGCTCCTTAGAAATTGTAAACAAACCCTTTCAATTTATTTTACTTTTGCTGACGTTGCTAGTTCTTGAAATGAAACCTTCTTTTATGAATTGTAAAGATTGGCTCACAGATACTTTTCTCACTCTTCGTAGAGATGGTCTCATGCATCTAGTTTATCAAATGACATGTCTTTTGCATACTTTATGAAAGAAACGGAATCAAGCACTGCATCATAGTATGTAAAAGAGAAAGTTCATTCACTCTTAACAAGGGAGATCAAGCAATCTGTCAACTTTCAAAATTTCGCATTATCCAGTTATTCAGACCAAGAAAATGTTACCAAAACAAATCTTCCTATTGCTTCTTTTATGTCTTTAATTTGCAGAATGAAGGATGGGGTATTATTCTTCACAAGTACAAGAAGTCATGAAAGCAATTTAGTCTTAGATTTATATGTCATAATGGTTCTCCCATCAAAGATATTCCCCTACTAAAATCAAATAGTATCAAAAACCATCTTTCTCTCCGAATACAATCGTGCTACACTCTTCTAGATCCATAACACAGAGGCTTTTTACAATTAGATTCTACATCATCTTTAACTACTCACTATGTGGATAAATGCTTCCTCAAGTCTTCGGATTCTTCATATAATATTGATATTATTAGATAGGAAATCTTGACTTTGCTTTTGATTTTTCTTTTATTAGTTTTAGGGTTATTCCAAAGTCTGTCTATTATGATTTTGAAAGGTCTCATTTAAAAATTTTATCCCTATGTAACTTGTCCACTTTGATTGCTTGAATTTTATTTTGTCTTTCTATTAAATATATATATATATATATATATATATACACATATATGAAACCTTATCTTCTCATTACCTGTTTTTTTTCGTCAAGCACCTTATCTTCTCGTCACGTGGTATGATATTATTATACAGATCATTGACCATTGGTCTAAATTATAATTTCTTAACTAATTCCCACTTGCCAATTAAAAACAGTAAAAAGTACTAAATATTTTATAAAATTTAAGTGATTTACAACAATACCCTTAATACCCATATTAAACTCCAACATCGATCATATTAATTTTTACTCTCTTGCTACCCTTATTATTAAATATGGCCTTATATGAAAAATAATATTTAATACTCATTGAAATATCTTATAAAATGGATCAAACTTACCTGCTACAAGACATCTTATAAAATGGAAGGGAGGGAGTATGTATTTATTACTAAGTATATTGCAATAATAAGGCCAAAATCTTTTTTTTTATGTACTGTAGTAGATAATGATATTAATTAAAATAATTATTATTCTTGTTAATTAGTCCAATTTTTTCTTTTCATTTCTACTGTATAGTTCTGAAGTATTGAGATCAAATTTTAATATTACAGATTAATAATAACAAATAAAAAGGCTAAGTTATATCCAATACCTTAAAATATTTTTTAATGGCTCCAATATCATAAAATAATTTTTTATGCAGTTTTGTCTTTAAAGTATTTCTTAGTAGTAATGGGCACCCTAAATCTACGATATTGAATACTACTAGAAAAATATTTTCAGGTGCTAAATATATTAAATATTACTTTAGAATACTGAGTGCCATTAAAAAAATACTTTATATGGTAATAAATACATTACAAATTACTATTGCAAAAGAAAGCCTTGAGAACAACTTAATCCAATAAAAATAAATAAATAAAGGTGCACGATAAAGGAAGTTGTTCCGCGCTTATAAAAGGCCAAGTTTTGTTCACACTTGACACACAACTCTCATAGAGCTTTTCCTTCGCTACAGGAAGATGACTCCTTCTCTAAACACCAAAACACTCTCACTTTGCTCTCTCTTTTCTCTCCTCCTCTTTTTGGTATGTAACTCCCCCCACCCCCCCCCCCCCTACACACACACAGAAATGGTTTTCATGCTCGGCAGATTTGATGAGCATGAAGAGCTAGGAGATTCTGGGCCGTTGGATCTAATCTGGACAGTCCATATTTATTTTATTAAACAATCTATATTTTTTAATAAAACAGATCTAAGCTGTCGAAATTAGATCCGACGGCCTAAAATTCTCTAACTCTCCATGCTCATCAAATCTGCTAAGCATAGAAACCAGGTCCCACACGCACACGCTTCACACTTTAAGCATATTCTTGCCTTTTGCATGCATCCACAAATTTTCCAATATATGCTTGTGCCCGTTTTGTTTTCCTGTAGCATATATTTTGTTCTATTGTAGGTTAAGCTTTTTTAAAAGTAGTGTCATAATACTAAAATCTACATATAATACAGAATTTATTAGAAGTTACACTACCCATAAACAATGAATAATGCGGTTCTTATAATATTTTTTAAAATAAATCATGATTAAACACCGCATAGTTTATTACATATGTGAATACTTGTGTTATGTGTTTGTATATCTTAAATTACCCACTTTTAATTGAACTTCTTTTTGCAGCATGCGCAGGGGAGCAGTGCAAGAGAATTGAAGGCGGAGGAAGAGCTTCCAAAACAAAATGAAGCCTCACACATCCATTATCCTTCTTCACAAAAGGATCAAACAGAAACAGGTAAACCTTATATAACTTCTTATGGTGATTATAAGAGAGAGAATCAGCCTTATATAACTGCATATGCTAAGAGCATAAAGGCGAATCAGGCCTACCTTGGTAGCTACCTTCACCCTCAAAGGGATCACAAAGAAAAAAGTGAACCCTATATAACTGCTTATGGTACGAGCGAAAGAGAGAACCAACCTTATATAACAGCACATGGTAATGTCAAAAAGGTGATTTTGCCTTACTTTGGTGGCTACCGTCACTCCCAAAACGGTAAGAAAGAAAAGAGTGAAACATACATAGCTGCTTATGGTACGAGCAAAAGAGAGAATCAACCTTATATAACTGCATATCGTAATGACAAAAAGGTGAATGAGCCTTACTTTGGTGGCTATCGTCACTCCCAACACGATACGAAAGAAAAAAGTGAACCATATACAACTGCTTATGGTACGAGCAAAAGAGAGAATCAACCTTATATAACTGCATACAGTAATGGCAAGAAAGATTCACAAGGAGAGAATCCTCAAGAGTCTTTTGCAGCCATCAACAAAGTAGATCATACGGAGGCATTCAAGACAGGCTTTTTCGCTTGGGATGATCTTTACTTAGGGAATAAAATGACCCTCCAATTCCCTATTGAAGAGTTTCCTCACTTCCTGACAAGGAAAGAAGCTGACTCCATTCCTTTCTCAACATCACAACTTCCAAGTGTCCTGCAACTTCTCTCAGTCCCTCAAGATTCACCCATGGCTCAAGCAATGAGAGGCACACTTGAACAATGTGAGCTTCAGCCCTTAACAGCAGAAACCAAGGTCTGTGTTTCTTCCTTAGAGTCCATGATTGACTTCGTTCGCTCTGTTATCGGTTCTGATTCTCGGCTAGACATTCTCACAACCACCTTGCCTGCAACATCAAGAAGTGTCCCTTTACAAGGCCTGACTGTTCTGGAAATCTCCCCAGATTTCTATGCTCCTAAATGGGTAGCTTGCCATCCATTGCCTTACCCTTATGCTGTTTTCTACTGTCACTTCATAGGCTCAGGGACTAAGATCTTCAAGGTCAAATTGGGTTCTGAGAATGGAGAACAAATGGAAGCTTTAGGAGTTTGTCACTTGGACACATCTGAGTGGGACCCTGATCATATTTTATTTAAGAGACTTGGATTCAAACCAGGGGAAGCTCCTGTGTGCCATTTCTTGCCAGTGAAACATACCATGTGGATTCCTCTTCCTTTTGAAGCAACCATGTGAGAGTGAAGTTATGTTGTGTCTTTGTTAAGATTGTACGTAATAATAAATGAACAAGGCTGGCCAGACTCAGTGTTGTACAATATGTAGTAGATCTCAGGCGCCTTGCTTGTGTTGTTCGTTATCACCTGTTGCTTTGTTGTGTTGTTTCTAAGTTATGACCTTGTTGACTCATTTGTTTTTACTTCTTGTTGGTAAAATTAGCCTAGTTCAAATCAATAGTTGACTTTCTTTTGTTTACCTTGCTTTGATTAAACACATAAACGCTATAGTGAAATTTAAGAAAATTACATAAACAGGTAAAATGATTTAACCTTTTAGTTTGTATGTGTAAAGAGAAAAGGCTGAAGTAGATGCAAGTTATTTTACTAAAAATAAAATCTCAATTTAACCCACAAATAATTAATTTCACTAAAACACACAAGAAGAAGGAAAAAAACATTTGAAAAAAAAACACCCATCAACCTTACCTTGATTGTTGGTTCAAAAACACCAATCAAACTTACCTTGATGGCTGGTTCAAGAATGCCCAAGAAGGAAAATCTACCAAAAGCGTCAACCAACCCTTCCTTGGTGGTTGGTACAAAAACAATCAAGGAAAATCCAAAAAAAAAAAAAACATCAATCAAGCTTGCTTTGATGGCTTGTACAAAAATACTCGGCTATGTTTGGATCAGGAGAAAAGTGAAGAAAAAATAGGGGGGGAGAAAATACTAAAAATGAAAACTTTCAAAAATGATAAAAAAAAATTACTATTTTTAAAAATTTTCACTCTTAGTATTTTTTTCCTCTAATTTTCTCTCAATCCAAAGACATAGGGTCAAGAAGAAGAAAACTAGCAGAGACCTATGGGTGATTCCAAACAAGTGTACCTTGAGGGGTGATACAAAAAGAGCCAAGACAAGGAAGCAAAGGTGCTCAGGGTTACACTAGGTAGTCCGTGTGGATAGAAAACTGATGCTCTGGGCTTTTGCCACCTGGACACTTCCGACATGGGACCCTAATCACATTCAATTCAAGCAGCTTGGAATGAAGCCATCAGGGGATGATCCAGTATGCCATTGCCTCCAAAGGACTCAATCTAAGAACAGACGAAAGGGAGTCTCTTACCACTAAATGCTTGGATCGACTAGATGTGGGCCGTTTCAACTTAACCAGTGATTTTATGTTCGAACTTTAGGTGTACAACCTCGATAATTACTTGGAGATAGCTTCTGATTGTGGGCCTATAAACCACGAATCGGACTAGTCAGTTGTTAATAGCACTGGATACTGATAGATTAATCCAAAAGATATATGTCTCTGTCTTTTATGTACAGAGGTTTGATCAGTGTAATGTCTGCGTTAATAATGTGGTCCCAAGAGTGGTTTAAGTGTTATTCACGCGCGGCTAGGTGTCCCTTGATCACTACAAAAAAAAAGGTATTTCGTAGCGGTGCACTTGTAGCGGTTTAATATAACCGCTACAAATTATAGTATTTGTAGCGGTTTTTACCTAAACCGCTACAAATTTGTAGCAGCAAGAATATTTGTAGCGGTTTCCTACAAAAAACCGCTACAAATTTGGCGCGAAATTCCCGCCAAAACTTGTAGCGGTTATTTTGTAGCGGTTAATGCACATAAACCGCTACAAAATACCAAAGGTCAGAATTTTGTAGCGGTTTTTACTGAAAACCGCTACAGAATTTCAAGAGACTCCAAATTTGTAGCGGTTCTGGGCAATAACCGCTACAGAATTTCAAACGTTGTGAAGATTTGTAGCGGTTATTGTAGAACCGCTACAAATTTAATTATTTGTAGCGGTTAGAGTAGCGGTTATTTTTAATAACCGCTACTAATTACTGGTCTATTTAAACCCCCCACCTCCTTCATTTCTCCGTTTGCTCATTTTGTTTCCTGAGGTTTCTCTGAGTGATTTCTTCGAGATTTGAGCGTTCGGACGTCTCTATAGGAGTTTTTAGTCAGTATTCCGCAGTATTTACACTTGAGGTACGTATATAACACGTATTTTATTTATATTTTTATTTTTATTATATTTTTGCATAATAATGTGACTAATTTTTTTTTTAATTTGTACAGTTGATATGGCTTCAGGACAGGATAAGGGGAAGGGGAAGGCCCCTGAGGTCCCCAGACCGAATTTACGGGGCGGCAGCAGCCGGGCCCCGGGCAGAGGGAGGGGGCAGCGCGCAGGCAGGGCTACCGAGGCATCTCAGCCCATCCCGCCACAGGAACCGCAGACGATCCCACAGGCGACGACCTCAGCTGAGGTGCCTGAGTTGGACGTGCCAGAGATTAGCGTTGAGGACTTCCTCAACGAGGAGGAGTTCGAGATCCCGATTAGTGGGTTCAGGGAGATGGAGCAGTTCCTCGATGAGGAAGAGGCTCGGGAGCAGAACAACCCACGAGGGTCGTCTTCGCGGTCCACTGGGTTTGAGGTGCAGGTCGAAGGTAAATTTTTTAATTTTTTAACTTTTTAACTTTGAATTATAATTTATCTAACGTGCGGTCAACTGTGCAGATGAGCAGGGGAACGTGTCGACGAGGAGGCTGGATGTGACCGGTCTGAACAGCATGGACCGGTCCCTGCGAGTTGTAGTGCCGTGGAACGAGGGCACTGACCAGCCGATCCACAATGGGGGTCACCTGCTCAACCGCTTCCTGAGCGACCTGGGATCGAATTGGATGCGGTTCCCCCTTCACTTCCCGACGTGGAGGCACATTCCGAAGGGGCCGAAGGACCAGGCTTGGGAGGAGGCGATTCAGGTAATTAAAACTATTTAATTAATATTTTTTTAATTAATTCTATTTAATTATTTTTTTTAAATTATGGTTTTTATAATTATTGATATTTAAATGTGTTTTTTTCAGCTGCGGTTTGCCGTCCGGGCCAACCGGAAGAGGTACGCCCTCGTGAAGATGGGCGACGCCTGGAGGAACAGGAGGAACCGTCTCTTCCACAGCGTGGATGGGGACGGGACGATGCCTCTGGAGCAGCTGCAGGAGAGCGTCCCGGACGGCGTGCCGCCGAACGACTGGGCGCGTTTTGTCCAGTTCAGGAGGAGCCCTGAGGCACAGGTAATGTATTTATTAGATTTTTGATATATAATTTTGTAATTGTTAAATATTAAATTATAATATCAATTTATTTTGTATTTAATTTTAAATTATAATACATTTAATTTTTTTTTCCAGGAGCTTGCTCGGAGGAACGCCGCGATCCGGGCGCAGCAGACGATCCACCACACAGCAGGATCGAAGACCTTTGCTGTGACCTACAGCGAGCTGGTAACTTTTCAAGTGCTTCACTTACTTTTAGCTCATAATTTCATAATTAATACTAATTGTTTTGTAATTGTTTCAGGAGACGAAAGCACAGCAGGAGAACCGTCAGACGGACTATGCGGAGCTGTACGCCATCACGCACAGACACCGTGACGGGACTGCGACCTCTCAGCAGGCAGAGGCGGCGATTGTAAGTTAATTTATTATTATATTTTTTATAAAACCAAGTTAATAATGAAAAATGGTAATTATTAATTGTTTCATAAAATGGCAGGAGCGGATGCAGCAGTCGCAGGCTGAGCTGCGACAGACCCAGCCTGAGGAGTCACAGGGGTCAGTGGACCCGACGGCTCCTCTGAAGGCGGGTCTGGCTCAGCCTGAGCACCCCGGACGAGTGCGGGGGATGGGGATAGGCGCCAGACCCAGCATGATCTACGGCAGGAGCGCCGCCTCTGAGGCTGGCAGCTCTAGAGGGGTCAGACGTCGGAGGGACGAGTCGATTGACCAGCTGCGGTCAGATTTGCAGCAGCAGATGGCGCAGCAGATGCAGCAGATGCAGGTGCAGCAGCAGCAGCAGCTGCAGATCCACGCAGACGCTATATTCGCGCAGCAGACGCAGTGGCGTGAGATCGCAAACACTATGCTCGAGGAAGCATGGGGTCGGCTGTTCCCGGCACAGCAGCATCCAGCGGTCCCCCCTGTCCCTCACTACGTCGTCCCGACCACTACTCCTCCTCCTACAGCTCCTCCTCCTGCTGATGAGGATGGTGCGGTTCAGTCTGCGCAGCGGCCCGATCCAGCGGCATCTGAGGGAGCCCCACCTGAGGGAGCACCAGAGGATCAGCCCCCAGCTCCTTAGTTTAGGACTTTTTCTTTTCTTTTAAACATTTGTAAATATTTATGAGATTTTATTTCAGAATTTTCTTATTGTGTTTTATATAATTATATTTATATTATTATATCGCATTGAAATAATTTATAAATGATTTAAATCTAAATTTTTTAAAAAAAATATATATATATATTTGTAGCGGTTTTAACCTAAAACCGCTACAAATGTATAGATTTGTAGCGGTTTTAACCTAAAACCGCTACAAATATATACATTTGTAGCGGTTATTAGTACATATCCGCTACAAATATATAATAATTTTTTAAATAATTTATAAATTAAATATATATATAATTTATTTTTTTAAATATATTTTTAAAAAAAATAAATTATATATACATTTCTAAATAATTTATAAATGTATATTTGTAGCGGTTTTGAACTCAAAACCGCTACAAATTTACTTATATATTTGTAGCGGTTTGCCTTCAAAAACCGCTACAAATATATAAGTTTGTAGCGGTTACACACTAATAACCACTACAAAGACTCAAATCATTTGAATTTTGAAATTTGCCGCCTTTGTGCACATTTGTAGCGGTTATCTTATGTAAAACCGCTACAAATTGGAAAATTATTTTTATATTTAATGTTCAACGGCTTTAATATTAGTAGCGGTTTTATATATGTAACCGCTACTAATACGTTGAACGTTAGTAGCGGTTATAGCTGTAAAACCGCTACTAATAGCCAACAAGTACATTTTAAATTTCCCTCCAATTAACTGCTTGAATATTAGTAGCGGTTTTATATATATATAACCGCTACTAAATTATAAACGTTGGAATTTCTGTAGCGGTTGTTGTAGCGGTTTAATAACCGCTACAAAATTATAAACGTTGGATTTTCAGAATATAAGGTTCTACGCATTCGTCATTATCTTCTCACTCATCTTCTTCTATATACTTTCTTCTCTCTCACTTGTAGCTATGGATAAATCATGGATAAGGTTGCCGCGCAATTCTCCTGAATATTTGTACGGATTAAACAGTTTCTTAGATTTCGCATTCACTCACGCCAGCTGTAACGGCAAGATCGTCTGTCCGTGTCGGAAATGCAAGTTCAAGAAGTGGCATGCACGAAATGTTGTGATGGAACATTTGCTTGTGAAGCCTTTCCCTGAGGACTATACGTTCTGGGCAGTTCATGGTGAGAAGGCCGGCGTTAGATATGACGAGGCTCTTCCTCGAAGTTCTCAAGTAGGCGTTCAAGTAGATGAAGATGATCCTGTGAATGATGCTGTGCGTGATGCGTTTGGATTTCAAGGCGACAACTTCAACGAAGAAGTGCACGGCTCTGAGCCGGCTTTTATGGGGAATGAAGCAGCTCGGGATTTTTTCAGCTTGATGGATGAGGCAGATCGTCCTTTATATCAAGGTTGTCGCAAATATTCTAAATTATCTTTCTTGATCAAACTGTATCATATCAAGTGCTTGTGTGGGATCACGGATAAGGGAATGTCCATGTTGCTCGACTTATTACAAGATGCATTCCCCGACGCCGAGATTCCCACAACCTTCTATGAGGCCAAGAAGATCATCAACAGGTTGGGGTTGAATTATCAAAAGATTGATGCGTGCCCAAATGATTGTATGCTGTATTGGGGAGACGATTCCAGCAGGGAGACGTGCAAGAGATGTCACACATCGAGGTACAAGACAATTCGGAAGGGGAAAAAGCAGAAGAAGAAACCTGCAAAGATTCTCAGGTACTTCCCTTTGAAACCTCGTCTACAAAGATTATTTATGTCGTCTAAAACTGCTGAGCACATGAGGTGGCATGCCGTTGATAAAAATGAAGACGGTAAATTAAGACATCCGCGGGATGCAGCTGCTTGGAAAACGTTTGACAACGACTTTCCAGATTTTGCGACTGACCCCAGAAATGTCCGGCTTGCTTTAGCGACCGACGGTTTCAATCCTTTCGGGAATCTTAGCACAAGTTACAGCATTTGGCCGGTAGTCTTAGTTCCCTACAACTTACCCCCCTGGATGTGTATGAAACAAAGCTCTTTCATTATGTCTATGATCATTCCAGGCAAAAAGGCACCGGGCAATGACATCGATGTGTATCTCCAACCGCTTATTGCGGAATTGCTTGACCTGTGGAATGTCGGCTTGGAGACGTACGACGCTCACAGCAAGACTTTGTTCAACATGCGTGCAGCCTTGATGTGGACGATCAGTGACTTTCCTGGCCTTGGCACATTATCTGGTTGGAACGTGCACACTGGGTCGGCGTGTCCGGCTTGCAATTTCGACTCTGACGCAGTGCGCCTTCCCCACAGCCGAAAGTGGTGCTTTATAGGGCATCGGAGGTTTCTCGATGGAACGCATAAGTTCAGATTGCAACGGAATCGCTTCAATGGGAAACCAGAGAAAAGAGGACCACCTCAGACTTTGTCCGGTACAGATATCTTACAGCAGCTTGAGCATGTTGACTTCGAGTTTGGAAAAAGCGACGGTTCAGCACAAACTCGCCAAAATACGCGTAGGACTTCGGCGCCTCAGCAGTGGAAGAAGATAAGTATCTTCTTCACGCTTCCGTATTGGAGATCTAATTTACTTCGCCACAGTCTTGATGTAATGCACATTGAAAAGAATGTTTGCGACAATGTGCTGTATACGCTGCTTAACGAACCCGGCAAGACAAAAGATCACCTTCAAGCTAGGAAAGATTTACGCGACATGGGAGTTCGTGAAGACGCTTGGCCAGATGAGAATGACAGATTTACACCGGCAAAGTTTACCCTCACAAAACCGAACAAGGATGTGTTCCTCGCGACGTTGAAGAAATTAAAAGTTCCTGATGGGTATTCAAGCAACATTTCTCGATGTGTCGACTTGCAGGCTCGAAAGGTTGCTGGCCTGAAGAGTCACGACTCACATGTTCTTATGCAGCAGTTACTCCCTCTGGCTATAAAGAATACACTTCCTCCCGATGTTTCCATCGTTTTGGTGGAACTTTGTTCTTTCTTTCGGAAGTTGTGTTCTAAGGTTTTGATCGTTGAGGAGCTCGATCAGCTGCAGTCGAAAATCATTCTTACGCTTTGTCACTTGGAGATGATCTTTCCTCCGTCCTTTTTTACTGTGATGGTTCACCTCACGGTCCACCTCGTTCATGAAACAAAGCTCGCTGGACCAGTACAATATCGTTGGATGTATCCGATTGAGAGGTACTCATTTTAAATATGCGCTTTCATTTATTATCCGTATTTAATGTTTGCTCGTCGTCCTTTTCATCATTTTATATCAATTTTCTCTTATGTACTTCGTAGGTTCCTTGGGAAATTAAAATCTTACGTGAGGAATAAGGCGTGGCCAGAAGGTTGTATAGCTGAAGGCTATATAGGGGATGAGGTGCTATATTTTTGCTCAAGGTACTTTGATGATCTTGAGACGGCTTTCAACCGCCCGCCTCGTGTTGACGATTGTCCTGAACCTGCGCCGACATCAGGAGAATTTATCCCTCGTGTTGGTAAACCAGTTGGAGCAACTGAGAACTTCAAACTAACGGCAACTGAGAAGTTCCAAGCACATAGACATGTCTTGATTAATTGCACTCAAGTTGAGCCTTTCATACGGTAAGAATTGTACACTCACATGTATGTTATTCGATCTATATCTTTCGTAACATTTCTCACTTTCATTTCACTAACGCCTTTCCATTATTAATTGCAGGGAATTCAGAAGTCATGTCAAGCGTCAGCTCAGGATCCGTACACAGACATCCTCGGAAGTTGATAGGAGGGTCCACAGAGAATTCCCTGGCTGGTTTGCTCGCAGAATACTAAATGACCACAACCCACACTCACCGGATTTCAGAGCTCTCGCAATCGGCCCTCTTGATCATGCAAAACGGTTTACAGCATACAATGTCAATGGTTTTAAGTTTTGCACGGTTTCACGGGATCAGGGATTGCAAACACAGAATTCGGGTGTTTATGGCACATTTGGGACAAGGAGTTATGCGAGCAGCAGTGACGCCAACATGCAGTTCGGAGGCGTCCCTTACTATGGCAAGCTTCTTGATGTGGTCGAGCTTAATTATCAAGGCCGTTTCACCGTGACGCTGTTCAAGTGTTTGTGGGCAAATACCACGACTTCTCGGGGACTGACAACTGACGACCTAGGGATCACATCAGTCAATTTCTCACGCCCGATTCATACTGGTATTTCTCAAGATGATGAGCCGTATATTCTAGCTTCAGAGGCACATCAGGTTTATTATGTCGAGGACGAGCGGCATAGGGATTGGCACATGGTCGTTCATTTAAAGCCAAGAGACCTTTACGACATGGGTGAAGGCGATAACATCGCCTACGAGAGTGAGCCATTTCAGCCAGCTGATTTTGAAAACTACTTCCCTGAAGGCGATGACAATTTACCTCTACTGCGGTGAGTTTTTTTAAGTCCACGTCATTTCAATTAAATTTTTTAAATTTAATAATACATCAATAACAATAATTTTTCTACAAAATTTCTGTAGGGATGGCGACGATGAGTGATCAAATTCAATTGTAAAAAATTTGTCTTTAAAAAATATGCAAAAAAATTGTGTTAAAATAAAATGTAAAAAAAAATTAAAATAATATTTGTAGAATTCAAGTGTAACAAATTTTTCTTTACAAAAAATTGAAAAAAATTTGTGTTAAAATAAAATGTAAAAAAAAATTTTAAAAAAAAATTAATATAATATTTGTAGCGGTTATTAAACCGCTACAAAAAAATAAATAACCGCTACTAAATAATAACCGCTACATTAACCGCTACATTAACCGCTACAACTAATTAAACCGCTACAAAATATAAATAACCGCTACTAATTAGTAACCGCTACATTAACCGCTACATTAACCGCTACATTAACCGCTACAAATAATACGTAAATCCCTATAAATACCCTTATCACAACTCATTTCAAACACTCCCCAATTTCTTTTCACCTTACCCTTCTTTCATTTCCTCTCATTTACAACTTCTTTCGTATGAATAGAGGAGCTGAATAATACGATCAAATATGGTAACAAGATTTTCAATTTCTTTTAGAATACTTCTTTCATTTCTATAAAATTTATTCTAAACATCTTTTTTTCTAGATATATCTTAACTCTATCTCATTTTCATCTATTTTTCATATACAATTACATTATATTATAAAACATAATAATTCCTTATTACCTAACTATCGTTAATAATATTATTAATATAATTTTATACTAATTATATTCAATTACATTTTTTCTTTTTAATTTATTAATAAGTTAAACTATTAAATAATAAACTAATTGAAATAGATAAAATAATAACCAATTAAACTATTTAATATAATATTGAAAAAAAAGAAAAAAATCAATGTATAAATTTTAAAAAAAAATTAAATATTTGTAGCGGTTATTAAACCGCTACTAAATAACGCGCCTTTTTTAAAGGTAAATTAAAATTTTTTGGCGGTAAATTTGAATTTGATGAAATTAGTAGCGGTTCTAAGAACCGCTACTAATTTCATGAAATTCAAATTTGGTAGCGGTTTCTAAACCGCTACAAATAAAAAAAATCATTTTTAACAAATTTTCATTTTTATATATTTGTAGCGGTTTTTTAACCGCTACAAAAAAAAATTCTTTTTAAAGCTGTAAATAAAATTTTTTATATTTGTAGCGGTTATATAACCGCTACAAATATCTCTTGATTTTGTAGCGGTTACTATTAACCGCTACAAAGTTTGTAGCGGTTATTTTTGATTGAGTAGCGGTTTTATAGAACCGCTACAAAACCGCTTGCAACGTACGATTTAGTAGCGGTTTTTCTAACCGCTACTAACATAGTTTGTAGCGGTTAGAACCGCTACGAATACCTATTTTTAACCGCTACTAAATCACGTTTTTTTTGTAGTGGATGATGCAAAGACAAACACATGGACTTGTTGCAACCTTAAATTCATATTCGGTAAAAAAAATTTTCCTTTGTCAAAATATTCTGTAATGGATTAAGTGCATGGTGATCACTTTTGGCTTTAAAATGGCATTACAAACTATTCGATCAAACCAAGCCCTTGAGAAGCTATAAAGTTTTTATGATTCTAATTTTTATTTGCATCATTCTGCTGGAGGAAGGGGCAGGGTTGTTTTTGTAGTCCATTTAATTAAAGCCTCATCTCATGAAGTAACTGCAGAAACTAAGGACATGACAGCCACTAATTTTGAAAATCCCAAAAACTCATTTCTCCCTTCCTTTTGACCATTTTGTTGTTCTTATAGGGTCTTCTCTTGCACCTCATGACTTGGAAGCCCAAACACATTCCACTTTGCTTTGCAATTAAAAAGATGACAGTTTCTTTTGAGTTGGGTGCAACTGAAATTCTATTGAGAAAATTAATCATTTGGTCCCAGAACTCTTACTCTTAGCTCCGTTATCACTCAGTCCCTTAAGTTTGATTTGTTATAATTTGGTCCTTGAAGTTTCCTTGGTCCAACAAGCTTATCCCTGTCATGAGTAAATCAAAGTGGACCTTACTTATGTGTCACATTAACCCTTGCTTACTTGGCATCCTAATAAGCCACATACACTATGCATCATATTGAAGTGGCAAAAACGTATGATGAGCTCAAAGGTCTCCACCTCAATCTGATGCAAAGCACAGGCAGCGCGCGGTTAACAGAAGTTATCCCTGTTTGTGACACATATTAAAGTAAGTGGACCGACAAGATTCTAAGAATCAAATCAGAAGTCAAACTTGAGAAATTGAATCATAATTGAGTTGAAAATGGGGATAAATGATTAATTTTCCCAATGCTTTTTAAGAATTTTAGTAGCAAAATGATGAATCATCCCATAAAAGTCGGGTTGGCGCTCTCTCCTTTTTTTTTCTCCCTCGTTTTCTTCTTTGAATCTTATTTTACTTTTAAATAAAACATCAAATTTAATATTTTATAAATTTATTATTAAAAACATA
The DNA here is from genome assembly GCA_963210345.1 of Inga oerstediana. Taxonomy (NCBI): domain Eukaryota; kingdom Viridiplantae; phylum Streptophyta; class Magnoliopsida; order Fabales; family Fabaceae; genus Inga; species Inga oerstediana. Next base: position 27,382,423 of record OY723399.1, read on the forward strand.
AATAAATATATTTAAAATATTAAAATTTGATCTCTACGTGCAGAAAAAAAAAATCAATTCATAAAATATTATAAAAAGAATTTTATAAAATATTAAATCTAAACTATTCATTTTTTATCTGATAGTAAAGATGAGAGAGTGAGAATAAAATGAGGGGGGGGGGGGGGAAGAAAAAGAGAGGATCTCCTTCCTTAAAAGTCTATTATTTCTTCAAGGCCAAAAAAAAAGTCTATTATTTCTTCCATTAAAAGAAAAAGTCTGAGTTCTTCGCCGCAAGTGTGACTGGCCTGTCAACAGTGAATTCTGATGCAGATGCGAGTAACATGTGTTAGATTTCTTAAGGTGTATCGTCAACGGCATCACATGTCCCTCCGTTATCATCTTTCAGGTGCTCTATAGTGTTTGAAATGATCAAAATCAAGTATATACTTATTTTCAATTTTTTTAACTACATGGGGACATTCTAATTTTTAACAACATTCATAAATTCACCTCTTATCCTGAATATAAATTTATTAAAAGTATTGACTTTGAATTTAGATTTTGGCATTTGATTTTGAACCATCCCAAAGATTATAGGCTTCTTTCTTGATATTGTCTGTTTTAGGGTCCACACTACTGTAAAAGTGGGATTTAGTGGCGCCCCTCTTATGGTAATTCTTTAAAAAAGTGCCAAAGATAGTTATTTTTCTTAAAAAAAACATATTTGGAAGTTTTGACACTAACAATTATAAGTGTCATAGTTGACGTTAAGCTTTTATGATGCTTTCCTAAACAAACGTCAAACAAGGCCTTCATTTTTTGGGGAAAAAAAAAAGCGCCTACTATGGCGTTTGCTTAGGCAAAAGCCATAGCTAGCATTATTTTTTACAAAAAATAAAATAAGTAACTTGCATGGCGCTTCCCAAACAAGCGTCTTCTAAGGTCTTGTCCATGTTTTTTTTTTTAAAAAAAAGTATCTTTTTCCCTTTCATTTAAAAAAAGTAAATGAAAGATTTAGCAAGTATTTTTCCCTATTAAAAAAAAAAGAGAGAGGGAAGATTTGGCACTTCTTAAGCTTCCTATTAAAAAAAATAAAAAAAAGGGGTAGGAAGCATCAAAGCTTCCTATTAAAAAAATAAATATAAAATATAAAAAAGGGAAGCTTTGGCGCTTCCTTCGTATTAAAAAAAAAAAACAATTGGTCATGCTAGGGCCAATTGTGTGTGTGTGTGTGTGTGTTTTTTTTTTTTTTAGCAATGGAAGCATTGGCCCTTCCTAAAGAAGTGTCAAAGCTTCCCTTTTTTTTTTTTTTTTGAAAATGGGAAGCAATGGCGATTGTTTAAAAAGCGCTAAAGCTTCATATAATGTTCATAAGATTTAAACACCTTGTCATTATTATCTTGTTATCATCGTCCTCCCGCTTCTCATTTTCCATAACTTCAATCCATTACTCCCCCACTCCAATGGTCCACAGCTTTCCTTATCCATTGTCCCCAATCCTTTCTCTCTTTGACGGCAGCAAGTAGAAGCTTCCTTAGTCCCCTACTTTTTGTTTTTTCTTACCTCCTCCTTTTGCACATTTTTTCAACATTTGGTAACCACTTCCATTACAATACGAAGCTTCCTCTCCCACTTGTTTTTCTTCTTCTTGTCTTGTTGCAATACAAAACTTTCTCTCCCATGTGTTTTTTTCTTTCTTTTCTCGGCCCCCTACAAAAACTCCCTAGCTTGTAAATGTTTTTTTTAACATTTGATTTTTTAGTTAAAATATGTCATGACTCTTATATGTTTGCTCATAATTTTTGTTTTTCATGTATTTATTTGAAGTTTCAACTCTATATGCTTAAACTTCCTATACATTGTAAGTTGTTTACTTTTTAAGCTTACAAATATAATAATACTGGTTTACTGGTTTAATTATGCGTAGAAGTAACATGTATGGCTCAGGTTTAAACAACTTAAATGATGGAGTTCTTTGTATGCATGATTATTTATGTAGTATTATGAAGATTAATGCTTTGCTGAGTTGCCTGACCATCAAATGTATGAAATCATTGAAGAATGATTGAATATATGGTCAGATAATTAAATTATATTTAGTATGTAGGTTCTTTCTTGCCTATTCTTGTTTTGTTTATTTACCTTAAAATTAATTGTACATTATAATTGTTGTAATACAATACATTTTGTAGTGATTTTATGAATTAGTTATTTATTTTGAGTTATTTTATTTTGCTATCGTTTTGTAAATTACCTATGTATTTGAACTATAAATAGAGGGTTTCATTAGGAAAAGAAAATAATTATGAAAAATTATTTAAAAGGTTAAATGTTCCAAAAAGAAAATTTAAATGGTGTTAGAAATTAATTTTAGGAATTAAAGTCATATTTTTCCCAAAAAAATTCTAAGAACAATAATTAGATAATAAGTCAAATTATGAAACCTACAAAATTTATAGAATCTTATATTAGACGAAGGGGAAAAATTAGAGCCTAGTGTATATAATTAATAAGATAAAAATATGTGTGTGCGTGTGTGTGTATTAAAACACACTCTTACTGACACACACTCATACTCAACATTTATACTTTTGATTTGGAAGTGGAAGACGCATGGCACACACACAACCCATAATCTGCTTTCATCATTAAAACTTCATGGTCCATTCACAAACACCCAATTATACCTTTACGTACACACACACACTCAACACTCCATACACACAATCACTTATTAATGCTGCACCCCCTCACTCTCCATTACTTCAAGACGGTAGAGAAGAGAGAGTGAAAGAAAGAAAGAAACAGAATAGAGAAAGAGAAAGAGTAAGAGAGACGTGGGTGAGAGCCAAAGAAGAGCTCACCAAAAGAGTAGAAAGAAGCGCCAGAAAACCATAAGTAAAGCCGGATTCTTGTGTAGGTGAGTCTCTTACATCTTTAGCTTGCTTATACTTGCGAACTTCAAGGAAGAGCATCATCATATCTAATGTCGACCTTCTCACCATGAACTGCCCATTTTATGATTCTGCCATTTTATGAAACAATTACTTATTAGCATTTTTCATTATTAAGTTGGTTTTATAAAAATTATAATAATGAAATTACTTATAATGGCTGCCTCTGCCTGCTGAGAGGTTGTAGTCCTGTCACAGTGTCTGTGTGATAGCGTACAACTCCCCATAGTCCGTCTGATGGTTCTCCTGTTGTGCCTTCCTCTCCTAAAACAATTACAAAATTCAATTAGTATTATGAAATAACCAGCTAAAAGTCAGTGATATTATGAAAAGTTACTAGCTCGTTGTAAGTGACAACAAAGGTCTTCGATCCTGTTGTGTGGTGGATCGTCTGCTACCCACGGCACCTAGTGTTCCTCTGAGAAAGAGCTTGAAAAAAATAATATTAAATGTATTAAAATAATATAAAACATTTAAAATTAATAAATTTTAAATTAAAATTAATTAAATTTAAATTATAATTTAATAATTAATAATTATAAAATTATATATAAATAATCTAATAAATATATTACCTGCCCCTCAGCGCTCCTCTTGAACTGGACAAAACTCACCCAGTCATTCGGCGGGACGCCGTCTGAGACGCTCTTGGTCAATTGCTCCAGAGGCATCGACCCAGCTTTATTCACACTGTGGAAAAGACGATTCCTTCTGCTTCTCCAGCCGTCACCTATCTTGATCAGGGTGTACCTCTTCCGGTTGGCCCGGACGGCAAACCGTAGCTATAAAAAAAGTATTTAAATATCAATAATTACAAAAATCCTATTAAAAAATATTAGTTAAATAGAATTAATTACAAAAAATATTAATTAAATACTATTAATTACCTGCACCACCTCTTCCCATGCTAAGTCTTTCGGCTCCTTCGGAACGTGCCTCCACGTCTTGAAGTGAAGGGGGAATCGCATCTAATTCAAGCCCAGGTCGTTCAGGAAGTGATTGAACATGTGGCCTTCATTGTCAATGGGCTGGTCTGTGCCCTCATTCCATGGCATTACAACTCGTAGTGTCTAGTCCATACTGTTTAGACATACCACATCCAGCCTCCTCGTAGACACGTTCCCCTGCCCATCTGCACAATTTACCGCACATTAGATAAATTGTAATTCAAATTTAACATTTCAAATTTAAATAAATAATTTATTAAATAAAAAAATTTATTTACCTTGGACCTGCACCTCAATCCCAGTAGACCGCGAAGACGACCCTCGTGGGTTGTTTTGCTCCCACGCCTCCTCCTCATCAAGGAACTGCTGCATATCTCTGATCCCAATTGGGATCTTGAAGTCCTCGTTCACGTCATAGTCATTGATGCTTATATCTCTCTCCCCCAAATCAGGCACCTCTGGTGCGGTCGTCTCCTGTAGGATCGTCTGCGATGGATGTGGTAGGGCTGACTCCTATGAGGGGATGGGCAGAAATGTCGCGGTCGCCCTCCCTACGCGCTGCCCCCTACTCTACTTCTGCCACCCCACAAAATCGGTCCGGGGACCTTGGGCTCCTTCCCCCTATCCTGTCTTGAAGCCATATCAACTACAAAAATTCAAAAAAAAACATTTTAGTGACATTATTATGCAAAAATATAATAAAAATACAAATACAAATAAAATACGTATTGTCTCCATACCTCAAGTACAAATAATGAGAAATACTGCAGCAAAAACTCTTCCACAGACATTTGAACGATCAAATCTAAAAGAAAACACTCAGAGAAACTTCAGAAAAAAAATGGCCAAACGGAAAAATGAATGGAGGTGGCGGCATTATATAGTGGGGGAATTTGTAGCGGTTCTTGAAATAACCACTACATCAACCACTATAAAGAAGCTAGGGTGGCTAAACTTTGTAACAGTTCTATAAATAACCACTACAAATTACAAAGACATTTGAAGTTTTATAGTGGTTATGGTACAAAACTGCTACAAACTTAGAGACCTTTAAAATTCTGTAGCGGTTATAACTTTATAACAACTACAAAGAGGCGACATTTCGAATTTTGTAGTGATTTAATTAGTTAAACTGCTACAAATAACTGCTACACTGTTGGAGCGTCTTAGTAGCGCTAAATGGTGGCAACCTTGTAGTGGTTTTTATTTAGTAACCATTACAAGTTTCTTGCTACAAGTTTTGGTAGGAAATATGCACCATATTTGTAGCGGTTTTTTCTACTTAACCGCTACAAAAAACGTTATCAATCTGTCGCGCCACTTGGCGCGTAGCTTGCCACTACAAATTTGTAGCGGTTTAGATTTTAACCGCTATAAATTTTAGTATTTGTAGCGGTTAATTGTAATCGCTACAATGTCACCGCTACAAAATGCCATTTTGTAGTTTAACTATTTTTAATAGCACTAGAAGCTATGGCGTTTTTCAAGCCCTATAGTATTCTTTAAAATAAGTGCCACATATTATGTTTTTTGTAGTAGTGTCATCACCCCTCACAACTTTAAAATGCGTCAAGAGGGGAGGTATCCAGACCCTTATATAGCATTTTTAGGTCCCTTCCCCAACTAATGTGGGACATAACAAGAAATACTTTGTAGGTGAAAAAAAGGTTGAGGGGCTCACCAGGGCCAAGGCATTCCTTCAGGCTTAAAGAGCGCTTACAGAGATAGGTACTTATAGAGATCACCTATCAACAAAGGGTATGTTTGGTTGAGCGATTCGATTGCTTATAAGTTGCTTTTTAATAGTGATTTACGGTATACGAAGTAAGTATGTGAGAGGAGTTGTGTCTCGATTTACGTAAAAAGCAACTTATAAGTTTTTTTAAGTTGAAACAAACATGCTTAAAGCCGTCACATCGGCAGCAGGATTTGAACTCATGACCTTGTGGACTATGAACTAATTCCTTACTAAATGGACCAACCCTTGTTGGCTTGGCATAATGCCTCTACAATAAATTCAAAATAAAATGCACATTAACTTTATTTTTCTATAGGGCATAGATACAAATTTACCTATAAAATTTAACGTAATATACGCCAACACCATACATTTTTTTAGTGTGAAAGTATCTATAAACATTTAAAATTAGAGTAAAAAAGAAAAGTCTTTAAAAATTGTGAGAAAAATATGAGGGAGGGAGAACTGGCGTACCGGGGCGAATCTATGTTCTGATCCGGGTAAAAGCTCTATAATAGTGCCCACACAATTATTAGACTACTAGAGTCTAATTGTGATTTGCACAGTGGATCACTAGAACAAGAAAGATGATATGAGAAAAGAGATTGCTAGAAAGCTCAATAGCAGGGGTGGAAAATAACTGAAGTAGGCACCTCCTATTTATAGTGGTTTAGGGTGGCCACTAATTAGAAAACGTGTGCACTCTTTCTTGCCCTCCAAGACAGTAATTAAATTAATTGATTCTCCATTAATTTCCTAATTATGGTGACTTGTTCCTCAATTAACAAATCCATAATTATTATTGAATTATTTACCAATCTACAATTAATGCTGATTTTATTCTTATTTGATTAGACTACTTATATCTTAATCAAATAATTTGGCCCATTAAGGGTGAACTTGGATCCAAAGTCCAACAAAAATAGTCTAACATCAATTACCTTTTGTAGTAGGGCCCACATTATTTTTATGAAAGTACCGAAATACCCACACTCAAAAATGATAAAAGTGTAGAAATACCTATAAACTTTTATCCAAAATGTGTTAAACATACATTTTAAACGTCTAAAAATACCCATAAATATTCAAAATAGAGATGGAAGTACCAAAATACCCTCAACTCAAGAAAAAACAAACACAAACACACACACACTTATACATGGTGGATATGTTTTATAAAAATTGATTTCATGTATTTTCTAGGTATTCTATCCAAATTTGGAGCTTGCGCCTAATTCTTTATATCTTGTTACTTGGCCAAAGAATTTTGGATGTAGTTTAGTCAAATGATTTGATTCATTTTGAAATTAAGTCAATCTTATATCTTGGCCATTGTAACACCCCAAATTTTATTTCCCCAATATGTATTGTAATTATTTAGAATATTCAATAAAATGGTAAATTTTGGAGAATGTAAATAGTGCTTCCAGTGAAATTTCCTATGAGGCAGTGAGTTTGTCATATAGTTTTGGATGATCAAATTATGATAAAAAAATTATGAACTTTTACAGGGTAACATTAGACATCCTAAACTTTAATTTGATAGGTAATGGGTAATTTTTGAAGCTGTATGTAAAGAGTTATGAATTTTTGAAGCTAACCCAGAAAAATTATGGATTTTATGAAACAACTTCCAAAAAAATTAATTATGGGAATTTTGTGCTTCCAATTGGTAAAGGGATATATTTTTTCTTGAAACTAAACTCAATAAGGGTTCTATAGCCTTTAGAACTACTCCAATACGGTATCTACAAAATTAGTTATGATTTTTCAAGGTTTAGGCAAAAAAATCTGCTAGAATTTTGTTTAAATCTGAAATTGGGAAAATTAATTAATTAAATTATGGGATATAATATAAAACATTTCCATCTCCTTCTTCAGCCCCAAAACTGACACCAACAGCAGCCATAGAAGAGAGAGAGAGAGAGTTGAGAGAATTTTAGAGAGAGAAGGAGGAAAATCTCACGAGGTAGGTCGATTTTTTCGCTGAATTCGTTCCTAACGTTTATAATCCTTCTTTTAAGCTTCTCTTCTACATGATTCAAGGTGTTTGAAGCTCAAAATTCAGTGTTGAGAAGAGACTAGGGTTTAGCCAAGTAAGGAAAAGTCAGACGAAAGCTAAGATGACTTCCTAAACTTAAATCTTTAGTTATTTTAGCTGTTGTGGATGATTTAATCGGTGAATTTCTAGTTAAATTGCTGTGATTATAGAATTTGGGAAACATTGTATCCCAGACATTATGCTGCCAAAATTGAGTCCAAATGGTGGTTTTAACGTAATTAATAGTTAATAAGGTAGTTAAGATAGAAAGGAATAAGTCTGCGGAGTCAAAACTCAAAAACCCCAATTCTCCCCATTGTGTTCAGGAGAGATTAGAGCTAGATTTCTGATAATTTGATGATCCCATTGTGTTCAGGAGGGAAAATTAGGTAGGGTTATAGTTGAACACTTTTCCAGAAAAGCTCTAAAAAGCATAATTACGAAAACGCCCATGAAACCCTGAAATAGAGGCTGGTTCGGGTCTCCAAGGGTATTTTGGTAAATTTTCACTATAGACTTATATAACTACTAAAGATACAATGGAAGTTTCTAGAATGGTATATGAATGGGTTTTAACCTAATTCTTATATATTTAATATTTTAAGACCGAGTTTAGAGCTGAGTTGTTGGCACGCTTATTGAGGCATGAAGTTCGAGGAGCTCATGTAATGATAAAAAAGGGTTAAGGTAGGGAATTTACCTCTCCTACGTGTATTTGATATTTACGCTGGTGTATTGATGCATGTTATTACTTTGTTTAATTATGTGAAACATATATTAATGATTGAAGCTTTGTTTCTATTTATGCTATAGCCATAAGTATGTTGTTTAAAACATTGAGCACGCAGATATGTCATTGTGTTGGCATGAGTTTATGTAATGCAAGCATGTCATGCATTAAGCACTTATCTTGCATGCATATTGGTACTGTTTCCTACTAAGATTCTCTCAAATTTTACCCTCCCCTACCAACAATTTAGACGGGTGAATAATGAAGGTACGTAGAGATCAGAGAAGAGAACTACACGAGAGAATTGTAGTGGTAGAACGAAGATGAGAGGATGTTTCCGTTTCACTGGGACGGGTTTAAACACCCAAGTAGCCCTGCTCGGCTACATTAATGGTAATTATCATGTACGAATCCCAACAGGAAATTTCATTAATCGAGTAATTTTTATCAGTATATTAATGTTATTCCTGGGTTACCTACCAAATTGCGTATCGTTTTTCATAAATATTCTGAAAAAAGTGAAAATAAGATAAGGGTGTGACAGCCACCTTAATCACTTTTTTCTAGGAAAAAAGTAATATGTTCCTCCATAATTATTTTCATATGGATTTATAATTTACATCTACATTTAGTTTCTAAAAAATTTTAGGAAAAATGCAAATAGAAAACCTAGGTGTGTTAATTGTAAATTAATTTCTTAAGAAAATTTAGAAAATAATTGAAATAGAAAATTAAATAACATGTACTATAACTGACATAATATAAATATCACGTCCAATTACTTGGAGTAGAGTTCCGACCAAAAAAAAAATTACTTGGGGCAGAGTGTATATTAAATAGAGGTAAAATTATAAAGTTATTAAGTTTTAAAATCGAATTAATAAAGGTTAATAGTTTTTATTAATTATGATAAAACATGTTAGAAATTACTTATATATAAGAGTATATGAATAGAAAACAATAATTTACTTGTTAATTTAAATTTGTCTCGTAAAACTCTACGCTAGGTTCATAACAGCAGCGTCGAATTTGAATGACTAGATAGATAGTTTTTTTAAGTTGGGGGTATTTTAGCACTTCCGTGTCAATTTTAAAGGGTTATAAATATTTTTAAACCTCCCAAAAACATATGATGTTTAACGTGAAAAGGCATTTTCTCATAAACAAGGCACTTAGCCTAATTGTCAGCTACAATTTTAAAATAATTAACCGTGATAAAAAGGAATTTAACCACATTTTCAAACTCTGTCATGGTTTATTAAGAAAACAATCTTCCTTAGTCAAACATACACCATGTAGGAAAAAATGATAGAATTAAAACAATAAAACTCTATCATAGATATAAAAGGATTTAACCTCTGTTCAAACATCATTCCAAAATTCTAAATACTAACTAACAAAAGACCTTTTTCCACAATTCAATAAAGCATAGCACATTGGGTTCAAGGCACAGTACAGGCCATTAACCCACTACAGTAAATCCAAGACTTTGGGTACAATTAATTAATAGTGAGATATCTCAGCCCCAAGTCATATCCACAACACTAAACCCCACACTCAACAGATATAACAAATAACTTGACCTTCCAACAAGTCCAAATAGTAGATCCACTAACAATATATGAGTGATCAACGTAGAGGCCTCATGCCCCATAAAATCTCCATAGTTATCCAAAACATAGTTTATAATAAATATAAACATGTGGTACTAGATGGCAATATGATAATCATTACATCACCAATTACCAAAAAGAGGCCTACAAATGCTATTGGCACCTATGCCTCTTACTGCTTCCCTTTGCTCTTAACAGAATTTGAGGGCTCGCCTAAAAACAATAATTCAATGGGGTGAGACATAAAGTTCCAATAACCAAAAATCAATTTACAAAATATATAAGAAAGGATTGCAAGTTAGAGAAGCAAGAACGTTCTTAGTAGTCAAACATAGCATAATACTTAGTAGTCAAACATAGCATAATACTTTTAGTCAATAAAGATCAACCCATCAATCCACCATGATCCACCTTATCTCCTCAGAACATGGTATAGCCTATCAGTGGTAGTACATCCGGCCGCCGGCTAGTTAGTCACTTCAAGAATATTGTCTTTTCCCATACCACCACAACATACCATAACAAGGAGGTATCCGCACCAAACAACTCAACTCAAATCTGAGTTGAGTTAGGAATGAGAGAGCCAACAGACACAACTTCGTCACAATGCTCCACACAACCCAAAACAATCCTTGAACAGGAAACAAAGAGTGTGTGTGTGTGTGTGTGTGTTGTTTTGGGGGGGGGGGGTTTCGAAACATTTCATAAACATTTTATTCGGCCACAAAGTTAAAATTCTCATACACAATAATCCACCACAAACATAACATCAATCACAATAACAACAATTCCACTTATAATCCAATTTCATCACATATTAGTTGGAACTACTTGGTTCTCTAATCTAAATTCATATTCAAACATACAAGTGGTTTTCTAAGAGATTCTCAAGTAATATGGATAAAAGTAAGGTTAAAAAACACCTTACAGCACAAAACATACATATCAGGTAAATTAACCCCAGCTACCTCAATTTCAAACTAAACCACAACTTGAGGAGCAATTGAAGAGTGATCATCGGTCACAAGAAAACTCTACATTATCAATATAGATGCCCAAGCAATCACGAGCAACAATAAAATAATAGGTTATACAATTCAACTCACAAAAACCCAAATTTCTGTGTAACCATTATGCTCAACATCCTAATTTTCTTAACAATCCTTAACCTCAAAAACCCAAGGTCATAAATCACTTTTTATGAGTTCAAATCACCAATTAAAATCTTTAGATACTCTCTACATCATCTTCTTACATCAATCACTCAATTTCATAAGTTAAAGTTTCACCTCCAATATGCCCATAGTCATAAAATCATCAATATCAACATTTTAAACTAATTAAATCTCTTTTCTAGTTTATATGAGCATAATCCAATAATTAAACAATTCCTCAACCCTCCACATAATCAAAATCATATCAAATCCTAACTCAAATATTAAACCCTAACTCCTAATTTCATATAACTCAAAGTTTAACAAAACTAAACCCATTAAACATTTAATCTACTCCATATAACTCATTGAAACCAAAGAGATCCGGTATAATCACCCTCAAATTCAAAATCACCAAGAACCCTCAATTTTCAATATCCCTAAATCTAAAAAATCTAAGAGGAAGGAGAGAAATCAAGCAGGAACACTTATTTTGATGTTTTGGAAGCTCTAAAATACTCCCAAGGAAAAAATCAACAAACCCTAACAGAGTAAAATGGTTCCATCACTTATTTCGTCATGGTTTCACTAAGGCGATTGCATGGCAAATGACCCAAAAATACTACCCATTTTGTAATAGATTCACTGTGATTTCGCGGTGTTGAATAACCCAAAATAAGAATAACCTATGTGTTCAGTTTGCTGTAAGCTCGTCACGGCAAATCCAAGGCGAAATAGAGACACAAAGTTGTCTAAAATGAAATCATGGCATTCACTGTAGGGTCGTTGCAGTGAATCCACAGCGAAAATGACACCTAAGAAAAGCAACCTCAAACACTCTCCCTTACACCTCTACTCTTCAAAAGATCAAGGTCAACTACTTAATACTTTAATTTCATTAATAGTTAAGTCTTAATCAACTCTAAACCTCAATATTAAAATTTGGGATGTCACCCATCACAATTTAGATACAAGTTTAGTTTTAATACTTTTGACTTAAGGGTATTTTAATACTTTCATAAAAATTGCCTGGCATCACAACAAAATGTAATAGACATTAGCCTGTTTTAATGGATGTGTCATTTTTCCTTGGATTTTGAATGTTTATGTATACATTTACACCTAAGAAAAGTTTATCATGTTAGGTGTACATGGGATAAAAATTTAATAATGGATAGGTAAATTTGCTCATTTACTCTTTTCTATGATACTACCCATTATGTTCTTTTTTTATAAGAAATAACTATCACATATACAATATTCCTATTTATAAGAAATATTTAAAAAATATCTAAATTTTTCATTATTAGTTTCCCATTTGCCCCAATTTAATTATTCATTTTAATATCAATCACAACCGTGAAAGCATCCATCCTTTTTATTATAATAATTTTTTTATTCTGTATCTTCCCAATCTCTGTTATTATAATAATTTCTTTGTTTTATCTCTTATTTCCTACCTCCACATAAATAAGGGTGTTTTTCACAAAAGGTTTACAATTTTTTCACATTTATTATCTTTAATCAACTTTTTTATCTTCGTTATTTAGTTGAGTGTTTCTTATAAAATAGAATGGGGGGTTAACATATTTCATTATACTCCTCTATGTCCTTTTTATATGAGCCTAAAATTTAACTTACCTTGATTTTTTTTATAAAAATCAGACAAGAGTTATCTAAATATTTAATAATTATTTTTCCTTTTTTCCTCATTAATTATATATATTCTCAATGCTCTTTCTTTATCTTTATTATTTATCATCATCTTTTTCTAATACTAGATCCTTTTTCCTACTTTATGTCGTTATTACCCTATTTTTCTCTTACTTTTCTCTTTATAAATAAGAGCATATTTTTAGGTGACTTATGTTATGGAACCAGTCATTCTTCTAGAAATGAGTTATATTGTGAGCTAGAGAGAGTATTTGAAAAAAAAAAAAATATTTCAGACATATATACTTATTATTTAAATTAATTTTAATTATTTTCTTGATTCGATTATTAGTCTCTTATAAATAGAACTGGAAGGTGCACTCTTCTATGAAGGCTTCTCATTTAAAATTATAAGAAAATTAATTTAAACTTCATTAACTTTGCTTTAAATTTTAATTTTTTTTTTTAATTTTACTCCTATTGAACATATAATATATCTCATGAAAATAAAATCAATAAAATAATAAATAAATATTAAAATTATACATTTCTGTGAAAAATTTAATAATATAACTTATAAAAATAAACAATCTCTCTCCAACTTATAAATAAGATCGGAGAAGTACTAAAATCTTTCACTCTCTACATTTACAAATTATTCTCGACTTTCTCCTCTTTGTCTCTTTCCGATGATAGTTAAGTAAAGGTGAAATTCACAAACAGCCATTAATAACCCTCTACGTGAATTTACATATAAGACAAAAATTTCTGCAAGGACTTGGACTAAGGAGGAGTAGTACTCCCTCACATTCATATCTCCCTTCAGTTCATTTTATAAGATGTCTTCGAGATTGTGTTTTTGTCCTTTTTATATGACGTTTTGATAGTTTCAAATGAGGAATTGTTAAAATGTCTCAAGGAATGGATTTTATCACATAAAAGTTCAATAACAATTGACGAACATATAAAGACAAGTTTAAGTATAGGAAATAACAATATGTTTATGCTCATCACTTGTTATTGAAACTTTAGTAATTACATCTTTTTCTTGAGACCTCATAGTAATTCTTCCCAGTTTGAATGAGTATTAAATTTTTCTTTCATATATAATCACATTACACTAAGGAGAGTAAGAGAGTAGACATTAACTTAATGCTGGAGTTTAGTATAATTCATAAGGCTGATATTAGAAACTACTTGAATTTTATAACAAGTTTAATGCTTTTATGCATGTGAATGCGTTAGAAACATATAAAATAGTCCGGAAGAGGTAAAAGACACATTTTAAAAGAAACAAATCGCCCTTCTTATATGTTTTTTGCCAGCAGAGTCACCCCTGTTATAGGTTATTAAATAAGGTATTAATTATGTATTTAAATAAGGTATTAAAAGAAACGAATGCCCTTATTATATTAAATAATTATTGTTCTTGTAGTCCAATTTTTTACTCAACAACAAGTGTTTACTCTTTGGATTAGGAGTTGAGCGAGATGAATATAATGCAATAATGATGAAATTGGAAAACTATTTTGTAACCCTTCCCCTACTTAAAGAAAAATCACATAAAGAAAGTAATGCAGTTAAATATAGAAATAAATTAATTCTCTAAAATTTAAGCGATATAATGTTAGAAGGAAATATAATTACTTAATCAAAGAATTATGAAGAAATATTTAAAAACAATTATGAAATAATCAATAATAAATTATGTTTATTGATTAATGGACCCAAACCGACCCGTTTTCTTATAAATCAGGTACTATAAGTTTTTAAGAGTAAAATGATGATGATGATTGATTAATTGATTATTGGTTGATATTTTTACTACAGTTTTTAACTATTCAAATCGAATTTTTATTTATAATAAATAAAAAGGAGTTAAGACAAATTCAGCATTACAAAGGTTTTTTTCAGTTTATTAAAAAATAAATAAAGTATTTTTCAAGTAGTGTTCAATTTCATAAAGTAATTTTCTATGCATCTAACATCCTAAAGTATTTTTTCAATAGCACTCTATATCCTAATATATTTTTGGTACAATTTTGCCATTAAAGTTATGTTCTTTTTTTAATGAAACCATTAAAGTTTTTTCTCAATAGCAATGAGCACACTAAATTTAGGATACTGAATACTATCGAAGAAATATTTTAGAGAATTGAATGCATTAAAAAATTACTTTAGAATACTGAGTGCTACTGAAAAAAAAAATATTTTATGATACCAGCTATACTAAAAATTACTGAGTGCTACTGTCAAAAATTACTTTAGAAGAGTGCTGAATAGAACTTAACCTAACAAGAAAAATAAAGGCACATGATGTAGGATGCTGTTTAGCGCTTATAAAAGGCCAAGTTTTACCAATGGAGGTTGGCGCAGATGGGTAGGCATCTGCGCCACACCAATCCGTTCCTGGGTTCGATCTCAGGAAACGGAAGGTGTAAAGAATTTCCATTGGAAGCTCTCTCCCCTGGGGCGCCTCAAAGAGGTGAATTCCTGTCGGGCCTATCAGATTGGGGGCGCCAGGACTAGTCGGTTGTCGGGGGGCCCATATCGGTAAATCCGGCGTTAGCCTTCAGATTAACGCCGGATACCTGGAAGGTGGGTACACTGAAGGCCAAAAATGATCCATTGCATAAACCATAAAAAAAAAAAGGCCAAGTTTTGTTCAGACTTAGACGCACACTCACGCAGAGCTATTTTGAAGGTGGCTCCTTCTCTAAACACCACAACACTTTCACTTTGCTCTCTTTTTTAATCTCGTCCTCTTTTTGGTGTGTAGCTCCCCCCCCCCCCCCCCTTTTTTTTTTTTTTGATATATGTAGCTTTCTCTTTATATATGCTTCACATACACGAACAAACACCCATCTACAGCATTTTAAACATGTTCTTGCTTTGCATGCCTCCACAATTTTTTCCAATTAATATGCTTGTGCTAGTTTTATTTTTCTCTGGCGCGCGCGCCTATATATATATATATATATGTGTATCACTTTGTTTTGTTGCAGATTAAGCTTTTCGTGAGAGCATGCCATATAAATAGTTTCATGATACCAAATCTACATATAATATAAAATTTGGTTAAGGTGCATCCAGGATCTAGCACTCTAAAGCATTTTTTTATATGCATCCGGAGCCCTAAAATATTTTGCACCCTGAAATATTTTTCAAGGGCTTTCACATCCTAAAGTATGATTTTGTGTAATTTTACACTTAACAATTTAGATATAATATAGGGTATTAGATACACCTAAAAAATACTTTAAAATGTTGGGTGCACCAAGAAAATAGTTTATGGTACTTGACACACTGGAAAAAAAATACTTCAGGATGCTAAGTGCACCAACAAATAGTTCAAAGTGTTGGGTGCACCATAAAACACATTAGGGCACTGGGTGCACCTTAACCCTATAAAATTTATCAGAAAATATATTATTCATAAACAATGAATAGTGTGGCTCATGCTATCTCCTGTTCTTAATATAAGACATAATTGATTAATTTGGGAAGATTAAGTAAGTTAGATAAAATACTTAGTTATATTATATGTTATATGATCTCTCTGAATATATTTATGTGCATCATTAGATTATTTATCAGTTCATAATTCAGACAAACTAGTTTAAAGAAAAATAATAAATATAAATAATTTAAAGTATTTTATTTAGTTTCCTTAATTTTTCCCAACTTATTCAATTGGGTCTTATATTAAGGACAGGAGATTATATCATATTTTAATAAATAATACTACCTCCGGTCCTAAATATAGGATAAAGTTTGTAGTGCAATTTATACTACAAACTTTGTCCTATATTTAGGACCGGAGGGAGTACACTTTCGGTTCTTAATATAAGATTTAGAGGCAACAGTTAAATATTGTATGTATAGTTTATATCATATATGTAAACAACTGTTGATGTATTATGTTGTGTTGTGTTTGTACATGTTAAATCGCCCTTTTTAATTATCGTGCCTTTTGCAGCATGTCCATGGAGGCGGCGCAAGAGAGAATCCATCATCCTTCACAAAAGGATCAAAAAGAGACAAGTAAACCTTATGCAGCTACCTATACAAAGGGTTATGGAGACTCTTATGCAGCTTCATATGCAAAAGATTCTAGAGACTCTTATGCAGCTGCCTATGTAAAAGATTCCAGAGACTCTAATGCAACTACCGATGCAAAAGATTCCAAAGACTCCAATGCAGCTGCCTCTGCAAAAGATTCCAAAGATTCTTATGCAGCTTCATATGCAAAAGATTCAAGAGACTCTTATGCAATTTCTTGCTCCTGTGTGTCATTTCTTGCCAGTGAAACATCTCATGTGGATTCCTCTTCCATCAGAAGCAACCATGTGAAAGTGAGGCTATGTTATGTCTTTGTTAAGTGTGTGTCGAGTAATAAATGAACAAGGCTGGCTAGACTCAGTGTTGTACAATATGTGGTAGAGTAGATCTCATTCGCCTTGCTTGTGTTGGTCATTATCCTCTGTGCTTTGTTGTATTGTTTCTAAGTTATGATCTTGAAGCTTCTCTTGTTAGCTTCTTGTGGGAAAAGTTAGCCTAATTCAAATCAATAATTGACCTTCTTTTTACCTTTAATTTGCTTTGCTTGAAGACATGAACATTCAAGTGAAATATAAGAAAGTTACATAAACAAGTGAAATGATTTAACCTTTCAGATTACATTTGTAAAGAGAAAAGGCACATGTAGATACAAGTTATTTTACTAAAAATAAAGTCTCGATTTAATCCTCAAAGAATTATTTTAATCAAACACACAAGAAGAAGGACAAAAACATTAAAAAAAAAAAATACCAATCAAAACTTACATTGACAGTTGGTTCAGAAACATACATGAAAAAGGAAAATCCATAAAAAAAAAAAAAAAAACATCAGTCAAGCTTGCTTTGATGGCCTGTACAAAAACAATGAAAAAGAAAGGAAATTACCAGACCTTGGTGATTCCAAACAAGTTTACTTGAGAGGTAGTACAAAAACAGAGAAGACAAGGAAGCAAGGTGTTCAGGGTTTTTACTCGGTGGTCAGTATGGAAAGAAAATGGATGCTCTGGGCTTTTGCCACCTGGAAACTTCCGAAAGGACCCTAATCACATGCTATTCAAGCAGATTGGAATGAAGCCAGGGAAAAGTCCATTGTGCCACTGTCTCCAAAGCCCAAAGGACGCCATGTAAGAACAGAGGAATAGAGAGGCAAGGTATGTGTCTCTGTTTACTTTAGATAATATATATTCTGTCTTCTATATATGTACAATGTTTGGATCAGTGTAATGTCCGTATGGAATAATGTGCTTCGGGGTAGCAGTCTCTCAGGGTTATTAATGTGCAGATGGGTGTTACTTGATGTTTGTTCTGTCTTCTATGTCCAGAGGCTTATCAGTGTAATGTTATGTGTGCATAATGTGGTCCCGAAAGTAGATTCGGTGTTATTAATGCGCAACTGGGCTTCCATTCATGGTGACAAGGATAAATATACAGAATTGTTCCGCAACGGATTAAGTGCATGGTGGTCAGTTGTGCAAAAATGGTATCAGAAATTAATCGACCAACCAAGCGCTTGAGAAGCTAAAAAGTTTTCATGGATTTAACCTCTATTTTTAAGGAGGAAGTGGTTTTTTTTTCAGTTCATTTAGAGCCTAAGCCCATGAAGTAACTGAAGAAACCAAGGACATGTCAGCAGTAAATCTGAAAATCCCAAACATTCATCATTTTCTTATAGGGTCCTCTTATCCAACTCGTAACTTCGAAACTAAAAACACATTCCACTTTGCTTTGCAATTAAAAAGATCACAGTTCCTTTTGATTTGGGCGAACTGAAATTCTACTTGAAAATTTTAGCTTGGCTATTAGAAAGAGCTATACCTACAAGTCACATCCTTCAACATAGGAAAACAAAACTCTTGAAGCAGTGCAGCCTAAGGATAATTGACACTCAGAATTACATAACAAGTACATACAAACAAACTCACAGTTGTATTTACATCACTGAGCGGGATCTTCGGTAAACCTAGCATCAAACGGAGCCGAGGGATGAGAATGAGCAGAATTAGCAGCAGCAGATCCAGAACCATGCTGCAATTCAATCACAAGCCAGCGAACTGCTTTACTCATCTGTTCCAACCGAACAGCGCTGATGGGTGGAAGACCAGTTGTGGTGGGCTGTCCAGACTTTCCAGCCACAGAGCCCGTTGCTTCATCAACCAAACACTCTGATCCTATCCTTTGCTTCACAGACTCCACAAACTCCTCAGCTTGATCACACGCCACTCTAAATAATTCCCATTTCTGCTTAAAGTTTTCTAGAGCAGTCTCTGTTGCCACCGCTTTTTGGGCACCGGCATTTTCCTTAACTTCTAGCACATTTGCTGCTGCAGCAACAAAATCTTGATAGGCACTATTGAGTGAATCCACAAGGTTGTCCATTGAAATTGCACTGCATAAAAATCTTGTGATTGCACAAACTGAGGCAAGTTAAGATTCCAAAGTTAGAGCTCAAGAAAATCATATATATACATTCAAGCCTCTCCCTCACCAACTAATCACCAAAGTTCCAAGACAATTACCAAGGAGAACATCTAAATACTAGTTTACATAAGCAATCTGCAAATCCATAATCACACCAGCCGACCTATTCCGCGCATAATTTCTTTCGTCAAATAAGAGACAAAAATGAGCCAATTTGAAAAAGCAATCGATTCTTACTTCTATCGACATGGTGGATGCTAATTCAAAACCAAGTGCAAAACCATTGGACCAACAGAATAGGAATAAGAAGGTGCCAAGCATGCGATGTAAAAAGAGAGGGGAAGTAATAGACAAAATCAAAATTCAAACACCAAAGAAACTAGTACATCAATATCCAAAAAGCCAGGGAAGGAGAGAAAGAGCTTTAAAAGAGGAAAGAAAGGAAAGAAGGAAGGAAGCATTGAATTCGTCAAAACCCAAGATCCACATAATCTTACGGTATTCCGCAACAATTAAACACGAACTCAAATTTGTCGATCTCCTCCTCGCCGCTGTTCTTGGTCCACTTCACGAAGTGACGTGTGCCGTCGTCGTCTCGCCGATGTGCTTCGGAAGCAGCTCCGTCGCGGATGGAAGGGGATGAAAGGTAAACGAAAGTGGCGTACAAAACTCTACAAATTCGATTTTTTGGGCCAAAACTCTCCAGTCTCCCTGGTTCCAGATTTTTCTTTGGAATTCCAAATATGGGCCAAGGCCCACAAGTCCACAACGTCAGGGCACCGAGAGAGAGACCTTGTTGCGTTGACTTATGCAGGCCGAGAGCAAATACGAGTACTTTTTAGGATCGGACGGTCGGTTTGGTTTGAAAGCCAGGTAGGGCAGGGGTCTGGGGACCTCCCCTTATTTGGCAACATAAAAATTTAAGGAATAGAGAAAAAAAATTTTGAAATTTTCCCTCCCCTCCTCTTATAATTTTTCCCTCCCAATATAGGGGGATTTGGAGGGGAGGGGTAATATTTTGATATAGTATGACTATTATGCTTATGACAATTTTTAATATTTTTATGATACACTTCTGACTTTCTTCCTCATCTCCATCTTCACTTTAATATTTTAACATAGTATAACTATTATGCCCATAAAAGTTATAATTATTCAATTTAATAATTATAAAATTATAATTTTATATAATTATTAAACATTCTACAAAATTCAAAAAATAACTTAAATAAAATAAGGATAAAGTTGTCCGCATGAAAATATTTTATTTCCCCTCCCCTCATCAACCAAACAAGGTAATATTAAAATCTCTCCCCTCCCCTTCCCTCCCATGAATCTAAACGAGGTAATCTTAAAATCCCTCCCCTCCCTTCCATTTCCCTCTCCTCCATTAAAATCCCTTCCTTCCGTTGAACTAAACAAACCTTTAAGGCTCGTTTAGTACAATGGAATTGATTTTGATGGATATGAATATGGATATGGATATGAAAATGAGGTTTAAAAGTGTGTTTGGTATGTACAAGGAATTCAGATATTATTTTTATTTAATATTTATATTTAAAATGTGAAATTACTAATATGCCCTCATCCAAAAAAAAAGCTTCCTTTTCTTTCTTTAGCTTTTCCACCTTCCTTTTCTTCTTTAGCGGAGAGCTGGGAGTAGAGCTGGGAAAACGGGCCAGCCCTTCACGGGCTCGAGCCTAAACGGGCCGACCCGTTTAGGCCCGTTTCCTAAAAAATACCATATTTTTGAAGCCCGCGGCCCTACAGGGCTCGGGCCTAAACGGGCTTAAACTCATTTTAATTCAAAAAAAAAATTTTAAAAAGTTTTACAATTTATTTATTATTTTGCTTTAAATTGGTATACATTATTTTTAAAACTCATAAATTTTTAGTTAAAATAATCATCTAATATCCAAATTAGCCTTTTTTTTAAGTTTAAATGAATAAAACATTGTAGAAAATAAAATAAATCAAAACAATTAATAAGTGTTTGCCTGTTATTAATACTTTATTAGGAACTTAGGTGTCTCTCATATTGATAATTTGATATAATGATATTATATTTATTAATTTATTTTAAAAAAATATTAAACGGGCCTAAAACGGCCGGCCCGCAGGGCTTCAGGGCTGGCCCTACAGGGCCGGCCCTTTTAGGCCCGCTTCCATTTTCAGCCTCTAAATCATAGGCCCGGCCCTTGACGGGCTCGGCCCGAATTCCCGGCTCTAGCTGAGAGAGGGGGCAAAGTGGAGCTGGGAGGTGCAACGGAACAGAAGAAAGGAAAGACAGAGGCAACTGGAGGAGAAGAATAAAGTCCCACCGCCGACCTTCGTCTTCCTTCACATCACCACTGCCAGGTGACCTCAGTGCCATCAGAAACCAGAGCTAAAACATAGTGACGGGCGAAGCTGAGCTACTTCTTCGACGATTGGAATGAGAGAGAGGAGGGTCGACGGTGAGAGAAGAAACACCACTATAATACCCCAGCTTTTGAGACTCGAGGCTAGAGAATAAGCCTGAGATTATTGGATTGCTAAGCCCCGGTTTAGCAAGATCCCAAATTGTGATTAAGGGTTAATGACTTCAAAAGTGGATGTGGTTAGTGATAAATAACCCTTTTGGAGAATATGATGTGATTTGGCACTCGAATGTGATTCGTGTGTGTTGTGAGCAGCGCCAAAACCCTGTATTTGAGTTCAATTGTGGATTAACATCCAAATTGACTTAGAATTGAGGGAAGAATTAAATGTGAATTGTGTTGACAAGTTGAGATTGTTGTGAAAACATGTCAATGTGATGTGAATTTGATTGATTTGGTGTTTCCAATGGATTCCTTGTGAAAATTTATGTGGGAATGATGTTTGGTATGAAAATAGAACCAATTGAAGCAAAGATGCAAAATCTGAAATTCTGTCCAGTGAAACTCTATTCTGGGCAGTCAGTTTGTGTGAATGTTTTGAATGACCAAATGGTGTCTAAAAATTCTGAAACTTTCCAGTCTTATAGTTCACATCTCAAACTTCAAAATGGACATATAATTTGTGCCATTTCATTTTGTGAACTAGGAGATATGACTGTCCACAGTTTGGGATGAAAACTGAACTCTGTTTTGGGGCAGTGATGAGTTTTATGTAATTCTGGAATTGTGTGGTGATTTTTAGTAATGGCCAATATTTTTCCTATGAAGAGGACTTAAATATCTTTCATTTGGATTTGGAATCACCTCATTTTGAGTTTTCTAGAATTAGTTATGATTTTTCAAAGTTTGGGCAGAAAATCTGCCAGAAAATCCAAAAATGGGAATTATGACATCATCAAAATAAAAGATGACATCAGCATGGAAATTAAAACATTTTTTCATAATCTTCAGCTCTCATTTTCGTGCTGAACCAAAAGCCAAGAGAGAGAGAAAGTTTGAGAGCTTTTAGAGAGAGAAAGAGAAGAGAACTTACAAGGTAGGTTGATTTCATCGGTGAATTCATACCTAATGCGTATAACTTTGTTCCTAAGCTTCTCTTCTATGTTATTTAAGGTGTTTGAGAAGCAAATTTGGTGTTCAAGAGGCTAGGGTTTTCAGCCAAGTCAAGGAGAAGCTATTAGGAGCTTGAGGTAATTTCCAAACTTCCGTATATTGACTATTCTGGCTGCTGTGGACAATTTAATCAGTGAAATTTCACCGGATTGTCTTGGTTTGTAAAATTTGGAAATGTTGTGTTAATAGTGTTATGCTGCCAAAATTTGTACTAAATGGTAGTTGTAACCTAATGGAATAGTCAATAAAGTGGTTAGGAGTAGAAAGTAACGCATTTACGGAGCCGAAACCGAAAATCCCCAATTTTTCCCGGGGAATTGAGAATTTTGGCCAAGGCTAGTTTGGAGGGGTTAGAGATGGATTTTCAATGATTTGATGATTCCATTGAGTTCAGGAGCAAAAATTAGGTGGGGTTACAGTTGGTCACTTTTTCGGAAAAGGCCAAAAAAGCATAATTACGAAAATGCCCCTGAAACCCTTAAAGTAGGGCTGCCAAGGGTAAATTTGTAAATTGACATTGAATTTGATAATTCCGAGTCCGGAAATGGATTCCTTGGGCGAAAATATGTCAGAATAGCCCATGTCAAAATTTCAAGAAAAGTACAGCCGGATCGGGTACGGCGGGGCCGGGCCGGGTCCCTGGGGGTATTTTAGTAAATTTTCAATATAGCCTCATATAACCCCCCATAAAACACTATGGAAGTGTCTAAATAGTACATTTGACATTGTAGGATCGAATGTGAAGCCCCGAGTTGCTGGCACGCAAATCGAGGAGAAAAGACTGGAGGTAGGGAACTTATCTCTCCTGCTTGCTCTGATAACTGTATTAATGTATTGATGCATGTTATTGCTTTGCTTGATTATGTGGAACATGTACGAATGATTTAAAGCTATGTTTCAATATATGCTATGGCTATATGTGTATCGTTCGAATCATTGAGCTTATAGATTTGTCATTGTATGTGTGCATGAGTTATGTGATGCAAGCATGTCATGTATTAAACACTTATCTTGCCTGCATATTAATAATGTTTCCCTACTAAGATTCTATTGAATCTCACCCTCCCCTACCAATAATTTAGACAGGGCAAGTGGCTCGTGGAGGGAGCGGCTAGGACTCCTTCGAGATGAGAATTGGTAGTTGGTTATTAATGAGTTGTGAAGACTGTATATGATTCGGTTGAATATAGGGTTATAAATTTGAGATGAGATTGTGTAATCCTCATTTGAAGAATTGTAATGGGCAATTGTGCCCCGTGTATCTTTAGCGAAGGTATGTACCTAGGATTGCCGGGATGATTATGTTGTGCACTCTGATATTTATATGAATGTGATTTATCTTCGCGTAGTAATTGTATTCGAAATGTGAATATGAGACCAAGTTAATTAGATTTTAAAAGGTATTTGTGAAAACCCTATCTCAAGGATGGGATTTTAAATGAGTTTTGATTATTATTTGTCTCTATTTCACTTTAATCGCGTATTTCGGATATAATTACGGAGGGGGTTACAACCACCACCACCGATCGACTACCAATACTGTCCTGCTCCGTTAACTAAGCTCCACTATCTTCTGATTCAACATCGTTGTTGGGGGGGAGAGAGGAAGCTTCTATATTCTTCACTACCGGAAGTCACCATCGGCGGTTGCTCCCACTCCTTTTGCTATTCACCGTCAGTTCTTTCTCTCTCCACTGTCTTCATTGACCTCCTTCATCCTTGCAAACCGTCATTGGTTTTTCTCTACTTTCAGCCGATATGAGCATTCACCGCCAAAAGGTTGTCATCGTGTGTTGCCCAAAGTCGCCATCGCCATCATCAATGAAAGAGCAGAGGTGCCAGTGAGGGAGGAGAGGTCGCTGTTGTCATATGAAGGTGGAGGGTAATTGATGGAATTGTGGAGGTGGAATTATAAATCTTAACTTTTGGGATGAAATTCATTTAGGTGGAATTGGCTTATTTGGTTTTCACATGAAATTGGAATTAAGAGTCAATTCCATTGTATCAAACAAACCCTCTCATAGAATTGATATCCAATTCTATTTCCAACTCCTCCAATTCAAGCCTACCAAACGGGCCCTTAGTTTTTAGAGGGAAAATATTTTGCAGACACCTCTAGTTCCCTAATTTTTAATTTGTGCCTTTACTTTTTTCACTTTTTTCAAAATCCTTTAGGTTTCCACCGTTAGCACCTATATAGTTTTGGAAACCCCTTGAAGGGCCAACGGAGGGAATAACTCCATTAAAACGAAAAATCTTCCCTCCTCAGTAGGAAGAGCGATGGAGGGGTTCGATTTCTGCCATGGAGGATGGGTAATTCATTTTACTGCTAGGGAATCGACTTCTACTAAGTGATTTGATTCTCTGTTAGCTACAACTCTTCATGCAATTTGATTCTCCCCACCAATCAACGGTTTGCTTCTCGATTTGAAGAAGTGAGCTATGGTTCAGGTGCGATTTTGAGTTTGACTTGCATACCTCTGTTCACATGTTTCCCTGGTTCAAGGTTAGCTTATGAACCCAAGCTTAATCTTAAATGTTCTTTGGGTTATAATATCCTATAAACCTTAGTTATGGGTTGCATAATATGATTAAATCTTATTGGTTCAATACTATTTTACTCCCATTGCTATATATATACTGCAAAGCTTTGTTCTGGGTTGTTTAATGTGATTAAACCATAGGCAACAGTAATATAATTCTTAGAAGGACTCTCAAATCTGTATGCTTTTTGAAATGAGGTGCTAGTGGCTAGCAAGCTTTTTCAATGGAAGCATTGAATTGCCCAGTGCGAGAGAAATGGAAGAGGAAGTTAGAATATGGGAAGACAAGACACTAACTATAGTGATTAATTAACGCATCCTAGTGGCAATTATTTTCTTTCTTTTGACAAGCAAAGGTATTCTGCACAAGTTATGAAAGGAACAAAGGAACATGGAAGTCATTCTTGCTAATAGGAATGAAAAGGATCAGCTTGTGACTGGATATTCTGTGCTTTATATGGTTACCTGTCTACTTTTACCTCTTTTAGCTGCCTTTTTATTAACACTTCATGAGGAAAAGGAAACTAGTCCTTGCTTGTTTCTAGTTATTGCTGCTATTCAGACCTTTTTTTTAACTTTTAAGAGTTGGTTATAATTAAGATTATGGCAATGACAGCTTCAAAATTATAGATCTTGAATACTTTATCAATCATCACTAAATCATTTCAAATCAGGATAAATAGGAACACTTCAGGGAGGAAATTTATCCTTACTTTCTTGTTTCTAGTTCTTCTTGATTTGGTGCTTTTATATGGTTACCTATTTGTTTGTACTTCTTTTAGTTTCCTTTTTATTAACACTTTATGGAGAAAATCGCTCCTTACATTCTTGTTTCTAATTATTCTTGCTGTTCAAACTTTTTACCTCAGCTTCCATGTTGCGAGATCGAACCTCATAAGCCAAATAAGCTGTTTGAAGATGAGGAGTTTGCCAAGGTCATTACATGCAGCGCGTCCCATCTAACTGCAACTTCGCTTTGACAACATCTAGAGCAAGAAAATGAGCACAAGAAGGAAGAAAAAGAGCACCACAAACAAGAAAATGAGCCAATAAAGGAAGAGCAAAAGCATTCGAAAGAAGAAAATGATCACTTTGTATTGTTATGTAATCCAAGTGGATAGTTGTCTTATAGTATCTCTATTGTACTGTGTAGAGAACTTTGTAAGACGTAATGAGCATTTTGTACTGTCATGTAATCAAAATGTAGTTTTTGAACCACTTATGAATGGAAAATTAATATAATATTTTTTAAGAAAGCACATTCTACTACTGTCACATTACAATATCCTGCCATAGAACTTGCTCTCACAATAAATGAATACTGAGACTACATTTTTCATTGTATAAACAAGGACAACAATAAAAAGTACATACAACAATAAAGTACATTATGCCGCAACATAATACTATAAAATAACATCCTCATTGGAAATAATCATCTACATTTTGTTTGATCTACATATACATATAATAATAATGAGTTGTATATGGCATTAAAAAAGTCATTTGGTGGTCAAGCCTAAAGATCCAAAAGAGTACTTGCGATTATACATAATTCTAAATAATACCAAAGTAATTTACAAAAAAAAAAGAATAGAACCATCAAGTATTACTTGGGATCCAAAGCCATATTCAAAAATAACAAAACATAATCACCCAAGCCATTTACTATGGCCTATACATCAAAAAGATTGCATCTCCAACAATGCACTAAGGGTGGCCAATTCCCCCTTCCAAGCTACATCTAGGCTGGGAGCTTGCATTTAAATCTTCACTGCAGGTTCTACGATTATGTCACATTTTCCCACAAAGCTTACACTTAAGGGTTGTGTTACTTCTTTTAAGCTTATTTTTAGGTGTTGGCTCATCTTTCTCCCTTCTTCTCTTATTTGTTGGCCTACCAAGACGTTTATGGTATCTTGATAGGTTCTAAGTTTGTTATAGCCCACAAGTCTTTTCCATTTATAGGCTGCTACACAGGAGAGTAGCAATTAACATACGTCTCTAGTGTCAAATAAGCATCAACATAGTCTTGAGGATCTTGTTGCTTCGCATAAATACAAGAAACAACATGCCTACAAGAAATTACATGATAAAGTTAATATTGATTATATTAGCCACGAAATTAGAAAGTAACCTAAACAAATACCTGCATGGAATTCCAATCAATTGCCACTAATTTCACTCTGCTAGGGTTCAATTCTACGCGTAAAGTATTCTGTTAGGCGCATCAAATACCATTAACTTTTTCTTAGGTACAAAAATATATATGAAGTTTTCAAAAATGGTGCAAAAATACCATGGCCGTTAAGTCAACTGACATTGACCATTTAGCAAACATGCAGGTCAAAAAAATGGTGCAAAAATAGACATGAAGTTTTTAAAATAGTGTAAAAAATGCCACTATTGCTATAAACTTCATGTGTATTTTTGCACCATTTTAAAAACTTCATGTGCATTTTTTTACCATTTTCTTGGTTGACATGTTTGTTAAATGGTCAATATTTGTTGACTTTAATGGCCTTGGTATTTTTGCACCAGTAAAAAAGTCTATGATGTCTGGTGGCAAAATACCTTATAGGTAGATTTGCACTTTAACCCTAATTTTTATAATTCATAAATTACATAAATTAAGAAATTGGTTGATTAAAAACAATAAATGTGCAAGAAATATTTTCTTAAAATATATCTTTATCTATTATATTTTTTGAAAACTTGTAGTAATGGAGGTTTTTTTTAAACGGATTTCGTTACTGGTTCAGTTTATTTTAACATATTCTATTACTTATGTTGCATTTGGTCCGGTCTTTTTCAATAGTCAGTTTTTTCAACAATCTTTATTATTCATTATCATTTAACATTTATTCTTGAAGTCCAAAAGTCACCTTTAAAAACAACTATCCTTGAAGTTCAAAAGCCATCTTGGAAAATGAAAAGATTTGAATCACTTTATGGAATAATCCAGATCTATATAACTTCCATCTTCAGCTGGTTTTAATTTAAACTAAATTTTGTCTCATTGCAATTGTTTCTATTCCTTGATACTACCATTAGTTGGAGACTTCATATAGGGTCTGTTTGGTTTGAGAGGAGGGGAGGGGAATGGAGGGGAAGGGAGTGATTTTGCTCCCCTCCCCTTGTTTAGCAACAACAAAATTTAAGAAGGGGAGGAGAAATTTTCCCTTAAAACCCTTCACCCCTAAATTGGGGGGATTTGGAGGGGAAATGTGATATTTTGTCATTTGAAAACTATTATGTAGCTACTTATTTCTATTATTCTCAAACTGTCCCTCCCTCATTATTATAATATTTATAATTAATCTATTTTTATTAAAATTATTATTATCTATATTTTAAAATTTTAATTATGATTATATTTATTTAATCTTAATAATTATATTTTATTAAACATTCTACTATGTATGAAAAAGCAAGATTAAATGAGGGTAAAGTTGTCCAAATAAAAATATTTTCCCTCCCCTCCCCTCCCTTCCGATTAATCCAAAAGAGGTAATATTAAAATTCCTCCTATCCCCTTCCTTCCCCTCCATTAAAATCCCTCTCATCCCATCCCCTCCGTTGAACCAAACAGACCTGTAAACTATAGTAGCTTGCAAGAATCAAATGTCTGCATTCAAATGGATTTGTGTAGAAAAACATCAAACCAGATAACATCGCGGTAGTATAGGGAGAAAAGCAAATCAAGTAGTATTAATTTTTTTAATTGGTTTTTTATCTATTAACTCATCTCCTATGGGTTCTTTGATAATATATATCTTGGATTTAGTTGAATCAATGATCCATGTTGAAGGTATGAAAATCTTCTTTTGATGTGATTTGCCATCAAGGGTAAGAAACAAAACAAGAAATCTTTCTTTTAGTTTTTCAATGATATAGGCTTATTGTGTTTTCTTCTCTACAAGACAAATTTCTTGCATACACCATCGCAACAAAGACAAATTTGTTAAAGTTTGTCAACAATTGGATGTATATGGCTTCATATGTTACACTATACCTCATTGAATTTACAATGAATGAATTCGACTCTTTATGTCAACACCCGTTTCCATTTCGATAGTCGGAGAGTAATAAAGGCGGAATTCAATGGGCATACAGAAAAGTATGATTATACTGATAAAAATATTTGTTTACAATACTGATATCGTTCGTCGATGAAATACAGAAAATACATCGGAAATTTAATATTTACAATTTTCATCAAAATATCCAAAACATAGACTAAATATAACCATTATTTGGTCCTCGCCTCGAGACACATACTGCTCACTTTCCGGTGTCTACGTCCTTGCCTTTTTGCCCGCTGGTACCCACTGAGGTGTTTATTTAAAAATAGGGTGAGATTCCGGAGAACCACAGTAGAAACATGCTATCTTTCATAGAGAATACGAAAAATAAATATGATATATGCCATGTATGCACCAATTAATGAATATTATAAGCATATCATCTGCATGTATACATGAATAGGGCCCAGCCCCACTATTCTGCACTAGTTGGGTTTTCACCAACTCCAGTGTAAGTGCCTCTGACACTTCTGGCCCCTCTTTGGGCAAATCATGTTAATTAATAAAGCGCAATTACAAACATTGGCATCCACACAATCATATAACTATGGCATAATGTATGAAGGATAATGTCCCTACCTCAACTTTATAAATTCCTTATATGTGTCTCGTAAAACGTGTCGTTCCGGTTTTCGACTCGCTCCTAAAATATTAAATGTACAAGAAATAGGTCATAACCTATCCAAGTATCATCTTAGACTCTTCCATAGTTTTTCTTGTGGTTATATTAGTCTATGATGAAAATTTACCAAAATGCCCTCGGGACCCCAACCGGCCCCGTTGTACCTGGCCCGATGGCACGTTTTCCCAAAATTTTGACTAAAGCTATTCTGACTTATTTTCACCCAAGGAATCCATTTTTGGGCTCAAAATTACCAAATTCACTATCAAATTATGAAAATACCCTTGACAGCCTCAATTTAGGGTTTCAGGGGCGTTTTCGTAATTATGCTTTTTCGACCTCTACCGAAAAAGTGCCCAACTGTAACCCTACCTATTTTTGCCCACTGAGTTCAATAGAAACATTTATTTTATGAAAATCCAACTCCTACTACCATTTCTGGTCCTGGCCAAAATATTGAAGGGAAAATAGGGGAAAAAATAGTTTTGTGTTTTATTTTCCAAAACTTGTACTCTTTCACTTCTAATCCTTGATTAACTCATTTAAGCACTTCTTAATCATGATTTAAAGGATTTTGGGCAGTATAACCCCTTAGGGTTATAGCTTTTCAAATTTCATAACTCAACCAAAAATCACATAACCAATCAACAATTACCAACAACAACTTCATACTAACATAAAGTTGAGATTGGTATAATTACCTCTTGATTCTTAGTGTTTCTCACTCTAGGGCGTCCTCTCTCTCTTCTTCTTAACCTTGAGATTAGCTTGCTAACATGGTGATTCATGGAGAAAAAGAGATTAGAGAAGCTATTATGTAAGAGAGGAAGCTTTGAACACAAGAACAACATTACCTACCTTAGACTTCCTCCTCCTTGAGCTCTCCTCTTCTCTCTAATTCTCCAAAGGAACTCACAAGCTCACTCTCCCTCTTTTCCTTGTGGTTGGACGAAATATGGCCGAGAGGAAGGAGAAAATGTGTGTTATTAATTTGTTCTCCTTTCTTCCTAGCCATAGATCTAATCAATGATTGAGATCACACCATCTTGCATGCACCATCCCTCCAACCATACCTCCCACCATACCTTTTTACTTTATGCCATCCTTTCTTAACTTTATGTCATGCCTTTACATTATTTGGGTCCAATTGAATCGGGACTAGATTCCTTCTAGTTACACAAACCATACACCCTTCTCCTTACTCTAACTAAACCCATTTCTTCTCCTTTATTTTCATGGTTGGACGAAATTTAGGGTGGAGAAGAGAAGAAAATGTTTTTCATAAATTCCATAATTCATATAATTGTATTATGTATAATTCCCCATAATTTCACAATTCTTGATTTATTCCATCAAGAATAATCCAATTATGCATTTTCCTTTATTTTTCTTGATTAATTGAAATTAATTTCAATTAATTAGAAAATAATTAATCTTGGGCTAAATTAGCGAAATTATGATTTTGCTATCGCCTTTTTAATTTAATTCAATTCAATTCTTGGATTTATTTGCCCATTTCCTTATGAATATGAATATTTCAAAATTCACAAGATCCAAATTCATGAATATTCACCATTATATTGAATTACTCAAATAATTACAATATATTTTTGGTGAATATAAAATTTGGGGTGTTACATTTTACACCATTAATCTTTTATCCCATTTGTTGACATGGCATGATTTGTAATGATAGAATTGAGTTATTTTTTTTATATCACTCGTCAGTGACTTAGGGCCTGTTTGATTCAATAGAAGACCCTCTTGGTAGTACAATGGGGATGAAATGCAATGTTTATTACCATTAGCATGTTTGGTTTATTATTGACAAGTGAGAGAAATTAATTTTTGACGTTTAATTGGAAATACAACAAGTATTAAAATGTGCCCTAGACAAAATGACTTTCCATCCCCAGTCATCTTTTTCTTCAGTCAAAACACCCAGAATCAATGTCAATATGTAAAACCCATAACAAAGTCAATAAGTGAAAAAATCTTGAACAAATCTTGAGCAGAAAAATCACACATTAACAAATTGAAATAGGGAAAAATAATCTTCCATATGTGTTCTTATCAAACCAATACCTTCTTACCCCACACAACAACCAAACTCAATATGTTTATAGAAAAAAAACAAATATAGAGGAAAAAATTTAATATTCTTCATAAAAATAACAAATATATATAAAAAAATTGACTTGGAACACCTTTTGGAAAATGCCGCCCATTATATTATTATATTATATTTTTGGAAAACTTGTAGTAACAGATTTAGTTTTTTTTTTTTGGAATTATTAGTTGATCTTGATAATTTGTGATGAAGGAATTGGTTTTTTTAAACAATGTTCATTAAAGTCTTGATTTTTTTAAATAGAACATTATGTTATATTCTGTTAAACAAAAATCCTTAAAAATTGATTGGAAAAAAGGGTCACTTAAATGTTAATTATGAAGCGGTTGAAAATGTAAAGACACTTGAATATTAACTATGAAATGGTAAATGTCAATGTGAATCAAGTGCATTTTATTCTCAACTATGCACCTTTCATATTCCTACCCAAAAAAACCACTTGAATGTTAATTATAAATTGGTTGAAAAATGAACAGCCACTTAAATGTTAATTATAAGTTTGTTGGAAAATGTAAAACCACTTGATGTTTAAATGTGGGAAAGATTGTTGAGGAGAAAAAGACACAACTAGAATGTTAATTATGAATCGTTTGAAAAATGAAAAGGCACTTGAATATTAACTATAAAATAAATACATGTTAATGTGAAGTAAGTGCATTTGATCCTCAATTGTACACCTTTCACTTGCCCACAAAAAAAATGGACACATGAATATTAATTATGAATTGGTTGGAAAATGAAAACCACTTGATTTTAAATTGTGGCAAAGATTGTTTGGGAGGAAATGGTCATTTGAATATTAATTATGAAGGGTTAAGGAAGCATTCAACTTTGCTCCCATTGACATGATTTGGGGAATAAGCAAGAGTGTCATAATTAATTTAATTAATATTGTAGTAGGAAAATGTTTGTATTCTATGTGATTTATGTTTGGTTTACATGCAAGTCATAATTCCACTCATTTTACTTTAACTCTTAAAAATATTATAATACAACATGACAAGTGTTCTCCATGATCCTTTCAACAACATTGACTATAGAAATGACACCTGGATTATCATTATTGTTGTGCTTTGAGAAAATTTGCTTATTTCAAGAAGATCCCACTATATGCTCCTTGAGGGGTTAGCATGATTATGGGGGATGAGCAGGTATGTCATAATTAATTTAATTAATATTGTACTAGGAAAATACTTGTATAATCTATGTTATTTATGTTTGGTTTACATGCAAGCCATAAATTTAATTCTTAAAAATATTACAATACAACATGACAAGTGTTCTCCATGATCTTTTCAGCAACATTGACTATAGAAATGAAACCTAGGTCATTATTATTGCGAGTGCTCTGAGAAAGTTTGCTTTTTTTAAGAAGACCCCACTGTATGCTCCTTGAGGGGTTGGCATGATGATTTTAGGGAATAAGCAAGTATGTCAAGTATAAGTTTTCCTTACATGTGTAGCATTTTCCCATCATTACTTATGATGATTTAACAAATACACGCAGGGAATCAAGATTGATAGTTTTGATACACAAAGGACAGTAAGAGGATGCTTCATGCAAGAGATTAAGGAGGGTGAAGCCTACCATTTTAAAAATTCTAAAGTACTTGACAACACTGATCAATATTAAGTAACTCCATGCTCTTAAAAGTTTGGATGCCACAATAGAACATATTTCCCACATTTATATTCCCTAATTCCTTAAAAACACATAACAAATTACACAATGAACAGTGAATAAATAATTAGATAGGAGCATTCAAAATTCTTATTTTAATGACCCCAATTGCTATTGTCAAATTTTAGGTGAATCCCTTCTATGGCATACAATTGACTCATACTCACCTACAATTTTCTTAGGAAAGAAAAAAGTTGTCTTCATAAAATTTCACCTTCATATGTAAGAGGTCATGCTATCATCTACGTTCTTAAACATTAAGTAGCAGATGACATGACATGTACAAGAGATACATTAAGTATAGACAATAAGTTGATGTCATGCTGATTTAATTATGCATAATGTTCCATATAAGAGGAAGATTGAAAACCTTTCAACCAACGAATCATTATGTTGATAGACTTAGTTTTGTTCCTCAAGAAAACAAACAATGACGTGCAATGCATGAACAAGCCGATGAGTGACTACTAATGAGAAGAGAGGTGATAGATATCAAAAAACCACAAGAACAAAGGGGTAGAATCTATAAATAAATTAGAAGGATGATTCATGAACCCTTTTAATTAAGATCATTTATTTATTCATTTCAAATTAGCAAATTAATAATTTGAATATACCATAAACAATAAACACTATTTCATGCAACGCACGAAGAAGAATATCTAGTTTATTATGACAATAAGTGAGTGACGCTAACTCAATAAAATTGAAGGGTGAGATCATTGTTCAAATCATGATTGGTCCTAAAACTTATACATCATAAATCATGATTGAAAATCTGTTTTTTAATATTCTAATAGCTAGTTATTCCAAACAAGCTTACACCAAGTCCTATAAATCACTTCCAATATGTTTAACCAAAATTAATTAAGGAAAAAAAATTAAGGGTTAAGGTGCATCTTAGACCCTGAAGTACTTTTTAAATGCATCCAGCACCTCGAAGTTTTTTTCTCGATATGTCTAGAACCCTTAAGTATCAAGGTGCATCTAGTACCTTAAATTATTTTTTGTGCATCTAACACCCTAAAGTATTTTTTTAGGTGTATCGAACACCCTAAATTACCTAAATTGTTGAGTGAAAAATTAAACAAAAAAGTATTTTGGGATAATGGAAGCACCTAAAAAAACTCAATGTGCAAAATGCATCACAAAATACTTTAAGGTACTGTATGCATATGGAAAAATACTTCAAGGTGCTGAATGTACAGTAACTCAAAAATTAAATTGCATTAGCCTTATCTTAAAATTCAACAATTTTTCAACCTTGTCAATATAACTCTAACTCAAGAGCATAAAACCTACAAATTAATAAATTAAGATAAATGATTTGTTACTAGGAGATCATTTGGGGTTTTCTACTTTAAGGGAGTTTTTTTTTGCAAACCAAGGTAATAGTATTGAAATCAAATAAAGTTACAATGTCTTACAAGCAGAATATAAACAACCAAAACAAACAAATAGAGAACCTAGACAATAGACACTAACAAGCAAACTAGGAAAATAAGTATTTAAAAGTTCTTCGATGCAATGAGAACATAAGAATGGACTTGAAGCCTCCTAAACACCATATGCCAATTGGCCTTCAACTGGAACAAAGGTCGAGATACCTAATCAATAGGGCAAGACCCTTCCAATGAAGTTTTGGCAATCCACCCAGCTATCAAATTTGCTTCCACGAGAATGCATATGCTACAATAGTTCTTGACCAAATTCCCTGAGACAAGAGTGGACTCAAGGAGGACAACACTTATGATATTAGCAGAGAAAGCACAATCAAAGTGATAATAAAGAAGTGAATCACAATTCTAGCTCGATCACCAATCTCCCTTTCTTCACCACGCCGACACCCAATCATCATACCCCTAGATCATCCTCTTTACGAGATACACCCACCCTAATCCCACATCCAACCATGGAGAAACACTAGAGAAACGTACCATAGGGGCACAAGGAGAAACCCCCACCTGAAGGGGAAAAGGAACCCTTACCAGAAGGGAAAGAAAAATCCACCAAATTGGTGGAAGATCTGAAACCCTAGCAGAGAAGAGGAAGGCGGCTAGGTTTCAGCCATTCGGCCAAAAAGTTCAAATGTACGTACTTTTTACTCTAAGGAAGGTTTTGGTTGAATAAGAATTGATAAGATTTCCCAAGTTAAAAAAAATGAAGAATAATCTTATAAAAAAAATAAAGAATAAAATTGTTTATTCATGTTAAGAATTTAATCATATGACTTATAAATAGAACTTAAAAAAATCTTCGCTCTGTTGAACAAAGGAGTATTTAATATATTGTAATTGTCTTATCCATTTTAAATATAAATATTTTTTCCAAAAATTTCAAAATAATAAATGATTGTTATTTCATAAAATACACTATATATTAAGACAGAAGACTTTGGATGGCGGTCACAAGTGTAGCTTCTAGCCCAAATTCTGACTAAGAGGCTTTCAGACAAAAGACTTTTTTAATTCAAATTTCAGGAAGTGCACTTATTGAAAGATGCAAAATATTTATATAATTAAATAATATAAAATAGAGAATACATTTAGCCATGCCAATATAAATAAAATAATAGATTTATATATGAAAATTATAGAGTCAGCAGCTTAATCATTTTTTATAAGTACAAGTATCATTCTATTGGAGTGAATCCTACTTGAGGCACAGTCGAACACTAGATGTGGACACATCTCCCAACAAAACATAAATTGGTCCGAGCTTCATTTTTTTGCTTTGGTTTTTTACCTAAACATACGGTACTAGCCTAATGGATAAAGGATGTCTTCACTTCCCTTCTCATCCACCTCCCCTCCACTTCTTATTTTAACCGTTAGATTGACCTTTGAATGGTTATAATTTAATGTTTTATAAAATTATTAAAATAAATAAATAAATAAATTCAAGCTACCAAATTTTATTTACCACCATATAATATTATAATAAAAAAATATTTTAAAAATATTACATAAAACACTAATTATAGACGGCCCATATTTTATTTTAGAGTTAAGGGGCAAAAATACCTATATATTTTTTCCAAAAGTGCACCGGGCACCATAAACTTTTTTTAGTGCAAAAGTGTCTATAAATTTCTCAAAATGACGTAAAAATGCCACCACCGTTAAACAATGCAAACCGCCTTTACTTTTTAATTCAGTGGGCCCACACTCTTTTTTTTAAATGATTTTTTCTATCCAAAAACTCCTTACATCCTCTCTGTCCCCAATTCCCCTCTTCGGTCAATAGGCTCGTCCACTCTATCTCCTCTTCTCAGTCCTAAGTTATGAGCCACATCTTTTTGCTTTCTTCATCTCCCTTCCATTACGCCTCAGGCTGCAAAATACATTCTCTATTCTTCTAAGGCGCATTTTGGTAAATCAAATTTCTTTGTCACTCCTAGTCATTTTACCAAATCTTGCCATGGAGATGAACACTACAAAAAAACTGAAAATTAGAGATGGAATTTAGCAACAGAATTTCGTTCCGTCCCTAATCCCTCACAAATTCCATCACTAAAATTAGCGACGGAATTTAGAGACGAAATTTTTCCGTCACTAAATCAGCGACAGAATCACATTATGTCACTAAATTCCGTCCCTAAAATTAACGACGAAATTTTTCTGTCACTAAATTAGTGACAGAATATAGACAGAATCACATTCCGTCGCTAAATTCCGTCTCTAATTCTGTCATTAAAAATTAGCAACGGAAATTAACGACTGAATTTTTCCGTCACTAATTTAGCGACGGAATCACATTCCGTTACTAATCCGTCTCTAATTCCGTCATTAAAAATTAGCGACGGAAATTAGTGACGGAATTTTTCCGTCCCTAATTTCCGTCTCTAATTTCTGTCACAAATAATTAATTTTTTTATAATTATAAATTTGTTAAATAATTTAAATTTTAAATTATTATAAATTTATAATATAAATATTAAAATAAATAAATAAAATTTTTAATTCAAACTTATTTTTGAATTTGAAATTATAATATATTATATTTGAATGTTTAATAATATATTATATACAAATAAAAATAAAATTTTATAAATGCAAACAAAAAATAAAATATATCATAAAATGAATAAAAACGATATTAATAATAAAAATTTTGGTAAAACATTTACAAAAAATAAAATAAGAAAACTAAATTCAAATATTTAATAATAGATTAAATTTTGTATTTCTAATTTTGTTTGCAAAGAAATATATATATATATATATGATTTTGCATTTAAATTACACAGGTTCTTCTTAGCTCAACTGGCAAAGGCACTGGCACACACGTGAGAGGTCAAGGCTTCGAATCCCAACTTGGTCCCAAAATGCAACCAATTTGTGACTTGGACACATGGCGCGCGATGGAGGGTGACACGTGGCGGTTGATCGGGACACGTGGTGGCAGCTGACAGGGACACGTGGCCTGCGGTGGGTACACGTAGCGGCCGCCGGCGATAGACATGTGGAGGCTTGTTGTGAGGACATGTGGCAATTTAAATTATATAAAAAAAATATTTTGCAGTGGATTAGAGACGGAATTTCCTGTCGCTAATATGTCTCAAATTAGCGACGTAATTTAAAATTTCGTCCCTAATTAATTAGTAACGGTCATTTTACCGATGGAACAAATTCCGTCGCTAATTTGGTTCCGTCGATAATTTCCGTCGCTAAACTAATTAGTGACGGAAATTCGATCGCTAATTTGATGTTTTTTGTAGTGGAAGAAGCTTGTCCTCGCCGCCGCTTCCCTCACAATCGTCGTGGCTGAAGCGGAGGTTCCTGTTGCTGCTCCCAGGCCTTCCAATGAAGCGACAGCTCTAGGCTCCTTCGTCGGTGCATCCGTCCTCTCCTTTGTCACTGCCATGTACATGTAGGTGTAGATATGAGCAACGAGCATATATATATATATATATATATATATATTTGTGCAGCGGAGAAGGAGGAGAAGGAAATTTGCTTGGATGAATGTGGAAAGAGGAACTACGAGATGAGGAAGGAGGATATGAGATTTGGCTTAAATCTCTAGTTCAAATTCTTGGTTTTTCCCCCTTTTTGTTGGGTTTGATGGCTGCAATGTTCCTTCTAAGGGTTTGTAATAAACTGATCTTATGTGAAACTCTAAGTGCCCATTTGGTTCACATAATCCGAGGTGTAGTTATAATTATATAGATTTGTTTGATTCGTTATTAAGGAAAGATGATGCATATACATAAAAATGTTTAGTTAAATTACATCGAACATGAAAATATATGGGAATAATAGAGTAAAAGACAAAATTACCCCTGACTACACATATATGTATAATGCACCTATTGGGTTTATAGTAATTTTTTTAATTGATGTAGTGTATATGTTAGGTTCATAGTAATTTTTTAATATTTAATGGTGAAAATATTATGCAGTGTCCATGTTGAGTTCATGATAATTTTTTTAATATTTAATGATGAAAATATTATTTAAAGGGATATTTTAATATTTTTATCTATGGAGTATAATTTTTTTAGTGGGGTAATATTTTCTAAATTTTATATTATTAATTAATTTTTTAATATTTAATGGTGGTAATTATTTAATATTTAACCACATTTATGAGTAGGCACTTTGATCAATTTAAAAAATTATAATGACAATAATGTCTTTTTCACTTGATTACGGGATGTCTGCATCCTCTTTCATCAGTCCTAGCAGTGTAATCCTCTTTACATTATATAAGCCCAACCAAACGCTATAATCAATCATTGTATCAGGATTACATGTAATCCTCTCCCATGGAATCAAACCAAACGGGTTATAATAAAAATTTCTATGATTATTATAGATTGAGTGCGTTTTTCTTTTTCTTCAAGCATGTCTCCTTCAATTATGCGTGCGCACGATCAAATTCCTTCAAGCCTTTTCTATTCCTTCCGTTTTCTTTGTTTTTTGAAACTACAAGTGCTTGTGTGTACACAATCTTACAATATAAGCATGATAGATGAAGAACGCAGAAAGAAGATCGGGTCATAACTCAGGACTGAGAAGAGGAAAGAGGGGGGAGGGGGGAAAGGGGCTGTTGACTGAAGAAGGTTGATTGGGGGGGGGGGGAAAGAGGATATGAGGAGTTTTTGTAAAAAAAAAAAAAATCATTTAAAAATAATAGTATAGGCCCCATTAAATCACAAAGTAATGGCAGTTTGCATTATTTAACTGTGGTGTTATTTTTGTCCCTTTTTAAGAATTTTATTAGTACTTTTGCATTTAAAAAAAATTTATGGTGCCAAATGCACTTTTAGAAAAAGTATATAAGTATTTTTGCTCCTTAAACTTTTATTTTAAGGATTGAGATGATTAAAATGGGAGATGGAGGGGAAGTTAAGACTCCACGCCTTTGACCTACTAGGGTTCGGTGCTTATAATAAGATCTTTTGTTTTGTTTTTTTGTTTTTTGGATAAGGGCTTCTAATAAGATCCTTTTTTTTTTTTTGACCGAATAATAAGATCCTTGATTCTCTGAGTTTGGACAAGTCAGGATTCAAATTTCAAAGAGATCTCTGAATAAGTATGAGCGAAGAAAATATATAGCAACCATTAAATGATCAAAGAGATACGAGCAACTCGTGACTTCCTCTTATCACTGGTTAGTTATCTCATTTTCCGCACAACCTTATTTGAAAAATATTAGTAGTAAAGTAATTAATGCAAAATGTCATACCTTTGACTCATTTGGTCTGTTCATTTATCAATTTATCATTTTGAAACGCCATTGGTCTGTTGAGTTTAATTAGACACCACGGTATGCAATTAGACAAATTACTATTTTAACACTCAAGGCCGTTAACAAAAAATCATACTAGTAACGAGAGAATTTGAACGGGCTCCTCACTTCTCAATATTCTCATTGACTTTAATCCTACTATATCTCTCTCGTCTGTTACCCTCTTCAACCTCTCCCTCCCTATATATATATATATATATATCTAGCTCCATATCTCTCATCATCATTTCTTCTATTCCTCTAAATTTTTCGCTTTTCTCTTCCTTTCAACGATGGATAAAGAAAAATTCAAAGCTCTTGAAGATAAAGAAGAAAAAGATAGTGACTTCCTCAAACTCAAACTCGAACTCTTATCATCATCGTCTCATTCTTCATTGAAACCTAATTCTCCATCACCTTTATGGTCACAACCCACTTTGTTTCCTTCATCATCTTCCTCATCAAACCCTAATTTTCAATATTCCCATCCAATGCAAGGCCTAGCATCTCCTGACACAATCTTTTCTCCTTCCTCAGCATCATCCACACCCGATTTATTACCTACCCCACAGCCGCCCCACCTGAACCCTAACCCTAGCCAGAGACCAGTCCTGTCTCTCCAACCACCTATTATTCCTCAAAACCCTAATCAAGCTCCTCGTCGTGGTCCCAGGAGCGAGACTATTCCTGTACCGTTTCCATGGGCAACAGATCGAAGGGCCATGCTTAAATCCCTGAGATGTCTCAAGAACAATCAGATGCTGACCATTACAGGGACGATTCAGTGCAAGACATGTGACATTAGCTATGAGATAGGGTTCGATCTGGAATCTAAGTTCGCTGAAGTTTTTACCTTTATTGCCATGAACAAGGACAACATGTACGACAGGGCTCCTAAGGTTTGGCTGAGTCCGAGGCTGCCGATTTGCAAGAACTGTGGGAGCAGTGTACGACCCGTCGTTTCGGAGCATAAGAGGTCCATTAATTGGCTGTTCTTGTTTTTGGGCCAAATGCTTGGGTGTTGCACGCTAGAACAATTGAAGTATTATTGCAAGCATACTGGGTGTTTTCGTACTGGTGCTAAAGATCGGATTCTCTATATCACTTACCTCGGAATCTGCGAACAGCTCGAGCCTTCTAGCACTCGATCTGGCTTCTGATATATGATCCGTGAATCATCGATTTCCATGTCGTTTAATTTATTTTTTTGGGTTGTAATGATGGTAGTGCATTGCTGCAGTTTGATGATGACTCTATCTTCTCTATATATGACTCTGGTCATCTATCTATAATATATGATGAGAATAATAATTTCTTCATTACTTGTATCCCAAACATGATGTTTGGTTTTAGTTTCTTCATAAATATACCTATTTGTAGTTGTTTCATTTGTCAATTTCGTTTTCCATGATTTTAAATATAGTCAGTGTTAAAAAAAAAATCAGATTAGTATGTGTTATTGATTGGGATAGAAGCGCTTCATATTCCTTAATTAAGGCTGCAGAATCACATACTCTTTTGGTTCTATTTATAAAGCAGAGAAGGAAGAAATTTTTTTGTTCTATTTATGAGTTAACACTTAACATGCCGCAAGTGTCTTGTAAATAGGATTAAAGGAGTGTGTGTATTTATATAGCGCTCCCTATTTGATGCTCAAATGTAGAATTATACCAATTAGTTGGATGTTACATGATATAATGTGAAGGGGAGTTAATTTCACTGTGGTGAGTTTTCTCTCGTCTCCTGTTGTGTTTGATAAATTAGGTTTTTCTGGTGGATTAATGTCTCCATAACATGAATTTATTAGCATTTGAAGGACCTCTAATTCCAGCTAGGAGCTGAACAATGGCTTTTTGATGATTTAATTTATGCCCTCCACCCAATTATTTAGTGCTCGTTTGGCATCATTAAAAATTTTAAGTATTTTTTCGTAAACCGAGACAAAACTTCTATTAAGTACATACTTATCCCGAAAGCTGTAAAAAAAATTCTAAAAAGCCAAAACAAATAGACAATTATGCTCATTCTAACCTTTTTCCTTTTATATGATATCCTCCTTGTTAGCAAGCAACGATATGTTTAATATATTTACTTAAAGCTGATAAAATCATGCATTGCTAGTGGAAGTGATGAATTCTATATGGTAACATCAGATCATCAGAATCTGGGACTCAGAGTGTGTTTGGATTAACTTTTAGAGAATAGATTATGAGGAGAATAGATTTTGGAGAATAGATTCTGGAGAAAAAGTGGATAATAGCTTTTGAAGAATAGATTTTGAGCAGAATAGCTTCTGGAGAATAGATTATAAGTAGAATAATGATTTAGGAAAATTGTGAAAAACATATTTCGCTACAAGTCATTGACTTGATTATTAACAAAACATCAAAGATTATGCTAAACAGAGCACGTGCTCACACACACATATATATTATACACGCCGCCCGCGAAAGTCATTGTGAACTCCATATTTCGCTACAAGCAAATAGAGATCAATTAATTTGGGTTTCCAACACGTATGGTTTTAAGTTTGGGTTAACTTTTTTTAATAGCTTTTACGATTTACGAGGTAAGTATGTGAGAGGAGTTTTGTCTCAAGTTGCGCAAATCATGGTTTGGAATGTTGCCAAACACACACTAAGTACACATGCATGTAAGAAGTTGAAAATGCTCGTGTCAGTTTTTTTTTTTTTTTGATAATAATAGAAAATGTTGTGATAAAAGTAATTAAAGTGATGTCTTCAACCGGTAATTTTGATCTTTGAGACTCAAAACTGACCACGAGGTTGCCAGTTCGATCGGTTATTGGAACATCTCCAAAGTGATGTCTTCAACGAAGAAGAGAAAGAAATAAGACGAGTTCAATTCACCAAGCCGAAAGAAAAGGAGATGTCGCGCTAAACATGATCAGTACGTACACTTGGGAACGCCTTGAGACAGGAACCTCTCCAGTCTCTACTTCACTTATGGTCTGTTTGGTGTGAGGGATTTGGAGGGGAGGGAAAATTTTAAAAGATTGAAAAAATGGGGTAATAAAATTTTAATAAAGAGAATATATAAGATAAAAGAGTAAGAAAAATTAATTAAAAATTTTTAACCCCACTTCTTTAATTTTTTTAAATTTAACTCAAAAAAATTTCCCTCCGCCCACTTTCCCTCTTCCTCCTCCCCTTATACCAAACAAATCCTTAGGGTGTATTTGGTTTAAGGGTAGGGGTAAATTATCTTTTTGGGTAGGTCATCTTCAAAATTTATCTTTTCATTAAAGGGTTTAAGGTTTAGGGTAAATTTTGGAGGGAACCCACCCAAAAAAGTAATTTACCCCCGTACCCCCTCCCCCTTCCCCCAAACCAATGCACCCTTATTGTCTACTTCTTTACTCTCACAGTTAGATCAATTATGAACGGTTGAGATTTAATATCCTATAAAAATATTATTATAATATCAAATAAAAAAATGTATATAAATAAATATAAATCATTAAAATTTG
This sequence comes from Inga oerstediana, assembly GCA_963210345.1. Lineage (NCBI taxonomy): Eukaryota > Viridiplantae > Streptophyta > Magnoliopsida > Fabales > Fabaceae > Inga > Inga oerstediana. The sequence goes on from OY723399.1 coordinate 27,426,534, forward strand.
ATCTAAATATATAGTTCATATCTTCATACTGTTATTAAAGTATTGTATTTTTTTTTTATAGGACCGTTCAAAGTTGATTTAATTATGGGAATAAAGAAGTGGACGGAATAAGAGAATTGTAGAGACCCCTCTCCCCGATGGCCTTAAGCATGGAAAACGTGTGGTTAAATGCCATGTTTTTTTTTTTTTTTTTTTATAAATTTATGATCCCAACAGATAGCGAGATTTTTTTAAGGAAAAAAAACTCTAGTCATTTTGACATATAATAATCATGCTGATCGACAAGGACGTCGCGGAGGCAATGTTAACCTTGTTTGTGGTACATAAATATGAACCTATTGAGTCACGGTGTTTGAATTAGCTTTTTTTAATAGTTTTTATGACTTACGAGATAAGTATGTGAGAGGAGTTTTGTCTTGGGTTGCGCAAATCATGATTTGGGATGTTACCAAACACACACTTAACTTACACGACTATAATAACTAATTTTCGGTTCAACAAAACACCACGTTTTCATTTTTAAACATACTGAACAAAATTTATTACTATCTCATTATTTGACAACTCTTTTCCTCCCAAAGGGAACCAAACAAGTGTCCCCCAAACCACAAACCACACTATAACATTAGATCGGATCAAAACACACAATTTAATGAGTTGGGTTTCTCTCATTTTTTTCTTTCTCATTTTCTTCTCATAATCTTATATTCACCATATATTAAAATAATAAATGGTTGTGATTCAATATTTTATAAAATTATTAATATAAACATAAAAAAGTAAATTTAAATTCTTAAAAGCCGATCTATACAGTTTATAACTATAATACAGAAAAAGTAAATTAATTTAAATTTATAAAAGGGCGAGGGTGCAAAAATGCTCATGTTTTTTTCCAAAAGGGTATCACTACAAAAAAACACTCAATTTCCAACGGAATCATTTCCATGGCAAATTCAGACAGAAATTCCGTTTCCAATGGAATTTCATACTAAATTTTTCGTGGCAAATTTAGCCACAGAATTTCCGACGAAATTTTTTTCATGGCAAATTCTAATAGAATTTTCTACAGAAATTCAGGCGGAAATTTTCTAATGGCAAATTCTGAGGGAATTTCTGACGAAAAATTCAGTGTGAAATTCCATTAGAAAAATTAAAATTTATTAATTTTTTTAAAAATAATATTTAAAAAATTAATTATTAAATAATTCTATTTAACCTTAATTATTAAAATTATATTACTATTTATTAATATTATATTTAAAACTTTCTACTAAAATAATATTTATGATACTATTATTATATTATTTATTATTTTATTTTATTTAAAAACAATATTTATAATATTAAATTTATTATTTATTAAGTAATTTTAAATTAAAATTGTTTAATTAAATATATAAATATTTTTTTACGTTTTTATTATTTTTCATTATTTTTATTAATATTATATTTAATTAATAATTAATTATATGTATGTATGTATATGTATATATATATATGATAATATTATATATATAATAATATGTAATAATATGACATAGGTTCATTTTGACGTAACTGGCAAAGACTCACATGCGCATCGGCAGCCTGAGGTCGCAGGTTCGAACGCGAGAAGAGGCACTTGCAAGATTTATGAGATGCGGACACATGGCAGCACGAGGAGAAGATATGTGGCAGCCAGGGGAGAGGGACACATTGCATATTGAGAAGCAAACACGTAGCATTTGGAAATTTTAAAAAAAAATTGAAAATTTTTTTAAAAATGAATTTCCTTTTAGTCAGAAATTTCCGACGAAATTGTGTGTAACGCACCTATTAGCGACAGAACGGATTCCGTCAGAAATGCGGTCCATAAAAAAAGTTGATCCTGTGGCAAATTTCAATCGAAATTCAATATTTTTTTTGTAGTGCATCTGGCACCATAAACAATTTTTAGATGCAAAAATGCCCATCAAAATTCTAAAAGGGCCCAAAAATACCATGACCGTTTATTTGACCAACGTTGACCATTTAGAGAGAAAATTTTGACTGAACATGCTTATGTGGCATAATAATATCTTGGCTGGACAAAAAATAAAACAATTACAAATTCTTTCTCCTCCATGGTCGTAGCCCTTCCCACCAACAAAGTGTCACCATCATCATCGCCGGCTTCCATTGTGTCTTCGTCCTTCCACCGGAAACATGGATCAAACCTAGAAAATCATACCAAAAAAGAGCGCACAATGGGATTATTAGAACTAAATCTTCACTTAGATCATCTGCCAAAAAAGCCCTTTCCCATCTAGGAGGTGAATTAAATATCTCCGACTATGTAGAGATGATTTGTGGAACCAGATTCTCTTAAAAAAAAACCCCTTTCTCATCTAGGTAGTGAACATACCCAGAATAATAAAACCATTGAGAAACAAAAAAGCTGGATAAAAGCTTAAGAGGCAAATAAGGAAAACAAAAGTAGTAAAAGATGAAAACTTTAAGGCCAAATTACAAAAAAAAAAAAAAACCCTCCATTCTTACGAGCAAGCTAAGTTTGAAATGAAATAATAAGTATTCAAATGACAGGAAAGGGTGTAAAGTAAAGCACCCAAAATTGGACCGTTCACAGGGTAGGTTAGGGGTTGGGATGGCAGAGGCAGCGACAGTGGTTGAAGAAACACCAAACCCAAACATGGCTTGTGGGAATAAGCAGAAACAAGAACCACAGAGACGGAGGGGTAGACGTAAATGACGATGGCATGGAGATGGGTCCGACGACCTTCAAAAGGTGGGTGATAATTGATGAGAAAGAATGGTCACGGAAGGCGTGGAGTTGCACAAGACGGGTTGTAGGGAGTTGGAAGAGAAGAACTCATTTTTACTTGCTTGATGACATGGTGTTTTGTATAGTTGGGGTGAAGTGAGTTGGTATATAATGATGGACACCTAGACACTATAGGTGAGACCCACAAAAAGAAGAGTAACGGCGTTTGAAGTATTTAACGGAGATAGTATTTTTGCTCAGTTTGAAAACATTTATGGGTATTTTTGCACCCAAAAACTATTTATTGCCAAGTGCTCTTTTAGGAAAAGATCATAGGCATTTTTGCATCTTCACCCTTTATAAAATGCTATACTAATAATTTTACAAAATAATAAATCTAAATTATCAATTTCATGATCTAAAGGTGGAGATGTGGTCATGAGAAGATAACGAGAAAGGGAGAAATGAGAGTATGGCCTCTTCCCAATTTAACAAGCCTTCACAGCAAGCTAATTTATAGACATATAGATATATGTGCATATGATCTTCAAAATTATTTGGATATGCCAGCACTCTCGTGGTGTAGTAGTTAATGTATTTATAGGTTGCCCAGTAGTGGCATAGCTCGTGGGTTTGAACTGCATCAGCAATAATTTGCCAACTCAAAGTGATGATATGGTGGACCTTAGCTTGTTGGCCTCCATGGTCGCCTGGTTTCAGGACACAACAGTTCTGTAATCCGCTGCGTTTTCTTTATGGATTGATTATGCCAAATACCTGATAACGACCATACAGCATCAATATTAACTGCTGTACCATCCTTACCCTAATATGTGTGTGTTTGTGTGTGTGTATTTATATATAAAACAATTACACTTCATTGTATAGTCTTGAGATACATATTACAACAATTTTAGTCCCTTTCTGGCTACACTTTCCTACTTTTTGGGTTTAACATAAACGGGACAAAGCTAAAGTGAAAAACAAAAGTGCTTTCTATTGTCAAATATACGTGTTCTGGTGTTGTAAGCTATTAGAAACTTCTCCCCAAATGTATAACTGAAATATGACAACATATGTTCTTTAGAGTTGAGATGCGGAAGTATATACGCACGTACTTTTGAAAGCATAATATGCTCTCTCCCATTCTAAATTTAGGAGCTAATTAATGTGTTTATTTTGATATTAAATGTTAGTAATAGGTACACTTTATCTCCTAAATTTATAGTTTTTCTTCATACTATCTATTGATAATTCATATCAAGGGGCTTTTACAAACATTAGTTCCAATACAAATGATTAATGATTAATAAAGATGATATTTTAGGAAAACTATTTTTTTTTCAAAATAACTAATTTAACTAATTTTTTTAATATTTAAAAATTATTTAAAACAGAAAAAAATGGAGGAAGCTAAGCATTATTTTTCATCTTGTTTCAATCTGATTATAAACTAGAAAAAACATATAAAAAATATTTTTAATGTTACAAGGGTCTTTGTGTTCATATATATTTTTAAATTAGATTATATAATCATATTTAGTACAACATTTGAAGTAAGGTGCAGATGACTTATTAATAGTATGGTTTTCTATCAATTTTAAATAAAAATAAATTTCCTATAAATAAAGTAAATAGAACAATGATAGCATATACTCGTACCAGGAGAAATGGGGGAAAAGTTTTCATTGGTAATTTTTAATGGGAAATTTTCCCAAATTTTCCCTAGATATTATTTATATTACATATTGTATTGCTATAATAAATATACATGTATATTCATTATTCAACACCTATTGAAGAAATGAAGATGTTGAGATGTATACAAACATGTATATACAAGACACTTCCTCTGGTCCTATTTATAAACAATTTTTTCCTTGATTGCATAAAACGAACTGGTAGTTAAAAGCAATAAGCGTGTCAAAAATGCTATGTTTTTTCAATGTATGCACCTATTTATGAAAAGAGTATAGAAGAGAGAATAGATAAAAAAGTATGAGAGCTAATGAGTATAAGATATGAGAGAAAATGAGTATTTAATAAGGGTAAAATAGGAAAAAGAATGTAACCATACATACAAGATATATAAAATCAGCATTTAAGAGAAAAAGTAGGCATGATGCCTATTGAAGAGGAAAAAAAAATTGTTTGAGGTGGTTTGGAATGTAAAAATAAGGTTGTAGGGAGCCTTAGTGCAAAGAGTAAATCACACAATTTACAATTCTTTGAAAATGGAAGGGGAAGACGGAAGAAAATATTTAATGGAGGGATGAAACTTTTTGATTAATAATATATTTAAATATTTTATTGTTAATGAACTCTGATTATGTAGTCCGCCTGTTGGAGGACCCTACACAAGCAATCACGAGCATAATTTTTTTTTGGTTTTTGGCCAACATCACGAGCATAATTTAAAGCATCGAAAGAAGGGAAAATTCTATTTAAATACCATTTGAAATGTCAAAACTCAAAAAAATCCATTAAAACTTATAAAAGACAGATAAGGGATGTAATAGGAATCAAGGATATTGATGTTTTGTATAAAAGACCCAAATGCCCCTTTTTAAATTAGTTTCACATATGAGGTAGCTGGTGTGGAAAGAGGCAAAAAAAAAAAAAAACAAGAAGAAGAAGAAGAAGAAGTGGAACGGTGGTGTCTGCTGATCAATGTTGAAGGTGAAGAATGAGGCGTCGATCAACGTTGAATCAGACAAGTGTAAGTAAGTTTATGAGAAACATAATCTTTTTTAGATGAATTGAATAATAATCATCTTATCCTCATTGTTCATGTTGGTGGGCATTGGGTGTGGTTCGGTGGCTTTGATGGTGCATGAACAGTAAATAGCTGAGGATTTACGTAGGGTGTGGGAGCTAACTTATTTGGGGTTGTCAAGGGCTAAGAACAATGACAATGGTGCTACGATTGTAGGTTACTTATAGCGGTTTTGGTTGTGGGTAAATGGATTTATAGGTTGAGCGGGATTAAAGGTTCAAACTTTACGTAACTATGACGGCATCGACGGTGTGGTGTGGGTTTTTTATATCTTAGGTCTTGTTAGCTGTGAGAGGGAGCATAATGAAGAAGTTATTGATTTGAAATAGGTAGCATTGAGTTGAAAATTCATCACTAAAAAAATTCCCCACAACACACCTACTTGGACCATTGACTATTTCATCAATATGTTTGATAATACTAGTTTCACAATTAACAACAAAGTTAAGCCTTTACTAAATATTTAACGTCCAACTCCACACCCATGTCATGACAATATACATTTCTCAAGGAATTGACTAACTTATTGCTGCTCTTAACAAAATCCGTTTTGGGATACACAAAAATAGTAAAGGTGTTGACAAAGAGTGTAATGGATTTTACAAGAATCACTAACTTATAACAACATGTGCCAAACGATTGACCAAGAGTTTTGCCTTGTCATCAATTAAGTTATGCGAGTTTTTGCCTGACAAAATGAGTTATTGCCTTTACTATTATTGTTAACACTAATGACAAATTTAGTAATGGTAATGACAAATTATGTAATGGCATTGACAACAAACCAGATATGGTAATGATAGCAACTATCGTGTACATACAGATATGCTTATAACATGTTCATTGAAGATTATTCATTCCACTTACACCTACTCAATGGTCAGTCATCCACATTAACTCAATGTTACCTATTTCAAATCAATAACCTCTTCATTATGCTCCCTCTCACAGCTAACAAGACCTAAGACATAAATAACCCACATCACATCATCGATGCCGCCATAGTTACGTAAAGTCCGAACCTTTAATTCCTCTTAACCTATAAACCCACTTACCCACAACCAAAACCGTCATAAATAACCTACAATCGCAGTACCATCATCATTGTTCTTAACCCTCATTGACAACCCCAAATAAGTTAGCTTCCACATCCCACGTAAATCCCTAGCTATTTACTGTTCATGCACCATCAAAACCACCGAACCACACACCTAATGCCCACCAACATGAATAATGAGGAAAAGATGGTTATCGTCCGATTCATCTAAAAAAGATTATATTTCTCAAAAACTTACTTACACTTGTCCAATTCGACGTTGATCGACGCCTCATTCTTGACCTTCAACGTTGATCAGCAGACACCACTGTTCCACTTCATTTTTTTTTTACCTCTTTCCACACCAGCCACCTCAAATGTGAAACCAATTTAAAAAGGGGCATTTGGGTCTTTTGTACAAAACATCAATATCCCTGATTCTTACTACATCCCTTATCTGTCTTTTATAAATTTTAATAGACTTTTATAAATTTTGACATTTCAAATGATATCTAAATAAGATTTTCACTTGAAAGAATGATTTATTTCCGCGTTCCAAAATTTGGGGGCGGTACCCTCATATTCTCTGACACAGCGGAAAAAAAGTTGATTAGTGGAGGGGGTGATGTGTGAATATCACAAAATATCTGCCCCGTACTGTAAAATAGACCCGATAACAAGAATCCCCCCAGAGGCGCGAAAAGGCGTGATCAGGCCATGGTCGTGGATCGGGTCCGGATCCGTAACCCAGACCTGAATCTCAAAAATGCATTTCAAACGAAAAGTAAAGGACCAAATTCGCAGAGAAAGCGAAGCAATGCCTTGACATTAAACGGCATTGATGTAGCAGAGACAGGTTTGAATTGTTTGATTTCTTCGTCAACATCAACGCTTTATCCCATTTCTCTCTCTACACACTTCCCTCCAAAGCCTCTCTCCTGCTCCCCTTCGGTGTCTCAGGGCGGGGCTACGCCATGGATGGCTTTCCCGAGCGCCGTAATCGGACAATTCTGAGTCCCTCATTGTGAATTCCCCCCCACATTTTGGCAATTTTGTGTTCGGATTTTTCTCCCCTGATTGAAATGGAGGCTTTGATCGAGCTGTGCGACCTGATTGCGCAGAATCCAGCGCAATTCTCTGAAAAACTATCGTGGATATGCGGCAAATGCCCGCACTCGGGGTCCCTCTCGGCGGGATCTCCTAGGGTTTCCCGCTCTCAGCTCAATGCCATCCTTGTTGTGGCTCGTTTTTTATCCAAGTGCTCCGATTGCAGCGATCTCCGGCCCAAGTCTGTCGTTCTTGAGTTCCTACGGTCTATTCCTTATTCTTTCGACCAATCATTTTGGCCGCAATCGTTTAATGGTAATTCCATTGCTAGTTTCTTTGTGGATTTCTTAAGTTACATGGTGAAAGCGACTGAATTGTCGCCAGAGTTTGCTCACGAGGTCGCTGAGTTTTCAGGGGAAGTGATCATATCAGCGATTGGCCGGGGGGGTGAACTATCGGGTATTTCTAAGGGCTTTTTGGTCGCTTTGTCGCAAAACTTTATTCCCATTTCAGCTGCGGATGCGAATAAACTGGTTAATTGTCTGATTGATCAGTTTGCATTCTCGATCCCCGTTACTGGGGCGCCAGTGGAACATAATGGGGTGAACTCTGAGAGTTCTTCGTCTCAGAGCTCTCCCCTGAATGTAAACCACCATTCTCAACCCAATTCTGTTGCAAGCCCGGGAAATTCTACCAGCGGTGCAGCTTCTAAAGCTGCAGACGATGCTAGCACTGCCTCGTCAAGAGGGTCGGTGATGAACGGGGACCGCAATTTGTGGTTAAGTGGGGCCGATCAGTTGACCGTGAACTTGGGTTTAAACGATGGTGGTGTGAGAAGCACTTCGTCTGGACTGCAAGTTGCCTCCTTCGAGGAAGAGTCTGTGGGGAGCTTGGAGAAGCAAGAAATAGCCTTTAAATTGATCGCGCACATATTGAATAAGCTCCAAATTGATCCAGGACTTTTGGAGCAGGTTGGGTCAGTTGCAAAGAAGCAGATTCAGTCAATGTCTGTTTTCCTCAGGGTAATTTCTTTATCATCATGCTAACATGTATTTTTATTTTTCTGTTCTTCACGTTGATGTGATCATAAAGTATATTTTAAACCTAACGGATGATAGAAGTATATTCCTGTTGGTTGTATCTGCAGATAAGGAAGAGGGAATGGAATGAGCAAGGTTCACTTCTAAAAGCCAGAATTAACACCAAATTGTCAGTTTACCAAGCTGCTGTAAAACTGAAAATCAACTGTCTCTCATCACTGGATTCTGATGGGAAATCTGTGAAGAGATTAGTTTATGGGGCAGTTGCATTATTAATTGATGCTGCTGAGGCATGCTTACTATCCGTATGGCGGAAATTGAAAACTTGTGAAGAGCTCTTTAGTTCCTTGCTTCTGGGAGTAGCAGAAATTGCTATTGCCAGAGGAGGTCAGCCATTGCGTATTTTACTCATTCGATTAAAACCAATTGTTCTGACTGTTTGTGCACAGGTGCAAGTTTTTCAGCTCTTAAAAATATGCATTTCGTTTGGCATTTGATATTATGAGGTTTTGTTATTTATTTTTTAACTTTAAAATATTAGTTTTACAGGCTGATACTTGGAGAAGCAGCCAAGGGGCCATGTTTGAGAGTGTCACCAAGGCAAGTTGTCAAATAATTGAATCATGCTGGTCTAAGGAGCGAGCTCCTGTAGACACATACATCATGGGATTAGCTGCCAGCATCCGTGAACGAAATGATTATGAGGAACAGGTTCGTATAATAAATAATGAATACATATCCGAAGGGTACTTATGCATATAGTTGTGTCTGCGTTGTGCTGTCCATGATTATAAGGAATTAATTTTTATAAAACTTTCATGTTGACACGTGTAATGCATATTTGGTGTTTCATACATTCGTATGGATCTTAACCTTATAATGTTCAATGTTCTTTTGTTTTATTATTCTGTTATATTCATTCCCTTTACACTCATGCATGCACTTGTGGCCTTTTTTTACTCTGATTTGAGACGGATTGTAATCCTAATTGGTAGTTACATACATGTGCAGCAGGTTTGAACTGTTTAATTAGCATTATATATTGTACTCATTAATTACTATCTTTGTGTTCAGTCCTGCCAACTTTATCCATTCATCACAATTTATGTCATCAGCATGCTTACTGCTTACAGTGCCTTCCTGTCTTTTAGGAAAACAAGGAGAAACCTGCAATTCCTGCTGTGCAGCTTAATGGTATACGCCTACTTGCTGATCTGACTGTTGCAGCCAACAAGTCTGAATTGGTAGACATGATATTGCCTCTTTTTATTGAAAATTTAGAAGAGGGTGATGCTTCAACTCCCAGTTTATTGAGACTTCAAGTATGGAATTTTGACTTCATAGCCTGGATTCTGATATTCATACAAAATTCTATCAGTGTTCTATAATTATCCCTTATGATCCATTATCTGTTTTTCTCAAGTTTTGGTGGTGTGAATTAACATTGTTTTTGCTGTAACGCTTGCAGCTTCTTGATGCTGTATCTCGAATGGCAAGCTTAGGTTTTGAGAAGTCTTACCGGGAAACAGTTGTTCTGATGACTAGAAGTTATTTAAGTAAACTTTCTAGTGTTGGATCGGCTGAGAGTAAAACAGAGGCATCTGAGGCCACCACTGAGCGTGTTGAAGTATGTAGTATAATGTCAATCACACAGTAAACATTGAGTTGCTTGATGTAACACTTTATCAAATGGATGCTCACTAGTTCGATCACATTCTAGACTCTTCCTGCAGGGTTTCTTCTCATTGCTAGTGGTCTCAGTGATACTAAGTTGCGTTCAGATTATCGTCATCGATTGCTCTCCTTGTGCTCAGATGTTGGTTTGGCTGCTGAGTCCAAAAGTGGAAGGTAAATCTATTTTTCTTCTGATTAAATGATACATGTTTCTTGTGATTTCCTGTTAGTATTTGTAATGAAACATGAGTTGAGAATTTGGTTAGATCCTTTATTTAAACTTAATGTATACCTTTGGAAGATTTCACATCTTACACCTTTGTGCAATACAGGAGTGGAGCAGATTTCCTGGGTCCCCTGCTCCCTGCAGTTGCTGAGATATGTTCTGATTTTGATCCTAGTTTAAATGTGGAACCATCACTTCTGAAGTTGTTCAGAAATCTATGGTTCTATGTTGCTCTTTTTGGCTTAGCACCTCCAATACAGAAAATTCAGCTACCTTCTACAAAGTCTGTTTCCAATACCCTGAACAGTTTGGGAAGCATGGGTGCTATTGCTCTGCAGGCTGTGGGCGGACCATATATGTGGAATATGCAGTGGTCTTCTGCTGTTCAGCGTATTGCTCAAGGGACTCCTCCACTAGTAAGTTGATGCTAAGAGATATTGTGAATAACATTTTTCGGTAAACAGTTCTCTTTGAGTGTTCAGTTATAATGTTTCAGTATTTTTCCTAATGATTTTCTCACAGTATTTTTACCTTTTCATTATCCAGTGGGATTTTTATGTCATTTGGTTATTCTGGACTTGTTACCAATACTATATTTTATCAGGAGTCGATCTGAGCAATGTTATCTTTGTTGGTGACTGATGCTTGTCTTAATCCTTTGCTTGTCATAGAAGAGGTTGGCTTTGTTATCTGTATGTTTGAAGAAGTGTAAGAAAAATTTGCCTTTCTGTGATTTTGTGTTTCTTTTGCGGTTGTCCTCAGAAAGATAAAGGATATCCAACTGACTGCGTTGGAAATTCATTCAATTGAATGCGCACATACTTTCATTGGATGGATCTATAGAGGGATTGGAAGTCGGAACTATGTTAATGGACCTTGAATGCCTTGTTTTTCAAACCATGGCATGCTAGCTTGTAAATTAACCACTTGATCCTTCATTATTAATCACCTTTTAGGAAGTTTAATTTACGCCACTGGAAGGATTGTTTTTCTAACATTGCTAGAGTCTTATGCTTTGAAGTTGATGTACGATTAATGAGACTAGATGCAGACATTGTGCACACATGATATCCCTTTTTTGGGGTTGCATATACTTAACCTTTCTTGATCTGTAGTAGAGATTGTATCCATTTAGTTTTATAGTAATCCTAATGTACTTGCATCCGTTACTCTTAAAATATTTTATTATTTGGGTAAAGTTTAGGCATTCACGGAACAGTCATATTGTTTATCCCCGGGGGGGGGGGGGGGGGTTTGTATCATGACAGGTAAGGACCTTCATACTGTCCATTAAATGCTTTATTAATGCTTCAAAATAATCTTTTTGGATTATGCCATCATTTGGCTTTTGTGGATATGGGCTTTATGTTAATTGCAACTAACCTCCATATCTTTTACTCCATAACTGTGAGTTGTGTTTTTCCTTTGCGATTCTTTTTGACTCCTTCAAATTCAGTGCAATTAATTTTGTATGAATCTCTCTTCATAAGAAAAGTTGCCGTTTTGCTATAAAATTAGAACTTAGCAATTATGTAGATAAGCTTAAATTCAGTGGCATTCTTATTCTCTCCCCTTGTTTGAGATCATTTAAATCAGCCTGAAGCTTTCCTTCAACATCTCTTTGTTCTTGTCAAGGTTGTTAGCACAGTGAAGTGGCTTGAGGATGAATTTGAACTAAATGCTCTGCACAACCCAGGAAGTGGCCAAGGAAGTGGCAATGAAAAAGCTGCTCTTGCTCAGAGAGCTGCTCTTTCTGGAGCTCTAGGGGGGCGGGTTGATGTTGCAGCAATGACTACTATCTCAGGTTGATTGCATTAAATTCTTATTGTGTTTGAAAATTGTTGAATCATGGGGACTCCATAGCGGTTTTGCTTTGTGTGAGGCATGTACGAGATCCTGTTTTCATATAGCACTCCTACACTCCATTTTAGACGCATTCCAATTTTGAACATTACATTTTAATTCTAAGATGATATAGTTCTTGTGCCTCAGACATTTTGGGAACATTTTTGGTCTTGTGCTGAGTATATGATCGGATAACTTGTTTTCTGCCTTTTGCTTTTGGCAAGCATTTTGTTGAATAATTATTTATTACATGGTGTTCTCCTTTGATGAACCTGATATGATTCAGACCTGAACATATTATAACTCACCTATGCTTTTTTAAATGAAAAATTCAATTGTGAATTCATGAATAAAGTGATTATGATTATTGTCATCATCATGATGATGGTCGACGTCATCATTATTTATTCTCCCAGATGGTAGTCTGTTCTTTTGGGTGACTGTTGTCCTCTTTGTATTGTGTTTCTCCACATGACTATGCTAATAAAAAATTAGATGTACTGTCCTCATTTCTTTTAAAAAAGATATTATTATCTCCGTGGTTCTCTGCTACATTCATTTTTCAACCCGATGTTAGACATAATGATCTTTTGCTCTTTTGCTGTGCAGGTGTAAAGGCTACCTATCTTCTTGCTGTTGCTTTTCTGGAGATTATCCGCTTCAGCAGCAATGGTGGTATTCTAAATGGTGATGGCGCCATGACTGCTTCTAGAAGTGCCTTTACATGTGTCTTTGAATATCTTAAGACTCCAAGTCTAATGCCTGCAGTCTCCCAGTGTTTAACAGCAATTGTCCACAGGGCTTTTGAGACTGCTGTTGCATGGCTGGTAGGTATTGGTTTGGCTACAATTTGCTGTAAAGCTTAAGCTGGCTGATTGGAAATTGAATAAACTAATTGAAGTAAAATGTGTTCAATTTACCATCTTGCTCTTTATGTGCACTGATGTGGATCATTGAACCTCAACTAGACATGTTTTTATGAAACTTTGATCTGAGGAGTTCTATTGATACTCTGACTACCAACTTGGTAGATGTCATGCAGATATGATCACATCACCCCAATAGATTTTGTAGAAAAAATTGCCTAAGTAATTTTTGTAATGGAATTTCCCCCCTTCTCTTTGCATCTTAATATGCGCAGAAGTTACTGGAAATGTGCTACTGGAACAAAACTGTTTTTCGCCACTATAAATAATATAGTTATCGTTCCTGCAAACTGATCATCAAAATTTATGCTTATGTTCTTAATCATGTTAGATTTTTAATCTGAGCGCTCTTTTTTACTTTTGCGGCTTACTTTTCCTATAGAAGAAATAGGAAACTTGATAGCAAAATTTATAAAGGCTTGGTGAACAGTTTGTCAGGTATTGCAAATTTGAAGCATGCGGAGAGAAAACGTTTCCTCCAAAAGTACTTTCACTTGAACTATGCCCTAGAAGTTGCCCATCAGTCAATTGTATACTTAAAACTTGTCTAACCAGAGCGCATAGCTGGTTGTGGAACAACTTTGTGTATGTTTCTATAATTTCCTTTTGGATTCATTTATTGACAACACCAAGTCTTACCCCATTAAGTGGTGTCAACCACATGGGTTTCATTTCACAATTGTGCTTTATCCAAAACCCACTCTTCCAATATCCCATTAACCAAAAGATCTCTACTGACGACTTCCTTGAGTGTCTTTGCTGTTTATTCATCATCTGTGTCTTGACTTAATATGGCAGAAAGATGACTGCTGCTTTGATTTGGCTTCAGGAAGATCGGGTATCTGAAACGGGTCATGAGGCTGATGCCAGGGACTCAGCCGTTATTGTGCATACCTGTTTTTTGATCAAAAGTCTATCCCTGAGGGAGGAGCATATTCGAGATATTGCTGTGAACTTGTTGACTCAACTTAGGGATAAGTTTCCACAGGTAAGTATCTGAGTTTTTATCTTATGTGTAATGCCACCTTTAAATTCTCTTCTTAAAGTCCCCTCCGTATTTCAGACTGAAACTATATTCTTGCAGGTCTTATGGGATTCATCCTGTGTAGATTCATTGCTATTTTCATTTCATAAGGATTCTTCATCTGCTGTCATTAATGATCCTGCTTGGACAATAACAGTCCGTTCCTTGTATCAAAGAATTGTTCGGGAGTGGATCATTAAATCACTTTCAAGTGCTCCTTGCACTAGCCAGGGCCTTCTTCAGGTTGACTTGAGCTCTTTCATTTGTCAAATATTTTAAGTTACCAAATTTTCTTTGTCCGCCTTTCACCAGTATATCAACATTTTGGGCAAGCATTTTTCTCTAAAGGGACTATCTTAAAGCATTTATCTAAAGGGAGTGACTTACTTTCTCTCATTTACATCATGAATAAAGCTGTTCATTTAGAATTGAAATTTGCTTTCTTCTTTCTTTTTTAATGGCATGTCAAATGTAGATATGTAAATTTTTATTCTTTTACTCTGAGGGCAAGTATTGCCTTCTCAAGATAGTATGAATTCTATGTAAAATTTTAGTTGATATGTTTTATTCTTTTATGAATTTTTCTGCATCTTACCTCTGGTTTCCTTTATCTGCACTTTTCTTTTCTTGACTTTTTGTGATAAGTATGATCCATAAAGGCTGCTCCATTACTATTTAAATCTAATCCTGAAATCAGTCCTACAATAGCATGTTTTTTGTGGTGCTGTAACATCTTTCCAATTCGATTGTTGTTGCCACCAATTGCTTTCCATTTAAATTTTTTATAGGGGCTGTTTTCAAAATTAATGAGTCTACTCCTTATAGGGTTTTGTATTTTAATCTCCATTGATATGTTTCTTCAGGACAAACTTTGTAAGGCAAACAACTGGCAGAGGGCACAGCCCGCAACCGATGTTGTTTCTCTTTTATCTGAGATACGGATTGGCACTGGGAAGAATGACTGTTGGACAGGCATACAAACAGCAAATACACCTGCAGTCATGGCTGCTGCAGCTGCAGCTTCAGGAGCAAATTTAAAACTGTCAGAAGCCTTTAATTTAGAGGTTCTTAGTACTGGTGTAGTGAGTGCAACAGCTAAGTGCAACCATGCTGGTGAAATTGCTGGCATGAGAAGGTTGTACAACAGCATCGGTGGTTTTCAAGGAAGTACTGCACCAACTGGTTTTGGGCTCAGTGCTGGGCTTCAAAGAATTATATCTGGAGCTTTTCCTCAACAGCCACAGGCTGACGATGATGCTTTTAATGCAATGCTGCTTAATAAGTTTGTACGTTTGCTTCAACAGTTTGTCAACATAGCAGAAAAAGGTGGGGAGGTTGATAAGTCTCAATTTCGTGAGACTTGTTCTCAGGCCACCGCACTTCTTTTGTCAAATTTGGTAAGCATGCTTATTGATTTGCTTTCTGTCAAAATTGGTAAGCAATTATGTACCTTCGTCTGAGTTATAAGTTTTTCCTCCTGGACTAGGGTTCTGAATCCAAATCAAATGTAGAGGGCTTCTCACAACTTCTGCGCCTTCTTTGTTGGTGTCCTGCTTACATTTCTACTTCTGACGCAATGGAAACTGGTGTTTTCATATGGACATGGTTGGTCTCTGCTGCGCCTCAGCTTGGGGCTCTTGTCCTTGCTGAGCTTGTTGATGCTTGGTTATGGACAATTGACACCAAGCGGGGTCTTTTTGCATCTGAAGCAAGGTTTGCTGGGCCAGCTGCAAAACTAAGGCCTCATCTTTACCCTGGGGATCCTGAAGTGCAGCCTGAGGTTGATCCTGTTGAGCAGATAATTGCTCATCAACTATGGCTTGGATTTCTTATTGATCGTTTTGAGGTTAGAAGTTCTGACCTATGTTATATTCTCACATACTTTGTTAATTTACCTTTTCTTGCACCATCACGTATTGAAACTTTATCATTGTTGATGTGCTTTCTCATTGTTGATGTGTTGTCATTGTCCTAAATGTTCATTGTTTTGTATTTTGCCATTTCATATGTCTTAGGTGTCATTAGCCGTTAGTATCAGTTACTGAACAACACTGTATCTTTCCAATTATGGGGATGATAAGTCTGTTTTTCAGTTCCATACTGTTACAATTCGGTAATCTTGACATAATTGATTAAAAGAAATAGGTAGTAGAAGAAGAAGAGGGTTTAGACAGAAGAGAGTAGAGAGAAAGAGAAACCAAGAGAGAAAGAGAGGCAAGACCCAAGGGATTCAATATGAATCTGCATTCATTCATTCATTGAGCAACAACTGAATTACAAATCAGGGAATGCCTTTATATGGAAGGCAGGGCGGAGGATAGGTAGGCGCCTCATTAATAGCCATGTGACAGTCATGTGCTAATTAACTAATTAAATTTCAGCTAAGTGTTATAGCTAAACCACTTAGGCTAGGTCCGCTCTAAAATGGGTAACAGTGACGGTTAGTGCTACATAACTACCTTGACTAATATTTAAACAGAATTTACAATGACATAACACATACCTTGGGGATTCTCCTGTCTTATAGTTTCGGATTTTGGCTCTAAGTATTTTCATCTTTCCTCGATTCAAGCCTTAACAATTTATTGTCATTCAGTTATCATTATGATTCTGCTTGTTCAACAGCGTCTTGACCTGAATCTTCTAATGAATACTGAGGAGGTTCTTTACATTTGTAAAATTTCGTGTTTTATATATATGGAAAACTAGTGGTAGCATCATTATTTTCCTGTGATAAAATTGTGTTAGCTTAGCTAAATGAAACTTCAGATGTCTATTTATTAATTCTATGTTTTAGTTTCCTGGTGCATCCCATATCTCGGCTTTTGTTGTTTAGGTAATTCGGCACCAGAGTGTGGAGCAACTCCTGCTTCTGGGTCGGATGTTACAGGGGACAATATATCATTGCTCAGTCTTTTCTCGCCACCCTGCAGCTACTGGTACCTTTTTTACTTTCATGCTCCTAGGGCTCAAGTTTTGCTCTTGCAAGTTCCAGGACAATCTACATAACTTTCAACTAGGGCTTCAGCTGCTGGAAGACTGGGTTTATCGGTGAATACAAGTGACTCTTATTGTTTATCGTTTGTACTTACTCTAAATTATTCTTTTCTGCTGTACTATAGGTCTGGTAATGCAATTGGCTTTACTTCATTAATTTTACTGAGTTGTTTGCTCTCTTGTTCAGAGTGGGGTAAGGCTTCTTGTTTGCTTTCTTGTTCCAAATGAAACATGCATGCTGCTAATACATGCTACAATTCATAAAATGTTATGATCATGAGCACTATTTTAGTTCATCTCATCAGTCACATGCAATGCTTTAATTCATTTACCTTAAGTAGTTTGAAAGAATCTTTGAAACTGTGCAACTGAGATCAACTTCAGTTTTAGATTGTAAAACTTTTTATGCATGTTAATGTGCTTGTTAGAACTTAGGTCAGATTTATGAAGTGTGGGAACAGAAAATGTGTGCTCTGCATATGCTAGGTATGGGAATTGTTTGTATATGGTAATGTTTGCAACCCAAACACTTCCAATATCTACCTTCTCAAGTTCCATCATGTTCTACGGCTCTATGCATGACTTGCCACTGAAGATATGGTTTGTTTGCACTGTCATTTCTGGGCTCTTCGTCTTAATTTGTGTTTCAGAGCTTTCTCGCATCATCTTAAATGTTGTTTTTTGTTTTAATTTATTAACTTGTTTTTTGGAGAAATTTGATAAATATGCAGTTCATTTTAATAAATTTAATGATTTATTTAGATTATAGATGAGGAGAGAAAATGGGAGGAGAGAAAATGGAGGGGAGAGAAAATGGAGGGAAGAGAAAAGTGGAGCAAAAATGTTTTGATAGATCTTTGTAATATGAATTTGGGAGATTAGGGATAGAAAGAAGATTAGAGGGTTGAAGGGAAGAAGAGAGGGAATAAGAGAGAAGAATAGAGAGAGATAGAGAGAAGAGTTTCTGAATAATTCTCTAGGCATCCATTAATATGTCAAAACTGTCAAATACTGGGTTTATGCCATATTTATAGAGGCGGGGTCAGGGTACAATTAGCACCTAACTAACTAATTCACTAAAGGCTATATCCTAACTAGCCTTCTAACAACCTTATAAACTGTTATTACAGTTATACATCAATACCCCCTCCCAAAACGTCCTTGCCCTCAAGGATGATTGACAACAAAAGACAATTTCAAAGATTGACAAAAATTGAGCCATGAAACTTCTGAAAGCTGCCGCTACAAGCACTGTTCACAGTTCTGGAACAAATGGAAGCTGACCCAAGAAGCTTATGTACACAGAACCTTGCAGCATTTCACTAGCTTCCCGTTGAACCAACATAGAATCAAGCATCTTGAAGTGGAAACAACCAGAAAAACCCAATTATAAAATGATCTTGTAGGCATGTTGGGTAAAACCCATTACAGCAACAAACTTGGGCCTGATTCTTGAAAGACAAAGCCCATACTCTCATGTAATGTTGTCATGCTTAAATGCTCCTGTGGCTTGAAGAAAGTGCTAGCCAGTTGTACCCCATTATACAAAGATATAGTACTTGAAATAGGCTGAACAGTACTGTGGAAACAGGGTCAATCAGTAATAGGCCAATAGTTGTTGCGATGTGTTTGGCATGTGTTTGGCCCCGTGACATGGTGAGGAATTCTGTCTCCAGCACTCTTAGTTGACCTTTGATCCGACGTGATATCTTGAACACGGGCTTGTCGTCAAGCTTCAAGCAACGTGGAGGGATTAAAAATGAGCACAGAATCAGATATTTCATCTTTCAACATGCCTACATAGGCGTCCACCAAGTATGCCTCGGGTAAATCCAGTTTATCAGTAATGGAAATCCCGTCTGCCATGATGGGTCAGGTCTGTCATCAGCTTCTCAAAGGGTTGGCCGAATGTCAATTTCAATAGCTCATTGTACTCCTCCATGTCGGCTGCTGTGCACCCCAGCACTTCTCCACAGCCACATGCTAGTGAAAGCACACATCATCTAAATGCATCGAGGCCATCATAATCTTTGCTGCCTCGGGGGTCTAGAGCAAAGTAAAGTTACGCCTTTAAAATCCAGGTCTGTATGTTTTACCCAGAATATCTTGGCAACTCCGTCTTGGTGAATTGAGTTGGACACTGAGAGCCTTGTCACCCATTTCCTCCGCGTCCTTGATGATCTTGAATTCTGGGTTTGGCCGTTCTAATTATTATGCTGGGCAGCTAACGCTAGTGCTCTGATTTCTTGACCCAAAGCATCTATATTTTGCTGAACCCCTCTTTGAATCAACTGCATTTCCTCTCGAACACCCAGAACAAAGTCTTGTAAGGTATCAACTGCAGACAGCCTTTCTTCGATTGCCTGAACCCTTTCTTAGTTTCTTCCATTTTTCTTGAAGTTTCTTGAAGCCTGGTCTCTACCATTCAATGCAGGGAAGCAAGTAGCCAATAACCAAGGCTGAGGATAGATGGCTCTAATGCCACTGATAGATCTTTGTAATATGAATTTAGGAGATTAGGGATAGAAAGAAGATTAGAGGGTTGAAGGGAAGAAGAGAGGGAGTAGGAGAGAAGAATAGAGAGAGATAGAGAGAAGAGTTTCTGAACAATTCTCTAGGAATCCATTAATATGCCAAAACTGTCAAATACAATGGGGTTATGCCTTATTTATAGAGGCAGGGATCAGGGTACAATTAGCACCTAACTAAATGATTTACTAACAACTATATCCTAACTACCCTTCTAACAACCTTATGAACTGTTATTACAGTTATATATCATGTTTTCTCTCTGTATGTTTGGATAAACAATAGAAAATAGAGAGGAAAGATGTGACATGTGGGGCTCATGTCATTGAAGTGGAAACAAACATACGTTCTCTTCAAAATCTCTCCATTTTTAGAGAGAAACTTTGGAGGAAAAACAAGAGGGTCCCATGCCTCTTTCTTCACTTTTCTTTCGGCCTAATTACTCCCTCCAGTCCTTTTTATAAGAGCCCAAAATTTGAATTGCCTTGATCCTTTTTTTAAGAGCCCAACAAGAGTTGTTTGCACATTTAATAAGGTTTTTCCATTTTTGCCCCTCATTAATTGTATGTTTTGTATTAATTAAAATTTTGGTGATACTTATATTTAATCTGTTTCTCTGTCTTACTTGCCTCTCATAAATAAGGGCATACTTGGTAAAAAAAAGTTTATTTCAAACATATTTATTATTTTTAACGAATTTTAACCACTTTCTTAAACCGCGTAATTCGGTTATCGAACTCTTATAAATAGAACCAGAGGGAGTACTTCTTGCCGTCCAAGCAGGGGAAATCTATTTTCCCTCCTTTTCTCTCCCTGTAATTTATTCTCTATCCAAACATGGGGTAAGCTATTTTGTTGGTTGATTATACTTAATAAAATATTATTTTGTATTGACTATTGATAAAAATGTTATACTATATTATTTAATATAAATATTATCTGCTATTTCCATAATCTATATTTTATTTGATATAATTTCTGTATCTCATGTTCATACCTGGACCAATGCAAATAGGCTGGGATGGATTAGAGATAGGTGAATTCGTGTCCCATCAGCTCTGCTGTGTTATTTGCTGTGTCCATTTGAAATTACTAGGAACCAATGAACATAATTAGGATTAACAGTGAAGTAGTTTATCCTTGTTCTTTTATTTTGTTTTTTATCCTTGAGTGACATCTTTATATTTCATGATGTCCAATTCTTTCTTGGCTGACATTTGAGTTGCATGTTTTGCAGTCATGAGTTGCTGAATGTGTGGTTGCTAATGTTCTCCTTTCCATGTTTAAATTGATAATCTTCCTTGGCATGTGTTGCAGAGCTTCTTTGGGTTGGTTTGCAAATGAGCCTGAATGGTATGACTCAAATAATGCGAATTTTGCACAGTGTGAGGCTCAATCTGTTTCTCTATTTGTTCACTACCTTTCAAATGAGAAAGGAGATGTTATCCAGAATGGTTCAAAAGGAAGTGCACAAGAAAATGGGAACAATTTGGTAGATGCGGTAATAATTATATATGCAGCATTAGAATCCCAACATGGATTTATAACATCTTTTTGTCAACTTTAAATTATTGTCTGTTATCATGTTTAATGTTAGCACTGTTTTTTGCTGTGTATGATCTAAATATCTGTGATATTTATCTAAAGATTTACTTGTCCACAGAATAATCAAGATCATCCTGTCTGGGGTCAAATGGAGGACTATGCTGTAGGTAGAGAAAAACGTCGACAGCTACTTTTAATGCTTTGTCAACACGAGGTAGATAGGCTTGAGGTCTGGGCACAGCCGATAAACACAAAGTATGCAAATATATACATCTTTTCCATTGTAGAATGAATAAAATATTATTTAATTTTTTCTTGAACTGTCTCATAAACGTACCTGTTCAACTTCAGGGATACTGGCGTGCGGCCCAAGACCAGCTCAGACAAATGGACAGAATATGCTAGGACTGCCTTCTCTGTGGATCCTAGAATTGCCTTATCCTTGGCCTCAAGGTTTCCAACCAATGCTTCGCTGAAGGCTGAAGTAACTCGGCTGATTCAGGTATATTGCTTTCATATGATCAATCCTGTAAACAAGAAGTCCTAATCAGTTGAGTCATTTTGATTAAAAAATCAGCTGAGTCATTGATTATTATTGGGATTGATTAGGTGGGTCAGAATGCGCTGTCATTTTGAACAACTTTTTTGTTTTTATCTCGAAGGAAAGAAAGATAAAAAAGAGCAGGTGTTTGAAAGTCTAATAAATTTGTTGAATTATTTTGCAGAGGAAAATTAGTTAATTTCTCCTCAGATGTTGTCTGTGCACCTGTTATAATGCTTGGTCAATGACGTTCAATTTTTGGTTTTCATTTTGTTTCAAGAAAGTTGAAGAGTTGCAGACGTAAGGGGGAAGCCTTGTTCTATGATCAGATATACTGGTTAGGAGAAAGCATGAAATGAACAGCCTTGTTGGCTGAACAATTTCTTGAAAACTGAATCTGAGGGCTAACCGTTTTCTTATGTGAAATGGATTTGTTTATGGCTCCCTTTTGGTGCTCTGTACACAGCTTTAATGAGAGTGTCTCTTCAATACCTTTGTTACATGCCTCGTTTGACTTAGGGTGTGTTTGGTTTGAGGGTAGGGGAGGAGAGGGGGGGGGGGGGTAAATTACCTTTTTGGGTTGAAGGTATTTAAATTTTGGGCGGGAACCCAAAATTTAAAAGGAATGAGAGGGTAAATTTTGGGCGGGAACCCAAAATTTAAAAGGAATGAGAGGGTAAATTTTGGATGGAAACCCAAAATTTAAAAGAATGAGGGTAAATTTTGAGTTTCTTTTGTCCAATATTGTAATTTTGCCCCCCTCCCCTCCCTCCCCTCAAACCAAACACACCCTTAGGAAAAACCCCAAGAATTTAGTAAAGGGTAATTGAAGTTTTTTCTGCATGGTTCTTAGAGGAAAGAGAGTATGGGAGGTGTAAAGGGGTGCTTGGTTAGAGGGGAAGAGGTAAGGAGGATTTTGGTAGTCTGTTGGGAGCGCCTGTGTCTCTTATACACAGCAGTCCTATTGATCTGTATCTATTTCCCTTTGCTTATAGTAGTTTCCCTCCATTAGACCCACATTCCGGAAGATTTGTGACTGAATAACACTAATCTTAGACTGTTTTCCTCCTAAAGTACTGTTTTTTTTATCAATGGAGAAAAGAAGACTGATTTTAAGACACTGGTTAATATCAATTATCAACATGATGCAAATGAAATGGGTGTTTTGAAATGTCAGCTGAGGTTTCCTAACATTTTTATCCGAATGGCATTCATATCTTCCTTTTCATTGTTTAAATTCAATCTGCTTAGAATGTGAGGATGAGATATCGTCAGCCTTGGCTTATATTTGCTGTCAGATGTTTTTTGTAATTTGGCCTTCACTTTTTCTGTCAGCTGAGAGCTTACATCACTTTTGTCTTTTTCACCTTGTTGATTTTCTTCTCATCTAATTTGCTAGTTTGCAACATATGATACAAGAGCCTTTTCTTTCCAGGTACATATATTGGATATGCGCAACATACCAGAAGCGTTACCTTACTTTATCACCCCCAAGGCCATTGATGATAATTCAGTGCTTCTGCAACAATTGCCTCATTGGGCTGCTTGTTCAATCACCCAAGCGCTAGAATTCCTCACTCCTGCATACAAGGGGCATCCCCGTGTCATGGCATATGTTCTAAGGGTTCTAGAGTCCTACCCACCTGAACGAGTGACCTTTTTCATGCCACAGCTGGTGCAGTCCTTGCGGTTTGATGACGGGGTTAGTTATCTACTTGAGTTTAACTTTATTGTCTATCAATTTATAAATTATTTCCTTCTACTTTGAGTTTCTTAAAACGTCAACTCTCGTTTATTATTCTTTGTCCATCTGCATCTATAGCATATGTATACCATGTTGGTTCAATGGGAAAGATTAGGGAGATGAGCTAAATTTTATCAAGGATCCATGAATTTCTCATGTTTAGTCTCATTCGCTTCATTAGGGCATGAGTTCTCTGCTGTGGCAGGAATCTTTTTTTAATTAATTTTGTTTGTCTTTTGTTTTTCCAATGCATGTCAAACTCGCTCAGCATTGTGGTATCCTAATTCTATTCTTTCTGCTTTTCATTCAGACGGGTCTTATGCTTTTTCCCCCTGCTGAAAAATGTAGGTCGCTAGTCTTCTACATTAACATGATGAAGTCGCTGGGGTTACAATTGGAAAATCTATATTTACTTGAACATCTTGTCTTCACGTGGCTCATACCATATTTATGAAAGCAGTTTCTGATAGAGTCTGATTTTATTAATATTTATTTTATTGATTGAGTTTGTTTTTATTATCATTTTAGGAAATTTGAAAATAAGTGGATTATCCACAAATAGGATTGAAGATATTTTAGTAATATTATTTATTATTTTAGACATTTCAGAATAAGTGGAATATCCACAAGTAGGATTTAATAACTAGAATTTAGATATTATTTTAGTATTTCATATATTATTTGGATTTCCTAGTTTGAATAGGATTTTAGATATTATTTTAGTATTTTTGATATTATTTAGATTTCCTAGTTTGAATTTTGAATTAGATTTTTATCTCTCTATGTATTCCTATAAATTGGCCTTTGGTCTATTCAATAAAGCATCGAATATTCAGAGAGTAAATTAAGTGTGTGGAGATTCTCCTGGGCTGTTCTTAGAGAGTTAGTGAGATGCTTGCTTTCTCTTTATAACAGAGTATTGGGCTGTTTTAGAGAGAAGGTGAGATTCTTGCCTGCTCTTTATCTCAGAATACCTTTATCCTTCTCAACATAAATTCTCAAATTATCATCTAACTTTCTCATTTATCCGTTACTTTACTCAGTACCTTAACAGTTTCCTTGTGGGTTTTACATATATTCTTATGCTGATTGAAATCATCTGGCTACTATTATTATTTTTTGCAGAAATTAGTAGAGGGATATCTCCTTAGAGCTGCTCAAAGAAGTGACATATTCGCCCATATTCTTATCTGGCATCTGCAGGTATAATGTGATTTTTAATTTGTATCTAATTATAATATGCAATTTTTTCATCCATCTTTTTTTAAACTTGTGTCAAACTTTCTGGTCAATATCTACTTTTTTTACTGAGTTTTATGTTTGCTATTTAATATTTAATATGCTGTCTCATAATGAGTTTATTTTGGACAGGGTGAGACAGTTCCTGAGCCAGGAAAAGATCCTAACGTGGCGAAGGTATACTAACAGCAAATATCTCTACTTTTTGTTTAGTTATTGCTATCATATACTCGTGAAATTACCATCCATTTAAAAAAATGAGTGCTTAAATTTTAGGCAGACTGTATACTGCATTGCTTAGGAAAACCCAATGACATAAATCATATGATGATCTCTAGTATTTATGTTGTAAATTTACTATTTTAGTCTATTTCCAACTGGTTGATTAAAATTCTTTGTTTTTTTCCATGCATGTCAGAATGCTTCGTTTCTAGCACTGCTGCCAGCTGTAAGGCAGCGGATAGTTGATGGTTTTAGTCCAAAGGCACGTGACATATTCAACAGAGAATTTGATTTTTTTGACCAAGTTACGTCCATCTCTGGAGTACTCTTTCCTCTGCCCAAGGATGAACGCCGTGCTGGTATCCGAAAGTATGTTCATGTGTTTTTATGTTAATAGTTTGTGCATATTAAAAGATCTTGGTTTTAATTTTTAATTCATTAACAGAAGTTAACGTTTTTGTACCATCTGTGGTAGGGAGTTGGAGAAAATTGAATTGAACGGTGAAGACCTTTATTTACCAACAGCTCCTAACAAGCTTGTTAGGGGTATTCTAGTAGATAGTGGAATTCCCTTACAGTCAGCTGCAAAAGTCCCTATTATGATCACATTTAATGTTGTAGATCGAGATGGGGACAAAAATGATATAAAACCACAGGCTTGCATTTTCAAGGTTAGATTTATCCATTTTTAATAAAATCCTCTCTAGATTAAAAAATGTCTGATTTCTAATGTCAATTATATACTTTTCTTTTTGGCCTCTAGTCAGTTTTTGGGAAATCCTGGATTATTATAATAAATTGATATTGCATTTATTTTGGTCAATTATTTTTTTTATTTATTTACTGCTTTTCTTTTATTTTTTGGGTTTTAACTACATCAGATGGGATGTCTACATTAAGCTGGTTTTAGAGCACAACTTTATGTTTTCACTGTGGTTTTACCTTGAAACTGTGATTTTGTTACCCTGTTTCTAAGCAGCACAGGACACAACTGAAAGCAGAACAACTTGGTCTATGAAATTTGATGTTCACATTGCTAGATAACACCCAAAACCATCAATACTGACAAGAGTCAGCCTCCACCAATGTTAAAGTTGTAATCCTCTGTTCGAGCATTTGTGTCAATAGATTGACCTTATGAAGGCATTGAGCAGCACTAGGAGTCTGCATGTATATTTCCTGCGCAGTTGAGTTTGATGTGACCTGTGTTTGTTACTTCCTCATTCTCAACTTGAAGGAATTTTTCTCCAAACAATGGAGTCTAGTGAAATACAAGGGGAAAATGTTACTTGAGAGTTGAGATGAGATTGTAGCATGGAATTTGGAGTGACATAGGATTGATAAGTAATTTAGATTACCAGCAAAGATATGAAATTTGTTTTAGTACTCGTATTAGGATTGCATAATTGGGCCTTTAGTCAGAAGCAGCAAATGACTCTGATTATTTCAATGAGTTGAAATTGAGTAGATTTTCTTTACCCGGCTTCAAAGTGTTTCCCAAACAATGACGCATTGTTTTATTTTTTTTGAAAAAAAAAAATATTAAGATTCTCTCTTCCTTTCGGTTTGAGGTGCTCTTAGGGCTACTACTTATGTGCATCTTAGTCATATGCATGCCCGTAGGCATCTTAGCCTCAGCTAAAGCTACCTCATTTTGTCAAAACAGAAATTCAAAACACTAGCGCTAATTCATGAAATATTACATAAACACTATAATGACTTTTCAGGATGAAAAATTGCTGTAATTATTACTGTCCTCCTAGCATAATTATTTGATTATCTTGGAGCTCTTTATTATAAGTTACCCCATTTAATATGGAATGCTGATTGAGCATAAGAGAAATATATATTATAAGTGGCTATAAACTTTGAGCTGAAGGTACCCAATTCTTTGGGCCTCCTTCTTATAATCTCTATAGGAATGTGCTCCCCTCAAGATCTGATTGTTCTTATTTTTCTTGGACGTGGACTGACATATTTTTAGGTTGGAGATGACTGTCGACAAGACGTTCTTGCCCTTCAAGTAATATCGCTTCTTAGAGATATATTTGGAGCTGTTGGGCTAAATCTATATTTATTTCCTTACGGTGTTCTTCCAACAGGTCCTGAGAGAGGTATAATTGAGGTGAGTTTATTCTTTATTATTATTCTGAAATACTTAAGTCCATTCCATTAGTCCATCATTGCTCATTTCTTTTTCACGTTTGGTTCTATATCTTGATGCTTAACTATCATATGGAATGTGAAAACCCTCCTTTTGACTATAGTTGGTCTGTTTTTAAATGTAAAAACAATCTGGTGTCCTCGTAGGGTATGTGGTAGGTGCTTTAGTAGATATGAAAACGGCCTATTGACCTGGCCGGGAGTTTGGACTGGGAGTTGAAAGTGAAGTGTATGAAGGCAAATTAGCCGATGGACACCTTATAATGAATTATAATTTTACTTTCATATAACCTCTATGGTTCGGGTGGGTGAAACATAGCCTTGTTCCATGCAAATGAAGTTTGAGCCATTGGACTATTTTACATATCATGCTGTAAATATTTCCTCTGCTCTCACTTGGACTTCCTGAAGTCAACAATGGTACTGGGGTCTTGGGATAAATTATGTAGGCATAGAAGAATTGTGGATATTGTGGCCGGTTTGGGGTGGTTATAAATATTTGTAAATTTTGAAACAACTTGTGGAGTTGTAGCAGTCCCTTTATAGACTATTTTATTTTGGTCCCTAGTGTTTTTTATCCATTCTAATGATATGACGCCATTAATCTCATTGATAGTAACACATTTTTTGTTCACTTTTTCTTTAGTTATGACTGACCCAACATTTTCATGGACTTGTTTTTCCAGGTTGTGCCTAATACCCGTAGTAGAAGTCAGATGGGGGAAACAACTGATGGTGGTTTGTACGAGATATTTCAGCAAGATTATGGGCCTGTTGGCTCTCAGAGTTTTGAGGCTGCACGTGAGAACTTCATAATTAGTAGTGCAGGTTATGCTGTCGCCAGTCTTCTGCTTCAACCAAAGGATAGGCACAATGGGAACCTGCTCTTTGACAAGTATGATCATCCTTTAATGAAATTGCTGATGGATTTTAACTCAGCTGTTGGCTCTGAAAGATTGAGCATTCTCTTGTTTGGTCTTCCTGATTATATTTCTCATTTGCTGCCTTCAGTTTTTAATATTTTTGCTCGTGTGTTTGCAGCGTGGGGAGGCTTGTTCATATTGACTTTGGTTTCATTCTAGAAACTTCTCCTGGTGGCAATATGCGGTTTGAAAGTGCACATTTTAAGTTGAGTCATGAGATGACACAATTACTAGATCCATCTGGGATCATGAAGAGTGATACATGGAACCAATTTTTAAGGTAGCTTATCTTGTTTACAACTTATTGTCCTCCTCATCTGTCATCAACACATCTAAAATTACATCAAAATGACAAAACCTGATTCACCGTCCTCTCCATTTGCATATGTAGCCTCTGTGTAAAGGGGTATCTAGCTGCTCGACGTCATATGGACGGAATCATCACAACGGTGGCGTTAATGCTTGACAGTGGACTACCTTGCTTCAGCAGGGGTGACCCAATCGGCAATCTTCGGAAGAGATTTCATCCTGAGATGAGCGAACGTGAGGCAGCCAACTTCATGATCCATGTTTGTTCAGATGCTTACAATAAGTGGACCACGGCAGGCTATGACTTGATACAGTATATACAGCAAGGCATTGAGAAGTAAGAGAATGGACGATCGGGTTTGCTCTAACATGTACATGGGTGCTTGTAATGTTAACTGTCATTGTTTCCTCACAGCTGTGATTTTTTTCGAGGAATTTCCACTCCTATAGTAATTCTAATTCAAGAGGAAATGGTAAAGGCAGACGAAGAATCGAAAGTTTTGTAATGTAGTGGTTGTTCCTCGTGCTGTAAAGATGGTTTTGTAATCTTGTTTAATGGTAAATGCAGTTTATTATAATTTTGTAGCAGACGTCAATTTTCTGCCGAAGCTCACTTTCACTCCTCTTTTTTATGTTTTTTTTAACATGATCCCATCGGACTTTTGCAATACACCAAAATGAACATCTCATGAAGTTTGCTACCACTACCCTTCCATATGTAGTTCAGAAAATAAATAATCTCGTTCCGAAATTCTTAAAATTTATTCTTTCCCCATTAACTAACAGCGAGAACCAAACAAAATTACACCATTCTCTCTCTCTCTCTCTCTAATTATAGAAGTAGGCACGAACGTCTTGAGGCTATAAACGGAATTAATCTCCCAATCTTCTTTTTGGGATCTGCTCGGTACTGGCACAAATGATATATTTAAGGTTTTGCCTTCAACCTTCGAACCCCAAGTCACTATCTATGACTTAACTCGAGGAACAATTATGATTGTCAATCCTTGATGTTCACTTGTTTGTAATTTGATCAAATCGGAGCCAAAAAATTAAAAAGAAAGCAAATAGTAAAATGGACTAACTGAGTAACTTCCACCCCTTGATTCATCCAAACATGGTCACATCGTCTTCATAGAAAGCAAAATCTTATTATAATAAATTTAAACTTGAGAGCAATTCAACAATAGATTCACATTCACGGGCTCTTAGGAACAGTATTAAACTAACATATGCAATGCAAGGTTCTCTCTCATGCATTAAAAATTTATAATTATATGAAGACAGATAGATATCACATGCTTTCTTCCCCCACCATCACTCTTCGCTTTGATCCCCAGTTACAATGGAATCTTGATACTCTATTTTACAGCTAATATTTAAATATTACCACATACCACTGACATCTTGCTCGTGCAGGGAACGGGGCCTTGCTTGTTTGATTAGTTAAATGGTCTTATTTTATCATTTTGAGGTGTTTTTTTTGTCCTGTTGCTTACTATAAATATGCAGTTTTGCAGCTCAGCAGCCCAAGATATTTGCTTTTTTAACCAGCTGCTCAACAACCTAAGGAAGGCGCTTCAAAATAATTATTTTCACATGTTATGTGGTAGTATTAATCTTTAAAAAAAACATAATAGAAAACATGGATGAAATTTACTTGGCAAATTCCCATGTTAATGTAACCATGCAAGATGCCAAATCTTTCTCTTTTTTTTTTTTAATAAAAGTAAAGTAGCATTCAATACACTTGTTATTTTCTAGTAACATTAAACACTCTAATCTTATTTATAGTGCATTTAGCACCCTTGATGTTATTTTCTTGGTGTATCTAGCATCCCTTGATGTTATGATTTAGGTTGTTAGATGCATCATAAATAAAATTAGGGTACTGGAAGGACTAAAAAATTACTATCATGGTGATGAATGCAACTTGGAAATAAAATAAGCATATGTTTGATGAAACTTCAATCTTTTTAAAATTATTTTTCACCTATATTCATGGTTGGTGGTGTTCCGCACAAGTTTCAGGCCCTTTAAAGTCCATGCCGGCCAATTTGCGCAGAAAATTCCGCAGATGTTAGAATTGATGACAAGGCCATAATATAGAGTTTATCCACTTTTGTCTCCCTTATTTGAATTTTTATTTTTTTACATTATTCTCGTTTATTTCAGTCTTCTCCCTCTCTCTGTCCTCCGCATCTAATCCTAAAGAGGGGTATTTTAGGAGAAGAGATATACAATTTTTATATAATAAAGACAAAAAACTTAACAAATTTTCTTAATTTTTATAAATTAGTTCATTAAGCTTTATATTTAAGTGAGCACGAAGTAGTACTAACTGCAATATTATGAAACCTCAAACGATGCTCTCAACGATCTCTATTATTGCATTATTCAGTTCCAAATAGAAGATGCCAATCTCAGGCTTTCCCCTTTTACTGATATGGGAAACTCCTAAAACATAACTTTAAAAAAAGAAAAAAATGTGTTCCAAATATTCATAATGTTAAAGAGGTGTGATGATCTGTTTTGCTTTTTTTTTTTAAAGTTAAATGAAAATAACATAAATGTCCCTTTGAATTTAAAAAATGTGTTTCCATTTTTTATAAGGGTTTAAGTTTAAATAAGGATTTCACAAATTCTAATAAGATTTTCACAAATTCTAATTTAAAAATCATCATTTGCCATAATAGTAAGGTATTGATTCTCACTTCTGATAAGGGTTTCACAAATTCAGATAAGGTTTTAAAAAGTTCTAATAAAATTTTATCAGAAGTGAGAATTAATACCTTGTCATTGTAGTAAGTGATGATTTTTGAATTAGAATGTGTGAAAACATTATCTGAACTTGTTAAACCCTTATCAGAAGTGGAAATCAATACATTGCTATTGTAATAAGCCATGATTTTTGAATTGAAATTTGTGAAATTTTATCTGAATTTGTTAAATCCCTAGAAAAAATGGGAGCACGTATTTTAAACTCAAATGGACATTTCTTACATTTCCAATTAATTTTGAAAATGATAAAACTGGCCCTCACACCTCTTTAACATTATGAATATTCGAAACACTTTTTTGCTTTTTAGTATTTTTAAAGTTCTTTTTTAAAAATTTTCCCTGCTAATATACTCCCATGAGAATAAGAAACTCAATTGAGTTAGTTATTTGTGATAATTATATTAAAAAATATATTGAAGTTATATATAGAACCAAACACAGTACTATATATACAAATACAATATACTAGGGGTGTTCGGGATCGGGAAATCTCATTCCCGATCCCAATTCCAAGAAGAGTTCGGGAATAATTTTCATTTCCGATCCCGATCCCGAAAATTTCCCAATCCCAGATTTATTTTTTTAAAAAAAAAAATCCCTATATTAAATGTTTTGTTGTGCTTTCTTTAGTCTAGTATAAATATATAATTTGTCTAATATCATAGTATACCAAATTAGTCCAATACATGCTTAAAGTTGTTGATTTAGCTACAAAAAGCACAAAGATGAGAACAAAAAATTAGAATTATTTAATAAATAATAAAATAAATTAACTAAATAAACTAAAAGAATAGATATTACCTTGAAGGTGTTAGGGATTTTCACATTTTATTTTACATTTGGTCTTGCTTTCTTAAATATTTTAAAAAATTATACATAATATATATATATATTTGAGATCGAGAAGTCCCATTTCCGATCCCAAAAAAACTTTCCCGATCCCGAATTTTTCCCGTCCTGAAGTCGGGATCGGGAAGTCCCATTCTCGATACCAATCCCAAATTTTTCCTGTCCTGAAATTTTTTCCTATCCCAATTTACTCGGGATCAGGACGGGAAGACTGGAACGGGAAAAAGTTGCACGCCCCTACGGTACACTACACCACACACACGTTTTGTTTAAAGCAAATATAACTGTTGGTTTCGTTAAAAGAACAAGAAAAATCAGACCAGAGGGAAAGAAATTAAAGCATCAATTTATTTAAGCACCAACTAATTGATTATGATTAGTCTATAATTGATAAGGATTTCAGACGAATATCCCATGAGAGTATAAGTTCAAACGCTACTATATTGATGTGAGGCCGTCATTAACCTCTAATTTATGAGTATTTTTGTAAGTGCACAGCTTCAATGTAACTGTGTGCCATCAATTAGCATATAGTTTAAAGTTTATTAGAAAAAAGATCATTTGTTTTTTGAAAAATAATATTCCTTAAAAAAATTTATTCCACTCGCTTCTTCATTCCTTCATAATTGGGCTTGGAGCTCCAAAAAAAAAAAAGAAAGGTATTTGAGATCTTTTCAATTTTCACTTTAAAAAAAATAATGTCTTTTAGATAATCATCATGATTTTACAAGGTATTAAAACCCGGATCGGGTATTGAACCGGTCGGAGTACTGGGTTAAGGGTCAGTGGGTCAGACCGGGACCAAACCGAAGCTAAACCGGGGCCAAACCGGTAAGAAATTGAATATTTTAGGCTTATTAGTATGAAATTCTAAAGAAATTTTTTTTTTTAAATTTGAACCTGGACCGGACCGGGAACCGGATCGGTCCACCGGCCGGTACGGTCCGGGTTCAAGAACATGGCGATTTTAGCATCAAGTTGTGTGTGTATCACTTTTATCAAAATTTGCTGAATTTGAATGTCAAATTATCACAAACTCAAACTCCGCATATATTTTATAGTCGGTCCTAAGCTTGGGTAAAGCAGGAGGGTTATGTTAGGCCCTCGACAGTCAACGAAGAAATTGTGTTAATGTTAGGTCGTTGCCCGAAAGTAACGCGCTATATGGCTGAGTACAGTGAGAAGTGAATAAGAGCCGCTGCATCATTGCACCACTGTTTAGAGAACTGGACCGGACAGTCGGACCGTCAGCCGATTATTGAAGCAGGCCAGATATATCCATTGGATAGGAGTTGAAACAGATCAGGCCAAGCTTTTGCCTTAATAGGCCCATAAACTGGCCTGAGCTTTGCCTGTGGCCTATTAGAGGCCAATTTTTAGGCTTAGGCCTGAACTTGTTAAAGAGGGCCTGAAATTTTAAAATATTTTAAGCAAACCGACAGGCCAACAGACCATATTACAAAACAGGCCAACAGGCTACAGGCCAAAAATAGGTCTCCTTAAACAGGCTAGCTTATACATAAATTACTACCACAATGATTCAAAATACATCAAAATACAAGAGAAAACACGCATAGAACCAAGAAACTTATTAGTCACATAGATTTACAAAAGAAATAACATATACTTGTTTGTCTTCATGAAGCACAGTGATTCGAAGGCAAAAAAAAATGAAGCACAGTGATTCAATTCGCTGCATAATCAGTACATTTTGTATAATTACTTGAAGTACATGGCAACAACGTGATATGAACTTGATCAAATAGAGGGGGAAGGAAACTTTTACAGCATAAAGATGAAGTGAAAAATAGTGGTGGTCAAATATTACAATTTAAACCATGACAAACTGAGCCTTCAGCATGATAGATTCAAGTTCTAGAAAGAACAAGTTCTGAATACATACCTAGAATAATAATAACAAAAACAATAAGTAATTACTGCAGAAATAGTAATAATAATAATAATAATAATAATAATAATAATAATAATAATAATAATAATAATAATAAAATAACAACAAAAACAGGACACTATTTAGGACAAGAGAAGGCCAAAAACGCTAAAACAGAAACAGGACATTATTCAGGACATACATATGTATATTCATAACATATGGAGGTGAGGATATTCACAATCTAAATTCCAAAACAAAAACCAAAAATGCCAAAAACAAGCATCCAAAGGAACATATTCACAATCTATATTCTAGAGCATATGGTAAGGATACAGGACATACATATATTCATAATCTATAGGATAATCAGAAATTCGTGCTTACCCAACTTAAGCTTAACAATTTATGGACATATGATGAGTTCTGGAATATTGACATATGCACATATGGTGAGTTATGGCTTCTTAGTTCTTGCCCAGCTTCAGCCCAATGATTTACTAGACAAATCGGTAGCAATGCTGGAGCAAATTGAGCCAGAAGAAATAACCAACAGAATCAAACAAAAATCAGAACAAAATCAAAAGAGGAGTGCTAGCTGAACCAAATTGCAAAATTTCAAGCCTTGAATCAGACACATTTTAATAATAAATAAACAATACTTTCCTAATAGCTGAACTGAAATACGACAGAGAGAGTCTTCGATGGTGGATTGAGAGTGAGAGATGATGGTAAGAGGACCGATCTTCAAGGAAAAGAACCGATCTTCGCCGATGGACTGAGAGTGAGAGACGACGGAGAGAAGACCAATCTTCGATGGGAAGGACAGATCTTTGACAGGCAGACTGGGAGAAGACGGAGAGAAGAGGGTTGCGATGGAGATTAGGAGAAGTCTAGGACATAATCAAAGTGAAACTATAGGATAATAGGAGATTGGGAGTTGAGATTCGACGGACGACGGATGCTGGATGCTTGGATTGAATTTCAAAACTGTTAAAATTAGGAATTGAATTTGAGGATTAGGGTTAAGGAATTAAGGAGTGGCATAATCATAATTATGCATTACCTTTAGTTTTTTTAATAAAACCTTAACAGGCTTAGGTCGGCCTGACAGGCTTGTCAACAAGCATTGGCCTGGCCTATTAAGATAAACAAGCTTTCAGAATAGCCTTGGCCTGGCTTTTTAGCCTGACAGGCCAGGCTTGATCAGGCCTCTAACAGGCCAAGCCGCAGGCCCTTGTTAGGCGGCCTAGCTTGTTTCCACCCCTACCGTTGGACCATTTTTCTAATAGAGCCGCTTTGGGCCGTTGTTATCTTGTTTTTGGGCCGAAAACCTGACCAGTTTTTAAAAACCATCCGGCCCAATAAACATGCAAAACAAAAAAATTTGCTGCAAAAAAAAATAAATAAAATGGTATATAAATTTTAGAAATGTTACTTTATTTTATTTATATTATATGTTATTAATTTTAATAGTTTGGTTTGTTGCAAACTATTTTATAAAGATGCTTTTGAACAAAAAGGTAATGAGGTTCATTCTCAAGTTAAGAATGAAATTGAAAGCACTAATATTGGAGTTGAAGGTCTTGATTTTGGGTCATTTTCTTAAGAAGATGATGACATTTACCATTTTGATCCTCTTTATAAATCCCTTTTAACTAAATCTCATATATCAAGAAGAGGTAATTAACTCACTGATTATGGGGGGTCAATTTACAACTATGCCCTCGTTTATAAATAGGTATTTTTCAACTCTTTCTTCTCTATCTATCTTTAAATTATTTCTTCATTTATACAATATATAGGGGTAAAATTGTCACAATCTCATTTATTATACTGAAATTAGACTTATAAATAGGACTAAATTTTTTAGTCAAAAAGGACTTATAAATAGGATCAGAGTGGTATGGTCCAAATGCCTTTTAAGAAACTCATGCTTGGATCAATCAAGAGTCACCAATGTTTGACAAGTCATGAAATCATTATTGTTGGTACATTTTGTTAGGTTGATAATTAACTTAATGTTCTTCCTTAAATGATATTTTGTGATTTTATTAACTTCCTATGAAATTAGACTACAAACTAATTGTAATATATATATATATATAAATATAAATATATATATATATAGCTAATATTTTTAAATTTCATTATTACATCACCGGTCTGACCAAACGGTTTGACTATTTCAACCGTTTGAACTATGACCCGCTAACCTTTCCGGCTTGACGTCTGGTCCGGATTTTAAAACATTGCATTGCATAGATGTAGTGTTAAATGAGCAAGAGCTATTGCTCTCTTCTGAATTGAGGCATATAAAGAAGCTAGTTCACAAGAACAAGATCATATTTGACACTTGGAACATTAGGACTCTAACTAGCAAAACTTGAGAGGTGGTGGGCATAATGAGTGATCATAAGATTAACATCTTGTGTCTCTAGGAAACTAAATGGCCAAAGAAGGATCTTGAGAAATTAATAGTTTCAAACTTTAGTACATAGGAAAAGTAAAATGGAAGGAATGGTATTGGTATCATCGCTGATATTGAGTAGAGGAAGAATGTGGTAAAAGTTAAGAAGACTAAGGATATAACCATTTCCTTAAGAATGCTCAAAATTGAGAAAAGTATCGTTTGGTTAAAAAAGATACTAAGAGGCAATGAGTGAAGCTTGTAATAAAGTGTATGAGGAATTTTATAAAGAATTAGGGACAAAGGTAGGAGAGCATAAGATTTATAAGATTGCAAAGAACAATGAGAAAGAATCAAGAGACTTGAATCAAGTGAAGTGTATAAAAAATAAAGAAAGAAAAGTTTTGGTTATTGATTGAAATATTAAGAATATGTGGGAAGCATATTTTATAAGTTGTTCAATAATGGAGGGGAGGGTCGACTTGTGACTTGAAAGATTTGACAACTCGAGAAAGTGAGCTCAATTTGTCATGTCACCGTATGATTCAAATTAGTGAGGTTAAGGAAGCTTTTAAGAAGATGGAAAATGGTAAAGTTGTTAGACATGATGGTATTTCTATTAAAAATTGGAAATGTTTAGGTGAAAAGGGTGTGTTGTGACTTACTAAGCTATTTAATGAGATTTTACGATTCAAAAAAATGCCTGATGAGGGGAGAAAAGGTACTTTGATCCCTATTTATAAGAATAAAGGTGATATATAGAATTGTGAAAACTATAAAGGAATTAAGTTTATAAATCATAAAATGAAATTATGGGAAAATATAATTGAACACAGGTTGAGGTTGGATATTGGTATTTCGGAGAACCAATTTGGATTCATGCCAAGAAGGTCCACAACATAAGAGATTTATTTATTAAAGGGGCTAATAAAAAAATATTGGAGCAAAGGAAGAGATTTGCATATGGATTTTGTTGATTTGGAAATAGCGTATAACCGTATGCTAAAGGATGTACTTTGGAAAGCCTTAGAAAAGAAGGGGGTGAAAGTTGCATATATCAAAGTCATTCAAAACATGTATGAAGGGGTTACAACCAGTGTTAGAATGCCTGAAAATGAGACAAAGGACTTCCCTATATGGATTAACCTATGTTAAGGATCAGCTTTGAGCCCTTATTTATTTAACCTAATGGTAGATGTTCTAGCTAAGCCAATCAAATAGTGGATCCCCTAAATACATGCTTTTTACAGATGATATAGTTCTATTGGTTGAATCCATGGAGGAATTAATTCTAAACTTGAGATATGGAGAAGGATTTTGGAGTTGAAGGGCTTTCTTCTAAGTAGGAGCAAAATTGAATATATACATTGCAATTTTGATAAGAAACAAGTTAGAAGTGAAGTGAAAGTTAAATTGGGGGATAAGTCATGCCTCAAGTGACATAATTTAAATATTTGGAATTAATTATACAATAAGATGGTGAAATTGATGGGGATGTTAATCATAGAATTCAAGCTGAATGGTATAAATGGAGAAAAGCTACTAGAGTTTTTTATGATAAGAAAGTATCTAATAAGGTAAATGGGAAATTTTTTTACACTGCTATAAAGCCATCAATGTTATATGGTAGTGAATGCTGGGTTTTAAAAGGACGATGCGAACATAAAATAGGGATGCCTGAGATGAAGATGTTGAGATGAATGTGTGGTTATACAGAAATAGTGCGTTGGAGTGGTCTCTATTAAAGAAAAAATGGTAGAAAATCGTTTGAGGTGGTTTCGATATATTCAAAGAAGGCCATTAAATGCACCAGTGAGAAAGATTAATCAAGTGGTGTGGAGTCCTTTAAAAAGAGGTCGAGGAAGACCAAACGAAAATTCAATGAAGTTATAGAGCTAGATCTTTTGATTAATAATCTATCTAAAGATCTGGTTTTTGATAGAGTACAACAGTATCGTGTGATTTATATAGCCGACCACACCTAGTGGGATAAAACTTTCATATTACTGTAACCTTTGACTCAACAGCTTAAATTTTATTTCTTACTATAGAAGGTTGAGGGTTCAAATCTCCTTGCTAATATGATTTACATATTATATATGTGCAAAAAAATCGGCAAACTTGCATTAAGGTCCCGGACAAGAGAAAAAATGATAAAATAGTCATTTGAAATCTTAA
Organism: Inga oerstediana; assembly: GCA_963210345.1. Lineage (NCBI taxonomy): Eukaryota > Viridiplantae > Streptophyta > Magnoliopsida > Fabales > Fabaceae > Inga > Inga oerstediana. The sequence goes on from OY723399.1 coordinate 27,465,189, forward strand.
AATTACATTTAAGTCCCGTGAGATTTTTTTACAATAAATTTCAATTGTCAAATGTCTATGAATTTGTCAATGGATGCCCAAAAATTTGTTAGTGAACACTCATGGACTTGTCATTGGAATTGAAATTTATTATAAAAAATTCCCACAAGACTTAAAATGTAATTTTAATATTTCAAGAGACTATTTTATCATATTTTCTCCACATTAATGCAATTTTCTCAAAAAAAAAATATCATTTCATGATAAACAAGCAACATGTACTAATCACTTTCTCTTTTGTTTAACTTCTTCCTTTAAACACATAAAGGTGTTTTGATTTTCTTTAGATGCCACTACAATCATAGTCACTTTAATAAACAAGTGACATATAAAAACACATCATTTTACAATTAACCAAATTCTAACATTTCTTTTTTATGAATACTGTTTGTGACTTGTAAACAGTAAAATTCTTCATCAATTCAACCCAATTAGATTTGGCCGTGGCCGTTAACCTTGTGGTTATCGTTGACTTCCTTAGCAACGCTGGAATTTCGTCCGAATTTACCAAAAGACCCTTCCATTTCCTCAAGGGTCTTCCCTTGTGTTTCGGGGAGCATGGTATAGAAGAAGATCCATCCAACGGTTGCAATTCCCCCAAACAGAAAGAAGGCCCCACCTATAGTAATAGCCTTCTGCAACGACAAAAACGTCGATGAGATCACCCCGCTCGTGACACGATTCACCACCACTCCCGCCGCCGCACCCTGAGCGCGTAGCCTCAACGGAAATATCTCGGAGCTATAAACCCACGTGATGGGGCCCGCACCTATCGAAAATGTAGCCACGTACGACAACACTGCCACTATACTCAACACTATGGCCCACATTAACTTGATCTTCGAATGATCAATTATCGTGAGGCTCACCGCCAGAGTGAGGACTGAGAGTATCATACCACCCACACTAGTCAACAATAAAGGGCGTCGCCCGACCCGATCCAACAGAAACGTGGCCACAAGGATGAACATTGTCTTCACGAATCCGACGGCCACGGTGGCGAGAAGCTTATCGTTGTCGGAAGTGATGCCCGCCTTTTCGAAGATGGTTGGGCTGTACAAGACAATGGCGTCCACACCGGAGGCTTGCTGGAAGAAGTGAATTCCGAGGGCGGCGATCAAGATGTGACGGACAGCCGGCGTTGGGTGGAGGAACAATTCTTTCCACACTCCTTCGCCGATGTTTTTCTTGGCGGTAACTTGAACCATGTCGTCGTCGCAGCTTTCGGGGATACCAGCGGCTTCCTTGATGTCGGCTAGCCTGAGCTGAGCCTCTTCCTTGGAGTCTGAGGTCTTGTCGAGAATTCGTTTGGCTTCGCCGAGTCGACCACGCATGACGAGCCAGCGAGGCGACTCGGGCATGAGTAACGCCGAACTGGCTAAGAGCACTGAAGGAATGGCGCCGACGCCCAACATGAGCCGCCAGCCCAACCGAAGTGGCAGCTTCGAAAATGCGTAGTTTGAAATGTATCCAAGTAAAATTCCTCCATTGATAAACACCTGAGTATAGTAAAGCCATGAACATGTTAGATGTGTGAGCATCAACAACCGTTGCTTCCATTTCTATTTCTATTAGGTACAAAATCAATTGGTCAGTATTAACAAAAACAAATATGCATGAACTTTTTTTTTTTAATTACGGCATTAACAATATAAAATTTCAATTGGGATCGAATCGGCGACCTCTTCCATATTTACAGACAGCTTTCACGCCAGTAACTAGGTTATTAACATAGCCTAATATTTCTGTTTAAAAAAACTTCGAAAATGTGAAATTTTTAAATGTGAAATATTCAACACCAGCTCAACAAAAAGACAGCAGCTAAGTCGGAGAAGCAGAAATATGACGTTGGATGCGAGAGAAAGAAGGAGACCTCAGGGAAGGAAGTGAGGAAGCCACGAGAGGAAGCCGGGGAGACCTCGGCGGTGTAGACTGGGGCGATCATGAGGGCGTAACCGATGCCAATGCCGGCGACGAAGCGACCGAACATGAGGAAGGCGTAGTTAGTAGAGAATCCCATGAGAAGGGCTCCGGCGAAGAAGATGCCTCCGGCGAGGACAATGGTGTATCGACGGCCAATCCAGTCGGAGGTTCTGCCGGCGAGGCAAGAGCCAATAAGAGCGTATAGATTAATAATCCCCATCAAGATCTCGAGTTGGACGTCCGACAACTTGAGGTCTCTCTTGATATATATGGCCGCCCCACTCATCACCCCTAAATCTGCAGCAGCAACAACGTCCACACTTGTAAATCATGTAAAAGACTGGCAGTAATTGAATAATATGCATGAAGTGCGTGTGTGTGTGTGTGTGTGTGTGTGTGTAGGGAATAGATTAGCGGGACTGACCATAACCAAGTAAGATGGAAATCATGGAGGCCAAAACGGCACAAACAAGAGCATATTTGTTCCTTTTGGGTTTCTTTTGAGGTTCAAAATCCTCAAGTTTCTTCTCTGCCGTTGCTTCTGCAGCCATCTCTTGTAATTAGAACCAGACAGAGAGAGAGAGAGGATTGAAGGAGGAGTGTGTGGTGTGAGCATATAATCGATGTGGGCTTTAATCTGTGATGTTGAGGAGGGTGCTTATATAGGCGAAACTAGCTAGAAGGCTCATCTCACCTTACGTTCCAAGCTGTCCTGTTCTTGTCCACGTCATGTTTTTTTTTTATGGACAAATTGCTGAAAAGCCTCTCCTTCCAAATTTTATTCTTCAAAGGAATCGGAGCCCTCAACCAATACAACGCATCTTTCAGTCGAGGCAACAAAATTTTTTTTTTTTTTACATGCTGTGTGCAACATTTTTTTAACGATCTTTAACTACGTATAAATATTTTTTGTTTTGCATATAATTAAAAATAAATTGTACCTTGAACAAATTTCAAATACTAACAAATTGAAATTTGTGATGATAAGATATTTTTCAGCGACCTTTGTTTATTTTTGTCACACGATATCTGCATCTGTACGTATCTTGAGGTTTTGAACTTTCATTACTTCAATACTACTATTACTTACAATTTTCACATTTGCTAAATCTTTTAATTTATATAGACACATACACATACTTTCTCTGTTAATATAAGATATATTTATTTAATTTGATTATATTAAAGAGATTAGTTAAATTAATTAATATAACATATATTTTCTAAAATATCTTAACAATCTTCTTTAATTCTCTCGTTCCCTCTCTTTCATGATTATTATTAAATAAATATTAATAGAGATAAAATAAAAAAATATTAACTAATATATAAAATATATATTATATTTACGATGCGTTACATGTTCTAAATTAAGGTAATCTCCGAGTTTAGGATCGGAGAGGAGTGGGGATGCAAATTGGCCCTCGTGGTGGGTCCCATCAGCATAATGACAATTTAGTTCCGTAACTCTGAAGGATTGAGGAGGTTAAAGTCCTTTGCTAATTTCCTTCTTTGTGATTATGGTGTGCTGTAAAACATCTTCTCCTTATCCCAACCCTAATTTTTCCATTCTATTTTATTTTCATATGATCCAGCTTCTTAATATTCCTATTTTTTATAAATATTTCAACTTAAATCGTCATGAATCACTTATAGCAGAACCGTTCCAACAAAATTCACTCTTGTTATATACTCCCTCCGGTCCTAATTATAGGACAACATTTGAAAATTGATCTTGGTCCTAATTATAGGATAAAATTTTAATTTTTGTTAATTTATTCCCAAAATACCCCTATTACTTTAGATAATGGTTGGATTGACTCGTCTGACGTGCGATACCATACCATGGAGTATCAAACACACCAAATAAAATACCATGAAAGTAAACACAGAAAGCTGGAGAGAGAATGCTGATTTAGATAATGGTTGAATTGTCTCATGGTAGACTCATGTAATATTCCTAAATCACCCCTATTAAATAAGGGTATTTTTGAAAAATAAATAAAATTAATTAATTTAACTACTATCCTTAATTTCTCAAAAGTTAGGTAAATATATCCTATAATTAGGACTGGAGGGAGTATATAGTAATTGACCAAGAAAAAAAGTTATCTTCCAACATCTCGGGAGTGTATCTTGTATTTATTTGGTTTACTTTTTTCCCCAAATTATGTATTTCTTCTCCGTGCATAATGTGGCTAATGGATAAGATATATGACATGTCCTTCCCTTTATATGAAGAAAAAATTAAGATGTACCGTATTAAGTAATTAAAGCTTATTATGTTCGCATTAAAATTTGAACATCACATTAAACATATACGCACGCGTTATCACAAAGTAAATTAATTAATTATCATTCAATTGGGACAATCAACATTTTGTAATAATCATTTATCTTTTTTTGAACAACAAAACAAAGGAAAGAAAATTGTCATCGATCTATTGCGTGCTTTAATTTAAAAGAAAGTTGTGAAAAATAAAAATATAGAAGAGGTGAGAACTAACTCACACATAAATTGAGTAAAAAAAGCTAGCATATAAATTGCTTCTTTGTACAATTATGAATTGTATTAAACATTTGAAGTACATTTGTTGTGCATTTACGTAAGAGATCTCACAATTTTTTGCAATATTTTTTATTTATAACAATAAATTAAAAATTAAACTCTTTTTACTTTCCTTTAGATAAAAATAATCTTCTGGTAAAAAAAATGACTTCATTACATAGAGACAGCATCTTTCTTATATAATTTGATTTTCAAAGGATTCATAATCAATCATTATATTAGGTAAAAATCATTACATAACTTTGTAAAAAGCTAGTTACACTCATAAATAGTTACTCATATTTACGCAATTACACGAGCTATAGTATGCATGAGACACTCTGCAACACACAAACCAATAGTTTAAGATATACCTACGTATCATTGTCATTCCAATTTTTATGAATATCTTTAGGAAGAGTGGCGATATTACAGTATATTTTTTAGAACTTAATTATGCTTTATTTCCTGATGTCTAGATATAAAATTGAGACATTACTTTTAAAAATAAAAAAACTCAATAAGTCTTCAAATTCGGACTAAAATGAAGGTATTAAATTCCATTCCAAAATTTTGATAAAAAGAAAATCATTCCAAATTAATTGCAACACGTCATAAGATTTTGATTGCGGATTACCTCCTTATAAATGAAATCAATACAAATCTTATCCTTATTTTGCAATACCAAATTAATGAATATATATATATATATATATATATATAAAGAATTACATGCATATAGACAAATAGGCACGGTGGCTTAAATGTAGCAATCAGCAATTGTCACCGAAAGTTGGAATTAGTGATTGTGAATAGGATCGATGGATCTAGTTTCAATTATTTTAATTTGTGTAGTCCAAAAAGTAAATATTGATATATGGGTATGGATAAAAATATTCATAAATTTTTTTAAAAAGTATATTAATTATTATAAATTTTTTTGGGTGTAAAAATAATAATGAACTTTTAAAAAGGGATAAAAGTAAAACTTCTGTTAAAACTAATTAACGGCTTAACTAGAGTGCAAAAATACCAAAATATCCTTATCTAAAAAATGGTTAAGGGACAAAACAACTTATAAATTTTTTTCAAAAGTGCAAAATTACCCATAAATTTTTTTTAAAAATGCGTCTACCACCATAACTTTTTTTTATATAGGAGTATTTTTATACTTTTACATTGGAGTTAATGACCGTTAATTAATTTTAAGGGAAGTCTCACTTTTATCCTCCTTTAAAATTTTAAAATTATTTTTATACCAAAAAAATTTATAGTATTGAATACACTTCTAAAAAATATTTATGGGTAATTTATTTACTATCATCTTCTCTGGTCAAAATTGACGGGCTGAACAGAGCGACCAGATGGATGGGCCCACATGAGAATTTTCAAAGCCTTGTGAGTGGACTCTTCACAGTTTAGATTTTCAATTCTGATTTCTGAGGCAAGCCCCACCTCTTCCTCAATCATTGTCCTTAATAATTCTACTATAATTTCTTTTTGCTGAAAAATCTTGGGAGAATGACAGTGAAGTCCCAAGGAAGAGGAGAAATGAAGAAATGGTCCCTATAGATTGCAAAATGAAAAAATGGTCCCATGGAGTTGTCAATACAGGCTCCTGGAGTTGTTCATTTTACAATCTATAGGAACCATTTTTTTATTTTTTTCCTTACATAGGACCTAAGTGTAAATCTCTCAAAAATCTTCCCATTGCAAATTTTATATACAATAATGTCTAAGGACACATGTGCTTAATCAGGCGGAACCCATCTTGAACGAATGCCGCCTTTTTTAGTTGTATGCAAAATATATCCAAATATATGCAAAAGGCCTTCGGGTTTTTTAAGATGCTTACTCAAGATGAAGCATGTCCAGTTTGTGAAGGTAAACTTGAATATGTTAAGCATTTGGTTTGAAAAATTGATGCTGGTTTGAATGTCCACTGTCATTCTTATTTAAGAAGTGAAAGGACTTAATTCATATATAGAAAAAAAATGATAGAAAAATATCTTTGAAATTACAAAATTTTAAATCAGTTTTGTTACTAAGAATTAATAAGGTAGTGACAAAATTTGATAAAAAAATTCACAATTAATTTTATAGAAAATACTTAATTTAGGATTTTTCAATTTCAAAGTTCTTTTTCTATCATATTCCTCCGTATATATTGATTTACGTTTTTTCCCTTGTATGTTTGCTTTTTTACTTGTTTTTGTTTTGCTTTTATTGGTTGTAATCAGGGCTTGTCGTTTGCTTTTGTTTTCCCCTTTTGATTCCATGGATTAGTGGATGTAATATTTTTTTAATATTAATAAAATAGACTCTTTTTTATTAAAAATTATTTTTTTAATATTATTATCCGGTATCCAATTCGGGATTTTTTACTGCCCCAAAATAGGTGTTTCCTCTGAAACTCAAACTCGAAACCTAGAAGAAACTAACAAGACCTTACATCATTTGACCAATTATATGCTAGTGTTAAAAAAATTATAGTCTCACAGGAAGTAATACTATAACCGAACTACCCAAGCACCTTATAAATCTTAAACTAGGAAGTAGGAACTCAGCTGACCAACTGTGCCATAAGATAAAAGTTGTATAATTTTTTATGATAGTTAATTTAGCTTTAATTAAATTTTAAAATAAATTTATACAATTTAACTAATTAAGAAGGTCATGATTATAAATTAATTTTAATCAAACTAGGATCGATGACCTTGATTTGAGGGCAAGAGAATCTGAATCTGAAATTCGAGTCCTACGTAATAGTCACATCGAGATGTTATCCAAGTCCAAGTGACGAAAGGAATTGAAAAAAAAAAAAATAGTAATAAATTCAGATAATTAATTAAGTTGAACAACCCCGTCACTCTTTTCTTGCTTATTGACTATGCACGTATTATTTTTGAATATTAGTTTAAAAAGGTTACGTGAGGCTGTGTGAGACGTTTATCTTGAACTTCTTGTTTCAATACACAATATGTAATTTTCACTTTGAAAAATGTCGATCTCTTTCAGATATAAAATACTGAGTGAAATGTAATAAATGTGAACAAAAATTATGAAATTATTAATGGAGTGTCATATATAAGTGACAGAGAACTATAATGTTCAAGCGAGTTTGGTTAAAATTAAATACCCACAAACATATACTAGCTAAACATCTTTTCTTAATGCTAAAATTTGATTAATATATACTCGTATTTAACAAAATAATTTAGTTTTCAGCAATCATCAAATCATATAGCTCTCTCTCTCTCTCTCTCTCTCTCTCTCTCTCTCTCTCTCTCTCTGAATTTGGAGGATGTCCTTGTCCTCGGACTATAGAATCTTATTTGTTAACTCTTTAATAAGAACCAACTATTAGTTTTTCACATGAAAAGTACTTAACCCTCTAATTAGTTGGTCGAGATTGTTCAGATATATGATAATATGATCTATAAAAGCAGTGGAAATCGATAGCTCCATTGGAATAGAAAAGGTCTTTAACACTTAATTAAGCTTTCACGTTGTAGAGGAGTGTTACATACATTATTATTGTATATATCGTCTTATTTGAGTAATCTCGTGAGGAGGAGTAGCGTACACTTAAGACTCCTTAATTATATAGTACTATTAGTCATTATTATATATAACTGGCTCGTAATAATTAAAAACTATCAAAATAAGAGACAAGACACCTTAATTATAAGTATCAAAGCCCCAGCGAAAAGTTTGAAAATAATGTATACACATAATCTAACATCCATGTATTATCCTTTCGTTATGTGACCAATATTCTAATCAAGTACATTTCATTTAAAATTTAACAATTTATTTAATTTGTATATTATCAGATGAAGTTTCTAATAACTCTCTCTCGTATAATATATCGCTTAATTAAAATTATATTTTAAGCTTAAACAAGCAGGCCATTAATCTGGGTTGAGTAATATCCCGAGGAGGTGTCGTGTACACTTAAAAGACTCATTATTTATAGTACATTATGGTGATGGAGTAACTATCATATATTCGAAGGGCTCATAATAATTTTTTTTAAAAAAAACCCAAAGTAATTGAGAGCTTTTGCCACCGAATATGAAAGCTCCTGTCCAAGTCAAAACCACATGCGTCACCCACCCAGAAAATCGAGGCTCTAAAATACCTCAAAGTCCAAGTGATCACTTTGACTACTCTATAGCAAACACTATCCACAATTAACGTTGAGGTTAAAATATACTACTATTATCATGGACCAAATATTTACATTTTTCTATTTATCACTCAAATAAAATATTTACATTCTCTTCTCCGTAGGAAGGAGGGCTAGTTTTTTTTGTTTTTTAATATTAGCATCCGATATCTAATTCGGGGTTCATAGTTGTCCCACTCAATACAAGTGTCTATTTTGAGAAGAGAATTTGAGACTTAGGGATCTAGAGGAATCTTATACCGCTAGTCCAATTATGTGGTTAGTTGTTAAGTGGTGGTTATTTAGATTCTAATATGAAAACAATAAAATTTTAAATGTAGTATATTTTAAAGATGTTAATGAAGTAAATTAACACAATTCAAAGTGTTTCTTGAAGAAAAATTGTTATTCAGAACATTATTTTCGAAATTATATTACAGATTAATCAGGAGATGATCTCTCCTTTTCTTTTTCCTCTTCTTACAATTACTTTTTTATTATAAATTATTATTGGATCAAACTTTCAACAGAATTTTTTAAAAATATTAATTACCAAGAAATCCCAATAGTAATTGAGAAGCATGCGATAACAAGTTTCAATATGAGAAATGAAAACACCCCACTTATTATTAGAAGTTATTAATGATTAATTCTCTTCTTTAAGATTTTATAGTAATTCTTTTTTTTAAGAAAAAAAATATTATTGTTTTAGATTAGGACACCGCATAAAGAAAAACCAAACATAAACTACAAACAAGACGAAATTTGAAAAGTATATTGCACCCTAAAGAAATAATTTTATATAATTTTTTTAGACGTCCAAAACAAGAGATTTAGTTTAATATAATGATATGATTCAATTGTGTTCAAAACGAAAATTCAACTGAATTTTAAATGGATTTCGTTTCAAACTAGTTAACACTACTAATAATAATTTCGGGGTAACTTAGTTCGATTTAGGAAGTATTTTTTGAAGTTAACTTTCACGAAAGCATAGTTTCCAAGAAGTTAAATTCGTGGGATGTTCATGAATAGTTTCTTGTTTCATTTTATATAAGTCCTTAGTAAGTTAATTATTTTTAAAGGTTAAGGTGTAAAAATACATATGAGGTTTTTTTAAAAGTGCGTTGAACACTAAATACTTTTTTGAGAAGTAAAAGTAACTATAAATTTTCAAAATAGTTACAAAAATACATAGTGACCATTTGTTTGAATTTTTTAAGAGTTAAGGAGCAAAATTACACATGAGATTTTCCTAAAAATGTGCACGACCCAAATACTTTTGAGGGACAAAAGTAACTATAAACTTCTAAAAGAAGTGATGAGATAGAGATAAAGGGTTAGGTGGAAATTAATTTCCTTTGCCCAGTCAACAATTTATTATTCCAAATTAAAGAAATACTTTTGGTCAAAATGTTGGAGAAATATTTACATACTCTAAGAGTACCACTTCTTCTGAACTTTCTTCAATGAAAACATAATAATTCATATCATTTTAATTCTAGTTGGCTCATGACTCATCTAAAAATAATTCAAATTTTATCTTGTTTTTAAGAAAAAACATCTTAATTAAAAAAAATTAAACAAATGATTAAACAATATTTTTCTTAAAAATAAGATAAAATTTAATTTTTCTTAAATGAATCATCAGCTAACTATGATTAAAATGATATAAGTTGTTATGTTTTCATTGGATAGAATTCATATACGTGGTACTCCTAGAGTATGTAAGTATTTCTCTCCAAATTGTTTTTCAATCATTCACGTCATCCTTAGTATCACCATTTTCAGTCAAAAAATTCAAACAATCAACTAATAATCAATGTGTATTTTTACACCTATTTTGAAAAATCATATATACTTTTGCCCCTAAAAAAAACATTGTATTGGGCACACTCTTGAGAAAATCTCATGTGTATTTGTGCTTCTTAATCCCTTAAAAAATTCAAACAAATGGTCAACTAACGGACAATGTATATTTCTGCTCTTATTTTAAAAGTTTATAGTTACTTTTACCCTTCAAAAAAGCATTTGGTGTTGAGTGCACTTTTAGGGGAAAAAAATCATATATTTTTGCACCTTAACCATATTTTTAATAATAAAAATATTATTTTAAATGAATTTTATTTTAATTATATAAGGATAAGTATGCAAATATCCCATAAATACCAGGGAGGTAGAATTTACCCAACTCGTCCTTACTAAATTACTTCTCTAATTTGAGCTAGAAAAATGTGAGGTTTAACTCTATATATATGTGTGTGTGTGTGTGTGGAACAGGAATGACCAGTGAAATAATACGTTCACGCATATATATGTACACTAGCAAATTGGCTGGAATGAATACCAAGTCAGATATAATTAATCAGAGTCGGCTAATTAATATCTTTGATGATCTTACCTTAACCTAACTATAACTAACTTAACTGCCAGATTGTTAAAATGAATAAAACCTGATGAGCTGCATCTCATTCTCCTAGCTGTTCAATTTTCTCTCGAATGTTATCAACTGGGCAACTTGTTCTTTTCCCAAATCGCCGGAATTAGAGAAAATTTTGTTTGCATGCACAAGTGGGTCTGTTTGTAGATATACAATAAATCATTATTCGCTAAGCTTTTTATTAATAGTGAGCCGAACACTTCAATATGCAACATTTTTTTAATGAACAACAAACAAATTAAAGGGAGATACACGCACTAGCAAACTTTGACATTAATTAATACAAAGTTATGTTGTCTTTATCATTTTATTACAAAATAATATACATTGTTTCAACATGATGATTATAGTTACAAAATATTATATTGATGGTTATATTACAAAATATTATATTGACAGGTAAAATTAAGGTGATGATCGTTTTTAATTCGAGGATTTTGATTTCTTTGGGTGACAAGTTGATGATAAATAATAGGTACGTAGAAATTTGATTAGACGAAGTTGGTTTTGTCCAATAACATCTGTGGGGATCGATGTAATCTTAATTTTGACTTTAACTAACTTAACTACCAAAAAGCAAGTTCAGAAAATGATCAAATCTAATTAAAGACTTTGAGCTGTGTCTCATTCTCCTACCTAGCTTCTTTTGAATCGAAGAAAGTAATGTAGTTCCTCTTGCCCATAATATAAGCCCTCAAATTAAATTACTAGAACCAATAAAAGTTAGTTATAAAATTAAAGTTATCTAATAATTGTTCTATTTTTCATCTTTACCCCTAACAATTTATAGATGTCATAAATTAAAAAAAAAATCCCTCTGGTCCTTTTATAAGACCCAACATTTTGAACTGGCCAGATCCCTTTTTTAAGATTCAGTTTGGAATTGTTTAAACTTTAAACATATTCTTTTATCAATGTTACCTCATAATTAATTCTATTATCTTTCATTATCATTTTTCTCATACATTTCTTTCATCTTTTTTCTCATGGGCTCTCCCCCCTCTCACTTACTACTTTATATATAAGGTTATAATTGAAAAAAAATACATTACTTACATATTTATTACTTTTAACTAATTGTAATAAATTTATTAAACTATGTAATTAAGTTATTTCGACCTTACAAAAAGTATCGGATGGATTATACACTTTCTAGCTATCCCCTCATTGAAAAATCAATATTGAGAAGGATGATCTATCTAGAATAAAGCAATTAATGCTATACATACTCTTGAAATTAAAGTAAAACCAGAAAATTTTTCTAATAGTTACTATCACAGATCGGAGAGAGCATTGGGCAACTTGTTTGGCACAAAATTTTTCTAATTACTCGTATTAAAGTTTTTGATTTAGTTGGCATGCAAGTGGGTCTATTTGCATATCCATCCAATCATTAATCATTAATTATTTCATTATTGTTATTATTAGTGAACCACATTCTTCTTGCAACATTTTCCAATCAATGACAAACACAAGTGCGCAAGAAAGCGAGTATGGGCCGCACTAATAAAGTTTTTAATCGTCATTCACATTGGAAACGCACTTTGTCTCCACACACGCGAGAAAAAACTGACATTGATATGAAATATTCTGTTGTCGCTTTATGAATATATAATATAATAAATTAAATTAAATGTACCATATAAATAGAGAAAAAAAATATTTGTTTAATTATAGCTCATGCTAATTTTCTTCAAAATATTTTTTTGGTAATATTTTCTTCAAACTATTGAGAATGCAGAATAGATTCTTTTAACTATGTTCACTACATACATTAAGCTTATGAATATTCCAACTATATATACTATGGGGTAAAGCTTAGAGAGTTCTTTGTAATAAAAAAAAAAAAGAAGCTTAGAGAGTTCTATTGCTTATGGCAATTAAGTTGATGATATTTTTTATTCAAATATTTGATTGGTTGAATAAAAATTAATTATCTTGTATCAATGAATTATATAAAAAGTATCAATTATACATTTAATTCATATTTAATGTTTTCAGAAACATTAGTGATGGGAAGTAACTACAGTAATTAATTAGGTTGGGGAAAAAGAAATGATCCCCTAGCTACACTACAAAGAAGCATGCTATTACCGACAGAATTACCCACAGAATTATTTCCGTCGGTTATTTCCGACGCCTTACCTACGGATTTTCAATCGGAAAAATTACCAACGGAAAAAAATTTCATCTCTAATTACTGACGGATTACTCACGGAAAAAATTCTGTCGGTAAATATTGATGGATTACCCACGGAATTTTTTCTGTCGGTAATTACTAACGCATTACCCACAAAATTCCGTGGGTAATTTGAATGAGAAATTATCGACGGAATTCTGTGGGTAATTCGTATCTAATTACCGATAGTTTACCCACAGAAAAAATTCCGTCGGTAAACACTGACGAATTACCCACGAAATTTTTTCTGTCGGTAATTACTGACGACTTACCCACAGAATTCTGTGAGTAATTCGTTGTTTTTTTGTAGTGCTAGCCAATAGTGGATTAAAAGAAGCCAGATTCAGCTCGTATTAATTGAGGAAATCAAGTATAGCACCACAATACATACTTTTAGCCAAGAAAAAAACAAGTAACAGAGAGAATTCTATACACACACTTCATCTAATCCTTATCATAATTCATAGGACGCTTTTAACTTATTTACATGAATCAATGAATAAATGACAGATGCCTCATTAAATTTGTTTAAATAAATAAAATTTTTCAACTCTACCCTATTAAGAGATTTTGAAGAAGTTAAAAAAATATGAAGATCCACATTTAATCATTAAGAACACAGATAACATTGACAAATAAGTATTAATGGCTCTCCAAATAATACTACTACTTCTGATTCCTAATATAGAACATATTTAAAGAGTTAATTTTGGTCCAAAATTTAATACCTATATTCCATATCTATCAATCTTTTTCAAGACTATCTCTATTGATGCTCCCTCAATAATAATCAAGTAAAAGAAAGATGAAGAGAATTAATTTTGGTTACTAATTGATATATTAAGAATAGGTGGGAAGCCTTTTTTATAAGTTGTTCAATGATGGAGGGGAGGGTCGACTTGTGACTTGAAAGATTTGACAACTTGAGAAGGTAAGCTCAATTTGTTATGTTATCGTAAGATTCGAATTAGTGAGGTTAAGAAAGCCCTTAAGAAGATGGAAAATGGTAAAAATGTGAGATCTAATGGTATTCTTATTAAAGTTTGGAAATGTTTAGGTGAAAAGGGTGCGTTATGGCTTACTAAGCTATTTAATGAGATTTTGCAATCGAAGAAAATGCTCGATAAGTGGGGGAAAAAAGTAATTTTATCCCTATTTATAAGAATAAAGGTGATATACAGAATTGTGCAAACTATAGAAGAATTAAGCTTATGAATCATATGATGAAATTGTGGAAAATTGTGATTGAACACAAGTTGAGGTTGGAGATTGGTATTTCGGAGAACCAATTTGGATTCATGCCAAGAACGTCCACAACATAAATGATTTATTTATTAAGGGGGCTAATAAAAAAGTATCGGAGCAAATGAAGAGATTTGCATATAGTTTTCATTGATTTGGAAATAGCATATAACCGTGTGCTAAAGAATGTACTTTAGAAAGCCTTTGAAAAGAAGGAGATGAAAGTTCCATATATCAAAGTCATTCAAAACATATATGAGGGGGTTTCAACCAATGTTGGAACACTTAGAGGTGAGACAAATGACTTTTTTTTTTTATAAGGATTGACCTATATTAAAGATCAGCTTTGAACCCTTATTTGTCTAACTTAGTGATAAACATTCTAATTCAGCCAATCAAAGATGGATCCTTAAATGCATGCTTTTTGCATATGATATAGTTCTATAAGCTGATTCCAGGGAGGAAATTAATTTTAAACTTGAGGTATAGAGAAGACTTTGGAGTTGAAGGGCTTTCTTCTGAGTGGGAGAAAAACTGAACATATGCATTGCAATTTTGATAAAAAACAAGTTAGAAGTGAAGTGGAAAAGTTAAATTGGGGGGTCATGCCGCATGTGACAAAATTTAAATATCTGGAATCAATTATACAACAAGATGGTGAAATTGATAGATATGTTAATCATAGAATTCAAGTGGGATAGTACAAATAGAGAAAGCTACTAGAGTTATTTATGATCAGAAAGTATTTAATAAGCTAAAAGGAAAATTTTATTACACTGCTATAAAACCAGCAATGTTATGTGATAGTGAATGTTATGCTTTAAAGGGACAACACGAACACTCAATAAAGTTATAAAGCAAGATCTTTTGGTTAATAATTTATCTAAAGATTTGATTTTTGAAAAAGCATATTGGCGTCGTATGATCTATATAGCTGACCCTACTCAGTGAGATAAGACTTTGCTGCTGCTGCTACTATTGTAAGCTTTGACTCAACAACTTACATTTTATTTCTTATTATAGAAGGTTGAGAGTTCAAATCTCCCCACTAATATGATATACACATTATATATGGGCAAAAAAAAACTTGCATTTAGGTACCGAACAAGAGAAAATATGATAAAATGGTCCATTGAAATATCAAAATTGCATTTAAGTCCCGTGAGACTTTTTTGTAATAAATTTCAATTGTCAAATGCTCATGGACTTGTCAATGGACGCCTATAAACTTATCAGTGTAAACGCCTATAAACTTGTCAATGGGATTGGAATTTATTGCAAAAATATCCCACGGAGCTTAAAATACAATTTTAAGATTTTAAGAAACCATTTTATCGTATTTTCTTTTGTTTGGGACCTAAATATCATTTCCCCAAAAAAAATATCATTTCATGATGAACAAGCAACATGTACAAATCACTTTCTCTTCTGTTTAACTTCTTCCTTTAAATCACATAAAGGTATTTTGATTTTCTTTAGATGCCACTATAATCATAGTCACTTTAATAGACAAGTGACATATAAAAACACACCATTTTACAATTGACCAAATTCTAACCTATCTTTTTGATGCATACTGTTTGTGACTTGTATGCAGTATAAAAGCATGTTTGTTTGAGCTTTTTTTTGTTTATAAGTTGCTTTTTACGTAAATCGAGACACAACTCCTCTCACATACTTACTTCGTATACCGTAAATCACTATTAAAAAGCAACTTATAAGCAATCGAATCGCTGAAACAAACATACCCTAAATCTTCATCTAATTCAACTCTACTGGATTTGGCCGTTACCGTTACCGTTGCCGATAACCTTATGGTTATCGTTGACTTCCCTAGCCACGCTGAAATTTCGTCCGAATTTACCAAAAGACCCTTCCATTTCTTCAAGGGTCTTCCCTTGTGTTTCCGGGAGCATGTTATAGAAGAAGATCCATCCAACGGTTGTAAGTCCCCCAAACAGAAAGAAGGCCCCACCGATAGTAATAGCCTTCTGCAACGACAAAAACGTCGATGTGATCACACCGCTCGTGACACGATTCATCACCACTCCCGCCGCCGCACCCTGAGCGCGTAGCCTCAACGGAAATATCTCGGAGCTATAAACCCACGTGATGGGGCCCGCACCTATCGAAAATGTAGCCACGTACGACAACACTGTCACTATGCTCAACACTATTGCCCACGTTAACTTGGCCTTCGAATGATCAATGATCGTGAGGCTCACCGCCAGAGTGAGGACTGAGATTATCATACCACCCACACTAGTCAACAATAACGGGCGTCGCCCGACCCGATCCAACAGAAACGTGGCCACAAGGATGAAAATTGTCTTCACGAATCCGATGGCCATGGTGGCGAGAAGCTTATCGGTGTCGGAAGTGATGCCGGCCTTTCCGAAGATGGTTGGGCTGTACAAGACAATGGCGTCCACGCCGGAGGCCATCTGGAAGAAGTGAATTCCGAGGGCGGCGATCAAGATGTGACGGACAGCGGGCGTTGGGTGGAGGAACAGTTCTTTCCAGACTCCTTCGCCGATGTTTTTCTTGGCGGTCACTTGAACGACGTCTTCGTCGCAGCCTTCGGGGATACCAGCGGATTCCTTGATGTCGGCTAGCCTGAGCTGAGCCTCTTCCTTGGAGTCTGAGGTCTTGTCGAGAATTCGTTTGGCTTCGCCGAGTCGACCACGCATCACGAGCCAGCGAGGCGACTCGGGCATGACTAACGCCGCACCGGCTAAGAGCACTGAAGGAATGGCGCCGACTCCCAACATGAGCCGCCACCCCAAGTGAAGTGGCAGCTTCGAAAATGCAAAGTTTGAAATGTATCCAAGTAATATTCCTATATTGATAAACACCTGAGTATAGTAAGCCATGAACATGTTAGATGTGTGAGCATCAATTAGGTACACAATCAATTGGTCAGTATTATCAAAAACAAATATGCAAGAACTTTTTTCTTTAATTACGGCATTAACAATATAAAATTACAATTGGGATCGAATCGGCGATCTCTTCCATATTTACAGAGAGCTTTCATGCCAGTAACTAGGTTATTAACATAGCCTAGTATTTCTGTTTAAAAAAATTTTGAAAATGTGAAATTTTTAAATATGAAACACTCAGCAACAGCTCAACAGAAAGACAACAACTAAGTTGGAGAAGCAGAAATTTGACGCTGGATGCGAGATTTAGAGGGAGACCTCAGGGAAGGAAGTGAGGAAGCCACGAGAGGAAGCCGGGGAGACCTCGGCGGTGTAGACGGGGGCGATCATGAGGGCGTAACCGATGCCAATGCCGGCGACGAAGCGACCGAACATGAGGAAGGCGTAGTTAGTAGAGAATCCCATGAGAAGGGCTCCAGCAAAGAAGATGCCTCCGGCGAGGACAATGGTGTATCGACGGCCAATCCAGTCGGACGTTCTTCCGGCGAGGCAAGAGCCAATAAGAGCGTATAGATTAATAATCCCCATCAAGATCTCGAGTTGGACGTCAGACAACTTGAGGTCTCTCTTGATATATATGGCCGCCCCACTCATCACCCCTAAATCTGCAGGAACAACAACGTCCACACTTGTAAATCATGTAAAAGACTGGAAGTAATTGAATAATATGCATGAAGTGTGTGTGTATAGGGAAGAGATTAAAGGGACTGACCATAACCAAGTAAGATGGAAATCATGGAGGCCAAAACCGCACAAGCAAGTGCATATTTGTTCCTTTTGGGTTTCTTTTGAGGTTCAAAATCCTCAAGTTTCTTCTCTGTCGTTGCTTCTGCAGCCATCTCTTGTAATTAGAACCAGACAGAGAGAGAGAGAGAGAGAGGAGATTAAAGGAGGAGTGTGTGGTGTGTGAGCATATATAATCGATGTGGCCTTTAATCTGTGATGTTGAGGAGGGTGCTTATATAGGCGAAACTAGCAAGAAGGCTCAGCTCACCTTACAGTCCAAGCTGTCCCATGAACGTCGTCCATTTCCTCCATTTCTCACTGTTTCTTTTCTAGGCCACGTCATTTTTTTATGGACAGATTGGTAAAAAGCCTCTCCTTCCAAATTTTATTCTTCGAAGGTATCTAAATCCTCAGCCAATACACCGCATCTTTCAATCGAGGCAACACTTTTTTTTTTTTTTTTCACACGATGTGTGTAACATTTCTTTAACCATCTTTAACTATGTGTAAATATTTAGGAAAATCACTCCTATGTCTCAAGTAAGTAAGATATTATCAGAAAGATCTCTAGAGGTTATAAAATACACTTAACAGGTTATAAATATATGTTTTAAGGATTATAATTAGGGACCTTTCTGATAATATCTCATTTACTTAGGATCTAAGAATGATTTTTCCTAAATATTTTTCGTTTTACACATAACTAAAAATAAATTGTACCTATACCCTTGAACAAATTTCAAATTCTAACAAATTGAAATTTGTGATGATAAGACATGTTTCAGCAACCTTTGTTTGTTTTTTTCACACGATATCTGCATCTGTACTTATCTTGAGGTTTTGAACTTTAATTACTTCAATACTACTATTACTTGCAATTTCCACATTTGCTAATGCTTTTAATTTATATAGACATATACACATACTTTCTCATGCTGTTAATATAAGATATATTTACCTAATTTGATTAGATTAAAGAGATTAGTTAATATAACATATATTTTCTAAAACGTCCTAACTATTTTTTTTAATTCCCTCCTTCTATCTCCTTCTTAATTATTATTGAATGAATATCATAAGGATAAAATAGAAAAAAATTTACTAATATATAAAATATATCTTATACTTGGGATGTATTGCTTATTCTAAATTAAGGTAATCTCTGTGTTTAGGAGAGGAGTGGGGATCATTGGCCCTCGTGGTGGGTCCCATCCGCATAATGACAAATTAGTTCCGTAACTTTGGAGGAATGAGGAAAGTAAAGTCCTTTGCTAATTTTCTTCTTTGTAATTATGGTGTGCTATAAAATATCTTATCCTTATCCCAATCCTAATTTTTCCATTATATGGAGATAGCAAATCCCTCAGAAGATCAAATCTTTTATGTGGCTTGGGCCATATAGAAGACAATATACAACACAACTAAGAAAGGTAAGGGGGTTAACTGACATTGCAATGTGCCCCTTCCAATGCGATGGGGACGAGGACTTGATGCATACATTAAGAGACTGTATCAAAGCTCGAGAGAGGTGGATCTCCATAGTGAAACCAGGCTTGTGGAACATTTTTTCTAATTTGTAGGGATTGGAGTGGATAGAATGAAACCTGAAGCATGAAGCAGGCCAAGATTTCATAAAGAAGATCAATTGGGCTACTCTTTTCGGGTATGTTTGCTGGGACATTTGGGTGAACAGATGCCAGATGCGGTTTGGAGAAGAAGAGGACATTTATCACCAAAATGCTCACTCAAGTCTATTTCGAGCAAGCTGGGATATGGACCTGAAGGCGCGTTGCAAATTTTATACTCACGCTGCATATGGCACTAGAGGTCAAGTTGCAGGAGTGCAAGGTTCCCACACACTCGAAACTGATGGGTCGGTACTTGATTCGGGACAGAGTGGGAGTGGTGGAATTATTAGAGGACCAGATAGAGGTTGGGTGAGTAACAGAGATATTAAAAATATTACTCTTTGTACGTATTGTATTGAAGCAATTAATTTGATCACTAGGGGTTGCGACCATAGACATCCCTTTAGAGAAGTGATAGAAGAGGCTAGAGTATGGATGACTAGAGATTGGCATGTTCTAATTAGACATATCTCTAGAGATCTGAATGTTCAAGCTGATTATTTAGCTAAGTCAGCTCATGATAGTTCTGATATTTTTGTTATCTTTGATCAACCACCACCTCCTTTTCTGGTAGGCAGTGGATGATGAGAGATCCTAAGTTGCGCCTGTTCCTGAGACCGTTCTTGTATTAATCTTTGTTGATTAATGAATTCAGTGTCTTAATCAAAAAAAAATTCCATTATATTTTATTTTCATATAATCCAGCTTCTTAATCTTCCTAGTTTTTATAAATAATTCTAGGTTTATCGTCATGAATCACTTTTTTTTTGTCAAAAAGGATATTTATTATCAGCCAACAAACACAACTTTCAGGATACATGTAATGTCAAGATAGTAAGACAAAAACAAAGACATAACCAAACAGTAAGGCTGAAAAAAGAAACTAACTATCCAACACCCTCTGTATAAGCAGGGGCTAAGGTATGCTTAGACGGTGTCTGGTTTCCTAGAGCATTCGAAGTTAGAATGATGTTCAAAGAGAGTGATGGTTGTAAGACCCACCTCGAAGGGCATACTCCCTTACAAGCCTCTGCTGCAAGAAGGTCAGCTGCAGCATTTCCTAACCTTGGAGAAAAAGAGAGAGAGAGAACCCAACTTTCAATGCTAACAGAGACAAGATATCCTGAACAATACCTCGACATCTCCATTCATAGAGAGAAGGTTGTTGTAGTGACACACTTTTATGGAGAAGTAAGGAGTCAGTTTCAAACACCACGTGCTCATGTCTGAGATCTGTGGCTAGCATCAGCGCTCATTTTAGTGCTAGAGCTTTCGTCATAAAGGCAGAGATGGATTAACTTTGTCTACAAATCCCCATTGGAAAGTCCAGAGATGATCGCAGCATATGATGCCTATAGAAGCAGAGTCGGTACCTTATCTAAACGCCCCATCACAGTTGATTTTGAAGGAGCCTAATGTTGAAGGAACCCAAGCAACTTGAGGCTCTGGTTACATTTGGAGCTAAAGGGCAGTTGTCAAGGGCATTCCAAAATTCATTATTACACCGAGCTGCCATCTCAATTACAAAAATAGGGTTTTGGATCAATATGGTTGAATAGCTTATTATTTCTCTGCTTCTAGATAAGCTATAAGATCTAACAAACATGGGAGATAGCTTGCTCATCAAGTCCACTTTTGCTATCAGCAATGGTCAACCACCATTGAATAACACTTGAGATATGGGAGTTGTCGAGTCTACCACCAATGCTACTACCAAACCAAATGCATCGGGTCCAAGGGCAGAAAAAGAAGAGATGCTCTAGCGTTTCGATGTCAATGTCACAGATCGAGCAACATGGTGCTGGGGATCGCTTCCTTTTAAATAGAGCCTCATTCGTCGTTATGGCTCGGTTAAGAATCCTCCATATAAAATTTGGATCTGCGGTATTGTGGGGAGCTTCCAAATGAACTTCCAATCAGCCGAGGACATAACATGGGACGAGCTGGCAGTCTCCATGGTTACCGTCCTCCATTTCTGTGCATTCCTATATCCCATTTTCACAGTATAATCACCATTGGGAGAACCGGTCCATATTAGCTTATCCTGGGTCCCATTAGCCGGAATGGGAATATTTAAGATAGCAGTTATGTATTTTAGGGCAGTAGCTCCCTAATGGGGGAAAGATTCCAGACCTCGTCAATAATAAGATCACTCACTTTTCTATGCTTCATGAAGTAATTCAGAAAGTTTGCATCCTTATCCGGAAAGGTTGCGTTGGGTACCCAGTTATCACCCCAGATTCTGATAGAAGTGCCAGTACTTATGTCCCAGAACAGTTGTTTTTTGAGGAAGTTCCTCCCATCTATGATACTCGACCAACACCAAGAGGCCTTATAGCCCTTCTCAACATCAATAAGTTCCCCTCCCAAAAAATAAATGCTCTAAAGCACACGAGCCCATAACTTATTAGGTTGATTAAAGAGGCGCCAAGCCGTCTTAGTAAGGAGAGCTTCATTCATAATAACAAAATCCTTGAAGCCCATTCCACCATTTGTTTTTGCAGTGGCTAGTGAGTCCTAAGTGTTAGATCCCAAGTTTTGATGATAACAATAAGTCAATTATGTGCAAATCATGTTTTTAGAAGATTAAGAAAAGTTTACAAAGTTACCAAATGCATATTTGATGTTTTCTGATATCTGCTGTGAAATTGCACTGGAGTGCTCGAGCAAGGATTTTGCACTCGAGCATAGATCTCCTCTGTGCTCGAGCAGGTGCGAGTGCAAGCCAGAAAGTGTGTACCCGAGAGGCATTCTCCCATTATGTTCACTGGATCACTCGAGCACTAAGGTATGCACTCGAGCAGAGAAGTTATTCTCACTCGAGCACATGCGAGTGAAGGTCTGCGAGTGCTTGGCCGAGAGCAAGTAATAGCATGCTTCCTTCATTCACTCGAGCAGAGACATCAATGCTCGAGCAAGAGCATTTCGTGCGCGAGCAAGGTACTGCGAGTGTCTGGCCGAGAGTCATGAAGTACAGAGAAGTGCAAGTGTGCTCGAGCACACCCGTATATGCTCGAGTGACACATCAATGATTGCAAGTGAAAATTCTATCCCTCTCCAGATCTGTTGCGAGCACTTGTTTAAAAGGTATAATACTTGAGAATATTCTTCTCACTCGAGCAGGAGTCTGTGTGCTCGAGTGAGGGCCCACATCACTCGCGAGTGATAATTTTATCCCTCTGAAATCCTGATGCGAGTGATGGTATTAAGAGCATATTCCTTGAGAATATGCGTCTCACTCGAGCAGAGGTATGTGTGCTCGAGTGAGGGTCTATATCACCCGTGAGTACAAATTCTCACTCTTGTCAATATGGTATGCGAGTGATGACCCGAGAAGACACTCCCAGTTGAAAATGAAAGATTACTAGCAGAGGAAGTTGTGCTCGAGTGAGACCCCTCTTCACCCGCGAGTGAAGATTTTGTCTCTCTGAAATTCTATGCAAGCAAAACCCGATAACAGAGGCTTATGAAGGAAAATAGGAGATCACTCGAAGTGAGCCTTTCATGCTCGAGTGATGCCCTGTTTGACCACCAAAAATGCTAAGTCTCACAACGTTCATTCCGAATATGGTTTATTGTTATTTATTCATATCATCATTACTTATTATCATTGTTTAACATTGTTTTGATTGATTTAAAAGTATGATACAGGAATATGAACGTTTGAAATAAACTACATGAAGAAAGTTATACAACGGCAGACAATATGATTATAAACACGCTGGCACCTACCGCACTCAGATTATTCAAACATACGCGTGTCTGCCAATACTTTCAAATGTCCCGCTCCTCAAATGAAGAATTTCCAAACGGGCAAAAACTGAAGCAACTATATATACAGAGATTCAAGGATAATCAAGATAACAACGTAGCACAAGAATTCATAAGCTCATACCAAGTCTCTGCTATTCATCATTTTTCTCTGTATACACATTGATCTTCAGTGTTTATTCATTTGCTCTGTAAGAGAGTCTTCATACAATTCAAAATTCTATGTTTATTTGATCTCAAGGTATTGGGACCTTGAGAGGGGAGTTTTTCCTTACGAGAGAAGCAGTTGAGAGAATTCCTTGTTGTATCTTCCACTCATAAGTCTTATAAGATACAAGCAGAAGAGAACGTTGCTGCTCGTAAGACTTACAGTGGTGTAAGCAGGAGAGAACATTGCTGCTCATAAGTCTTGTATACATAAGCAAGTGAGAAGAGTCATAGGTTATTTTTCTGCACGTAAGACTTGTCGTAAGGGGGAGAGAAGTTTCTTGTTGAGAGAATATTTCTGCTCGTAGTCCGTTCAAGGACGATTGTTGTCTTGTGGCGTTCTGAGAGCCCATTGAATCTTGGAGGTATAGTGAAAATCTCAGTAGGTCTTGATCTCTGAGGACTGGACGTAGGCCTTGTTGTTAGGCCGAACCAGTATAACTCTCTGTATTCAAATCTTCTCAACTCTACTCTATCTACTATATTTTTCATATCCCCACATCAAGCGAAAAATTTATAGCATCACCCAATTCACCCCCTCTTGGGTGAAGCTTGCCTCTTACATTTGGTATCAGAGCCTCGTCTTCTCCGAAGAGCCTAACAGCTTGAGAAGGATCCGACAAATGGCAACAATGGGTGAAAATATCCTTCCAGATGGAGCTTCAATCACTAGACCTCCTGATTTTGCTGGAGAACATTTTTCGTTCTGGAAAGCCAAATTCAAAGTGTTCGTGATGGCCAACGAGTACGGATTGTGGAATGTTATACAAGATGGTGACTATGTTCCAATGAAGAAAATCGAAGATAGAGCTGTTAAAAAGAGCCCAGATGAGTTTGACGAGAATGACAAAAGGTTAGTGACATTAAATAGTAAAGCTATTCTAATGATACAGAGTGCTCTTAGTCAAAAAGAATATTTTCGTATATGCACTCTACCAACTGCCAAAGATATGTGGGATGCTCTTGAAATTGCTCATGAAGGTACATCTGGAATCAAAGAAAATAGAATCAATACTTTAATTACAGAATAAGATCTATTTCGTATGAAATCTGGAGAAAGTATATCAGAATTTGAACTAAGGTATACTCATCTTGTTAATCAATTATCTGCTCTTGGAAAGTCGTTTGATCAAAATTCCCAGGTAAGAAAGATTCTTAATATTCTTACGAAAGAGTGGGAAGCAAAGGTAACAGCCATCGAAGAAGCCAAAGGAGGGTCTATGAGATCCGTAGCCAAATGATGACTGGATGCGATTAGCAATTATCTTAGATATAATCTTATAAACGAAGTTGCATAACCCAATCGGCCTAAACTGGGACACATGTTTAGGCTTATCAACCTTAGGAATCAAAGTGATATTTGTATCATTGATGCTGTGAAGGTCTAGATTGCCAGCAAAAAAATCCAAAACCATGGAACACACACTATCTCCAACTTCCATCCAGGCGGTTTGATAGAATTTACCTGAGAAGCCATTCGGGCCTGGGGCCTTTGCACTCCCCAAGCTAAAGGCTGCTAAACGGATTTCTTCGCTCGTGATCGGGAGCAAAAATTGTTTATTCATCTCTGGTGTAATTTTTTGATCGACTAACTCAAGCGCTGCAGATATAGCCTTATGGCCTGAGCTTTGGAAAAGAGTCTGGAAAAACTGAGAAATTGTAGCAGCTATGGCATCCTCCTCCGTCATCCAGCTACCTAAGTCATTCCGCAATCGAAGAATGCGATTGTACTGCTGTCTTTGGATTGTTGTGAGATGAAAAAAGTGTGTTTTTATCCCCTGCTTTCAACCAGTCGATCCGGGACCTCTGACACTAGTACTGTTCCTCTTGTTCAAAGGCATTTTCAATTTTGGCAGTAAGTTCAACAATTATACGAGAATTATGAGCACTAACTCCTGCCTGTGTATACAATGCAAGTTGGGCTTTCAATTGATCAATCAGCTTCCGGTTATTAGGGAATGCTCTCTTACTTTATTTAATTAACGTGTTCCTATAAGAGGTTAGGCAAGATAGGGACAAATCAAGAGTGGAGGAAGGACTTACGGTATTATAAGCCATCCCTGGTGAACTACATTCTTGAAATCAGAGTGAGTGGACCAGATAGCTTCAAATCTAAAAGGGCGGGTTCTTCGCTGACTCTTGAAACACAGATTAACCAAGAAGAGGTGATGATCAGGCCCCAATAGATCAATATTGAAGACATGTAGATTTGGGAAGGACTCCCGTAATTCGATATTCCCAAAAGCACGATCCAGTCGTTCCTGAATAGTATCTTGGCCTTTTCTTTTGTTACACCATGTACACTTGAATCCATTAAATCCTAGATCAAGAAGTTCACAATCTGAGACAAAGTATTGAAAATTCAAGATTTTCCTTATTGCCCTTGGCTGGCCTCCACTTTTCTCATTAGGGGAAAAGATGTCATTAAAATCTCCAAGGCATAGCTAGGGGTGATCCATTCCTCTTGCAATTCTTCGGACCTCATGCCAGCACAAATTTCTATCCTGCTCTACCGGGGGGCCATAAATGAAGGTTATATAAGAAGGAGTATCCAGAGTACTTGACGAAGTGCTCACATGAATAATATTGGTTGAGGAGAATA
The DNA here is from genome assembly GCA_963210345.1 of Inga oerstediana. Lineage (NCBI taxonomy): Eukaryota > Viridiplantae > Streptophyta > Magnoliopsida > Fabales > Fabaceae > Inga > Inga oerstediana. The sequence continues at coordinate 27,491,607 of OY723399.1, forward strand.
GGATGTTCATAATGACTGCTTCGGACTACCAGAGTGCAAGACCTCTACTCCTGCCAAATAGGGTCAACCATCTATCCTTCTGTAAAGCCACATTTACGCCGAGCTTTATGCACAAACTTATACTTTTACTTTGTTTCCATCAAGAAAACCATATGAGGTTTATTTCGCTGACACTCCTCTTTCAGGTTGCGAATTGTCAAGGCTACCCCCAAGCCTTGACAGTTTAAGGCCAAGGCAATCATTGTGAATCGGTGGTTGGTCCCATCCAACTACCGGCATATTAATCAGTAGAAGATGAATAAATAATGCCATCACAGTCCCCATTAGCTATAAACCACTGCTCAGGAAAGTCGATCTTAACCAACTCAGTTTTGGCTCTGAACTGGATCTGGTGTAACCTACACTTTTTGCCTTCAGATCGCCTTTTTCAGGGAATAAAAACTCCTTCTATTAAGGGGCTTTGAGCTGGCCAAGTGGCACAGTTGAAATTTCTCAATAGTTACTTCCTCGAAATAGAGATGACGCCTTCTAACCCTTTCCACTTGGTCAAAGTTGTCGTCACCTGGCCTTTTCAGAGTTATGCCTTGAAGCCCAATAGTAACCGTAAACATAGGTGAGAGGGGATGAGCAGGAAATAGAGTCTTTCTTGTGTCTATTTTAGTTGGGTCAGTGGCTGGATGATCAGCTATAAGTTGGGTCGCCTGCGTACTTTCCTTATCAAGCCAAGTAAGGCAATGGGCTGGTATCCTGCTTGGAAATTCCTTCACTTTGGGCAATACACTATTAGTATCTTCAGAACCTTCTACCTCTTCGCCAATATCCTACTGAGATATAGTAGCGCTGGGGCCCATATGATTTGTAACTATCATGGGAAAAGTCAACTTATTAGCAATATTACTCTCCATCCCTGATATTTGGCCAGATATAGCGCCTATCGTATCACTCCTATTATGGACATAAAGAGTATTTAAGAGGTTGTTATTTCCTGTATTATGATTCCCTGAGATTTTCTCCTTTCCCAAATTGGTATCATCAATTGTGATCGGTCGAACACGGTGAGCTCCGGCCACCGGACTTTTCTCTATCATTGTTTTTTATTCAACCCAGCCGTCCTTGCATATCACTAGCCGGTCATCAAAGGTTCTGACATTGGGGGCACTCAACCAATTGCCATATGCCTTACTCCCCTCTTCCTGAGTCTCTCATTTCTGGTTATCCTTACACCCCCTTGGTTCATGACCTATTCGACCACAACTATAATAGAAGGTTTGTAGCCATTCATAGCGAATGGTTACCCAAGTAAGAGCTTTTTTTCCACGTGGTACCCAGAAGCCAGTCACTAACGGTTCTGCCAGGTTAATAAGGGATCTGACCCAAACAAATCCTCTTCGGAGCTTGCCCTCAACCTCAGGATCCTCAATCATTAAGGCTTCCCCCACTGCATTCCCCACTATTATGGTATTCTCTCTATTGAAGGCTTCCAATGGGAGACCATGAAGTTGCACCCAAAAAGGAGAGGTCATGAAGCTAACCTCATTGAGAACCATAAAATCGTCCCATATCTGCAAACTGAGGAGATGTTCCTGAATAGACCAAGGTCAACCCTTCAAAATCCTCAGATAATCTTTGTCTTTATTGAAACGGAGGTCGAGCTCATGAACTTCGACTTCCTCCCCCAACTGCCAACCTTTCTTGATCATGGAAACTACCGTCGGTATATTGAAATTTTTGCCCGTCATAATCTTGCCAACTAATGCACCCCCTTTTTGACATTCAGGTTTCTTATTTAGATTAAGAATGACTTCCTTCAATGTTTTTGGATGACCCTCCTTTCGAACCTCCATACCTCCAATCCTTGACGAAGCCATACACGCGCGCGCACACCAGTGTAGGACTCATACTCAGATATCTGAAGAGAAAGGAAGAAGAAAAAGGAAGGAAAGGAATGGGATAGAACAGAAAGAATCGAGAATATATAGGAGATAGAGAATAAAGAGCCAGCACTGTTCAAATAACGATGGTAGCAAGGGACACAGGGAACCTCACCAGAAAACTCTCATGAAGGAGAGGGAAAACTCTCACGTAGGAGAGGATGGGACCTATTCATGAATCACTTATAGCACAACCGTTCCAACAAAATCCACTCTTATCATTATATATATATATATAGTAATTGACCAAGAAAAAAAGTTATCTCCCAACATCTCGGGAGTGTATCTTGTATTTATTTGGTTTACTTTTTTTTTCTCCAAATTATGTATTTCTTCTCTATGCATAATGTGGCTAATGGATAAGATATATGACATGTCCTTCCCTTTATATGGAGAAAAAAATTAAGATGTACCGTATTAAGTAATTAAAGCTTATCATGTTCGCATTAAAATTTGAACATCACATTAAACATATACGCACGCGTTATCGCAAAGTAAATCAATTAATTATCATTCAATTGGGACAATCAACTTTTTGTAATAATCATTTATCTTTTTTAGAACAACAGAAAGGAAAGAAAATTGCCATCTATTGCTTTAATTTAAAAGAAAGTTGTGAAAAATACAAATATAGAAGAGGTGAGAACTAACTCATACATAAATTGAGTAAAAAAAGCTAGCATATAAATTGTTTCTTTGTACAATTATGAATTATATTAAACATTTGAACTACATTTGTTATGCATTTACATACAAGATTTCACAATTTTTTTCAATATTTTTTATTTATAACAATAAATTAAAAATTAAACTCTTTATTTTCCTTAGATAAAAATAATCTTCTGGTAAAAAAAATGACTCGATTACATAGAGACAACATCTTTCTTAAATAATTTCAATGTATTTTAATTATATAGTGTGATTTTCAAAAGATTCATAATCAATCATTATATTAGGTAAAAATCATTACATAATTTTGTAAAAAGCTAGTTAATTACTCATAAATAGTTACCCTTATTTATGCAATTACACAATGCTCATTCTAGTTTCTTTCGAGCTAGTTGGGACATGGATTTAGCTAATCACTGTCAATTTTATAGTTATAATGCTGTGCGTAGTGAAGGTGCTATTAGGGGTCAACCAGGCTTTCACACTTTGGAGACAGATGGCTCAGTGTTATCTTCCGGCAAGAGTGCATGCGCAGGAGTGATCAGAGAAGAAGATGGTGGATGGAGATGTGGGTATATAAGCAAGCTCACCCAGGTTCCACCGGCAATGGCAGAACTCGTTGCAATCATACAAGGCCTTCAACTATGCTGGAACATGAATTTAAGGAAAGTTTTGGTCTTTACTGATTATATTGAGGCTATTAACTTCATCTACAGGGGTGCTGAGGATAATCACCCGTTTTTTGATATTATTGAGGACACCAGGCTTTGGTTTTCAAAGAATTGGCAGGTCGTTATTACTCATGTTTCGAGAGATCAAAATGTTGTAGCTAATCATCTTGCTAGCTTAGCTCATACTATTTCGGGAAATTTTGTTCTCCTTGATCAACCACCACCTTCAATCGGGGAGGCGGTTGTTGCTCAGGGATGAGTCAGCTTAGTTTTGAGGTTCTGCGTAACCTGTCCTTGTACTAGTCCAGTAATGGATTAATGTATTCCAGTTTGTCATTCAAAAAAATTACACAAGCTATATATAGTATGTATGAGACACTCTGTGCAACAACAAACCAATAGTTTAAGATATACCTACGTATCATCGTAGGTATATCTTTAGGAAGAGTGGCGATATTACAGTATATTTTTTAGAACTTAATTATGCTTTATTTCCTGAGTTCTAGATATAAAATTGAGACATTACTTTTAAAAATAAAAAAACTCAATGCTTCTTCAAATTGGGGCTAAAATGAAGATATTAAATTCCATTATAAAATTTTGGTAAAAACAAAATCATTCCAAATTAATGGCAACACGTAAGATTTTGATTGCGGATTACTTGCTTGGTATTTTGTAGGACCTAGAGAGAAAAAGCAGAAAATTTCTTTGGGATGAGCAGAACGACCAGAAAAAAACTCCATTTCATTTCCTGGGACCAAATTACAAGAGACAAGAAAGAGGGTGGTCTGGGGATTTGTGACATGTGCAAGCAGAATGAATCCTTCATTATGAAACTCTATTGGCAGGTGCCGGATAATACTGAGAAGTTGTAAGTTCTAAGAGGGAAGTACAAATGGGATCAGTTGAATAGACCTGTGCCTAGAAGAAATGTTTCGTCTACCAAAAAGGGGTGGGAGTCAAAGTCGGCAATGGAGCTTCAGCTTCCTTTTAGTTTGATAACTGGTCAGAAATTAATAGTCCATTGATTGAGTTAATTCCTGGATGGGAGGCCTTTGTGGACCGAAATGAAAAAGTGTGTGATTATACTAATCTATGGGGTGAATGGGATATAGCCAAGATGGGTAGATGGTTCCAGCATCACATTATTCAAAGAATTATTTGTGCTAATCCACCCTGTGAGGACAGAGGAGAAGATAAGTACTTTTGGAAGCCTTTTTCGGATGGTAGTTTTTCTATTAGTTCTGCATATCACTTTATTTCTACAGGTGTTGCTAGGTCGAATACAACACTTTGGAGGACGCTATAGAGATGGAAAATCTCTGAGAAGATTAAATCATTTATGTGGCTTACGGCACATAGAAGAGCGCATACAGCCCACCTCGGGACAAGGAGGGGATTATCTGATCTCGCAACTTGCCCCTTTCAATGTAAATAGGATGAGGACTTGATGCATCTCCTGAGAGACTGTACTAACGCTCGTGAAAGGTGGATCTCAATAGTTAGGCCAGGATTGTGGGATAATTTTAATAATTTGTAGGGAGCTGAGTGGATAGGATGGAACATCAAGCATGAAGCTGGCCCGGATTTCCCAAAGAAAATCAGCTGAGCAACTCTGTTCGGATATGCATGTTGGGATATCTGGGTGGACAGATGCCGGAAGCTTTTTGGAGAAGAAGCCAACATTGATTATCATAATACTCACTCTAGTCTCTTACATGCAAGTTGAGATATGAATTTGAGTGCTCATTGCAATTTTTATACTCAAGCCGTTAATAGAACTGGAGATCAACTAGCTAGAGGGCAGGGTTTCTACACACTAGAAGCGGACGGATCAGTACTTGATCGGGACAGAGTGGAAGTACTGGTGTTATTAGTCGAGAAGATGGAGACTGGGTGTGTGGTTACAGGTGCAAACTTACACAGGTTCCGCCAGTAATTGCCGAAATTATCATCATCGTCTAGGGACTCTAAATCTGCTGGAATAGAAATTTTAAAAGCCTTATTCTTTGTACTGATTGTATTGAAGCTGTCAATTTACTCACTAGGGGTTGTGATCATAGGCATCCCTTTAAGGAGGTCATTGAAGAGGCTAGGTTATAGCTGTCTAGAGATTGACATATCCTTATTAGATATATTTCTAGAGATCAAAATGTTCATATAGATTATTTATCTAAACTAGCTCATAGTAGTATTGAGAATTTTTTCATCTTCGATCACCTGCCACCTCCCCTTTTGGCAAGCGGTGGTTGATGAGAGATTCTAAAATGTGTATCTTTCTGAGGCGTGTTTTGTATTAATCTCTGATGGATTAATGAATTCCAGTTTTAATGCAAAAAACAAAAAAAAACAAAAAAAAATTCAGTACAAATCTTATCCTTATTTTGTAATACCAATTAATGAATGTACATACATACATATATATAGATATATATGTATGTATGTATTAAAAGAATTACATGCACATAGACAAATAAGTCAAGGTGGCTTCAATGTTGCCATCAGCTTGTCACCGAAAGTTTGGAATAAGTGATTGTGAATGGGATGGATGAAACTGGTTTCAATTATTTTAATTTGTGCCGTCCAAAAAGTAAATATTGATATATTGGTTAAGGTGTAAAAATATCCATAAACTTTTTTTAAAAGTGCATCCAATATTATAAACCTTTTTAGGTGCAAAAATACCCATGAACTTTTTAAAATGGGGCAAAAATGTCAAACCGTTAATTGGTACAAACATCCATTTTGTGGGACCCACAATATTATTTTTTGATGTGCAAAAATACCCATGAACTTTTCTTAAAAGTGCATCCAACACCATAAAATTTGTTCTGGGTGCAAAAATGCCCATTAACTTTTTAAAAGTTTATGGTGTTAGATGATCTTTTGAAAAAAGTTTATAGGTATTTTTGCACCTCAAAAAATAATATTGTGGGTCCCACAAAATGGACGTTTGTATCAATTAACGGTTTGATATTTTTGCCCCATTTTGAGAAATTCATGGGTATTTTTACACCTAAAAAAAATTATAGTGTTGGATGCATTTTTTAGAAAAGTTCATCGATATTTTTGAACCTTAACCCTTGATATATTTATTTATTTACTATCATCTTCTCTGGTCAAAATTGAGGGGCTGATCAGATGGAGGGGCCCACATGAGATTTTTCAAAGCCTTATGAGTGGACTCTTAACATTTCAGAGGCCAGTTGAGATTTTCAATTCTGATTTTCAAGGAACGAAAAATCGGACCGGGCAATAAACCGATTACAGCATAGGTTTAAGGGTTAATGGGTCAACCGGAGTCTAACCAGTAGTTAAACCGGTCATATTAAAATATTATAATTTATTAGTGATAATATATATTAATATATTTTTAAACTTCTATAGATAAAAATAAAGATTTTTAGAGAAAAAAATGTTTAAAATCTATTAGTATTAGTTATAATACCTATACTTATGCAAAGATATCTCATTTCCTATAATTATTATATCTTTTTAAATAATTTTTTTCATTATTTTCTTCATTTTTTTAGATTTGTTCTTTCTTTATCTATTTTTCTCTTTATTTTAGTCTTCAACTTTCCATTTTGCCCTCAAAAAATACAAAATAAAAATTTAGAAAAGTTTTTTTTAAAAAAAAAGGAAGAAACCAGGTCAACCGGTTGGACTACCAGTTTTAACCGGTTCAGACCGGTTTACTAATCAAACTGGACCGGACCAGGAACTGGTTCCTTATTCAACCGGTCGAACTGGCCGATTCGGTCCGGTTTTTTGCACTATGCTGATTTCTGAGGCAAGGCCCACCTGTTCCTCAATGATTGTCCTTATTAATTCCACTATAATTTCTTTTTGCTGAAAAGTCTTCCCATTGCAAATTTTATACACAATAATGTCTAACGACATGTGTGCTTAATCAGGTGGAACTCATCGTGAACGAATGCCGCCTTTCTTTAGTTGTATGCAACATATATCCAAATATATGCAAAGGCCTTCGGGTTTTTCAAGATGTTTACTCAAGACGAAGTATGTCCGGTTGTAAACTTAAATATATTAAGCATTTGATTTGAAAAATGGATGCTGGTTTGAATGTTCACTGTCATTCTTAATTAAGAAGTGAATGGACTTAATTCATATATAGAGAAAAATGAAAGAAAAATATTTTGAAATTGTAAAATCCTAAATCAGTTTTATTATTAAGAATTGATAAAGTAATGATGAGATTTGATAAACAATTAACAACTCATTTCATGTAAAATACCTGATTTAAAATTCTGTAATTTCAAAGTTTTATCATCTGCCCTCATATATATTGATGTATGTTTTTTTTAACTTGTATGTTTGCTTTTTTACTTGTTTTATTTTGTTTTGCTTTCATAGGTTGTACTGGGCTTGTTGTTTGTTTTTGTTTTCCCCTTTTGATTCCATGGATTAGTAGAGGTAATGTTTTTTAATATTAATAAAATAGCCTCTTTTTTATTAAAAACTATTATCATTTTATTATTATCCAGTATTCGATTCGGGGTTTTTGACTGCCCCCAATATAGGTGCCTCCTCTGAGACTCAAATTCAAAACCTAAAAGAATCTAATAAGACCTTATACTAGGCCAATTATATGTTGGTGTTAAAAAAATTATAATCTTGCAGGAAGCAATGCTATAACCCAACTCTGTACCCAAGCACCTTATAAATCTTAAACTAGGCAGTAGGAACTCAGCTGACCAACTGAGCCATAAGATAAAAGTTGTAAATGAAAAAGAAGTAAAGAACTATTCTTTTGAGAATAATTTTTTATGATAGTTAAACGAGCTTTAATTAAATTTTAAAATAAATGTATACAATTTAACTAATTAAGTAGGTCATGATTATGAATTAATTTTAATCAAACTAGGATCGATAACCTTAATTTGAGGGCAATAGAATCTGAATCTGAATCTGAAATTCAAGTCCTACGTGATAGTCACATGGAGATGTCATACAAGTCCAAGTGACGAAAGGAATTGGGAAAAAAAAATAGTAGGTAACAAATTCAGATAATTAATTAAGGGGAACAACCCCGTCACTCTTTTCTTGCTTATTGACTATGCATGTATATTTTTGGATATTAGTTTAAAAAGGTTACGTGTGGCTGTTTGAGACGTTTATCTTTCAATACACAATTCGTAATTTTCACTTTGAATAATGTTGATCTCTTTCAGATATAACATACTGAATGAAACGTAATAAATATGAACAAAAATCATAAAATTATTAATGGAGTGTCATATAAGTGACAGAGAACTAAGATGTTCAAGCGTGTTTGGTTAAAATTAAGTACGCACAAACATATACTACGTACTACTTAAACATATTTTCACATGAAAAGGACTTAACCCTCTAATTAGTTGGCCGCCGGGTTGGTGATTATTCAGATATCTGGTAATATGATCTATAAAAGCAGCGGATACCGGTAGATCCATTGGAATAAAAAAAGTCTTTAACAATTACTTAAGCTTTCACGTTGTAGGAGTATTACATTATTACTGTATATATCGTCTTATTTGAGTAATCTAGTGAGGAGGAGTAGCGTACACTTAAGACTCCTTAATTATATAGTGCTATTAGTCACTATTATATATAATTGGCTCATAATAATTAAAAACTATCAAAATAAGAGACAAGACACCTTAATTATAAGTATCAAAGCACCATCGAAAATTTTGAAAATAATGTATGCACATAATCTAACTTCCATGTATTATCCTTTCGTTATGTGACCAATATTCTAATCAAGTATTCTACATTTCATTTAAACTTTAACAATTTATTTAATTTGTATATTATCAGATGAAGTTTCTAATAACTCTCTCTCGTATAATACATCGCTTAATTAAAATTATATTTTAAGCTTAAACAAGCAGGCCCTTAATCTGGTTTGAGTAATATCCGGAGGAGGAGTAGTGTACACCGTACACGTAAAAGACTCATTATTTATAGTACATTATAATGATGGAGTAATTATCATATATTCGAAGGGCTCGTAATAATTTTAAAAAAACCAAAGTAATTGAGAGCTTTTGTCACCGAATATGAAAGCTCCTCTCCAAGTCTAAACCACATGCGTCACCCACCCAGAAAATCGAGGCTCTAAAATACCTCAAAGTCCAACTTATCCCTTTGACTACTCTATAGCAGACACCATCCACAATTAACGTTGAGGTTAAAATATTCTATTATCATGGACCAAATATTTACATTTTCTTATTCATCACCCAAATAAAAGATTTACACTCTCTTCTCTGTATGAAGAAGGGTTAGTTTGTTTTTTAATACTATCCTTCGGTATTTAGTTCAGGGTTTGTGGCTTTTTCATTCAATATAAATGTCTCTTTTAGAAAGAGAACTCAAGACTTAGAAATTTAGGAGGGTCTTACACCGCTAGACTAATTCTGTAGCTAGTTGTTAAGTGGTGGTTATTTAGATTCTCATATGAAAACAATAAGATTTTAAATTAATGTAATATATTTTAAAGATGTTAATGAAGTAAATTAACACAATTCCAAGTGTTTCTTGAAGAAAAATTGTTATTCAGAACATTGTTCGAAATTATATTACAGATTAATCAGGAGATGATCTCTGCTTTTCTTTTTCCTCTTCTTACAATTACTTTTTTATTATAAATTATTATTGGATCAAACTTTCAACAGATTTTTTTTTAAAATATTAATTATCAATAAATCCTAATAGTAATTGAGAAGCATACAGTAACAAGTTTTAATATAAGAAATAACAACATCTCACTTATTATTATAGAATTTATTAGTAATTAAATCCCTTTCTTGAGACTTCATAGTAATTGTTTTTTTAAGAAAAAAATATTATTGTTTTAGATTACGACGCCGCATAAAGAAAAACCAAAGATAAACTACAAACAAGGCGAAAAGTTTGAGAAGTATATTCACGACTCCCTAAATAAATAATTTTATAGAATTTTTTTAGACGTCCAAACAAGAGATTTAGTTTAATATAATGATATGATTCAATTGTGTTCAAAACGAAAATTCAACTGAATTTTAAATGGATTTCGTTTCAAACTAGTTAACACTAATAATAATAATTTCGGGGTAACTTTGTTCGATATAGGAAGTATTTTTCGAAGTTAACTTTCACGAAAGCATAGTTTCCAAGAAGTTAAATCCGGGGGAAGTTCATAAATAGTTTCTTGTTTCATTTTATATGAGTCCTAAGTTTAATTATTTTTAAGAATTAAGGTGTAAAAATATATATAAGATTTTCTCAAAAGTGCGCTCAACATCAAAAATTTTTTGGAAAAATAAAAATAATTATAAATTTCTAAAATAGTTACCAAAATACATATTGACCGTTTGTTTGAATTTTTTAAGGGTTAAGGAGCAAAAATACAAATGAGATTTTCTTAAAAGTGCGCACAACACAAATAATTCTTTGAGGGATAAAAGTAACTATGAACTCCTGAAAGAAGTGATGAGGTAGAAATAAAGGGTTAGATGGAGATTAATTTCCTTTGTCCAGTCAACAAATTATTATTCCAAGTTGAAGACATACTTTTGATCAACAAGTTAGAGATATACTTACATACTCCAAAAGTACTACTTCATCTGAACTCTCTTCTGTGAATTAAAACATAATATTAATAACTCATATTATTTTAATCCTAGTTGGTCAATGACTCATCTGAAAAAAATTCAAAATTTATTTTTTTTTAAGAAAAAACATCTTAATTAAAACAATGAAACAAATGATTAACCAATATTTTTCTTAAAAATAAGACACAATTTAATTTTTTAAGATGAATCATCAGATAACTATTATTAAAATAATATAAGTTGTTATGTTTTCATTAGACAAAATTTAGATGGTATGGTACTCCTAGAGTATGTAAATATTTCTCTCCAAGTTGTTTCTTAATCATCCACGTCATCTTTAATATCACCATTTTTAGTCAAAAAAACTCAAATAGTCAACAAGTGGTTAATGTGTAATTTTACACCTATTTTGGAAGTTCACACTTACTTTTGCACCTAAAAAAACATTTGTGTTGTTTGGCGCACTCTTAAGAAAATCTCATGTGTATTTGTACTCCTTAACCTTTAAAAATTCAAACAAATAGTCAACTAATGGTTAATGTGTATTTTTGCACATATTTTATAAGTTCATAGTTACTTTTACCCTTTAAAAAAGTATTTGATGTTGAGTGCATTTTTACAAAAAAAAAAAAAAAAAACTTGTATATTTTTGCACCTTAATCCTATTTTTAATAATAAAAATATTCTTTTAAATGAATTTTATTTTAATTATATAAGGATAAGTATGCAAAGATCCCATAAATACCATAGAGGTAGAATTTACCTAACTCGTCCTTACTAAATTACTTCTCTAATTGTGAGAAAAACGTGAGGTTTAACTTGATGAGACATATTTTATAATAGACTATATGTCACTAGAAAAAATCATGAATTTTCAATGGAATTTGCCATGAAATTCAAAGTGTTTGACGGAATTTCTAACGGATTTCCAACAAAAATAGATTTCTGATGAAATAGATTTCGTTGCAAATTTATTTTTTAAAATTTAAAAAGCCACGTGGCAACTCCAACGACTGCCACCTCATCGCCGACGGCGGCACGTGGCAACTCTGACGGCCTCCACCTTGTCGCTCGGCGCTCAGATTCACCATGTTGTGCAGCCTGGCTTCGCCACATGCCGTAATCTCCATCCGCCACGTGTCACAACCTCTTTTTTCCTGAAAATGCAACTCAGCTTACCCACCTTTAGTTCGCACCTACAACCTCGTCCGTACGCGTGCGATACCTTACTGGATGGGCTACAGAAAATATTTTCTGAAAAATTCCCGGAATTTCCCACGAAAATTGTTTTCGTGACAAATTCAATCAGAAATTTAATATTTTTTTGTAGTGTGTATCTAAGAGTATGTGTGATCTAGTAGTGGACCGGCTAAATCACAGTGAATGAATTTGGTTTAAATCTCACATTGTTAAAAAAAACCCTAGACGAAGGTATTTTAGTTGCAAAGTTTTGATTTGGATTAGTCAAATTTTTTGGGCACTTATCTTGCTCATACATATATAAATACACACACACACACACATATATGGAACAGGAATGACCAGTGAAATAATACGTTCACGCATATGTACACTAGCAAAGGGCTGTAATGAATACGCAGTTAGATATAATTAATCAGAATCGTCTAATATCTTTGATGATGTTACCTTAACCTAACTGTAACTAACTTAAATGCCAGATTGTTAAAATGAATTAAACCTGAGCTGTATCTCATTCTCCTAGTTGTTCAATTTCCTCTCGAATGTTATCAATTGGGCAGCTTGTTCTTTTCCCAAATCGCTGGAATTAGAGAAAATTTTGTTTGCATGCACAAGTGGGTCTGTTTGTAGATACACAATAAATCATTATTTTTTTGTTTTGGTCAACAATACAATAAATCATTATTCGCTAAGCTTTTTATTAATAGTGACCCGAACCCTTCAATATGCAACATTTTTTAATGAACAACAAACAAATTAAAGCGAGATACACGCACTAGCAAACTTTGACATTAATTAATACAAAGTTATGTTGTCTTTATCATTTTATTACAATATAATATACATTTTTTTCAACTTGATGGTTATATTACAAAATATTATATTGACAGGTAAAATTAAGGTGATGATCGTTTTTAATTCGAGGATTTTGATTTCTTTGGGTGACAAGTTGATGATAAATAATAGGTACGTAGAAATTTGATTAGACGAAGTTGGTTTTGTCCAATAACATCGATGTAATCTTAATTTTGACTTTAACTAACTTAACTACCGAAAAGCAAGTTCAGAAAATGATCAAATCTAATTAAAGACTTTGAGCTGTATCTCATTCTCCTACCTAGCTTCTCTTGAATTGAAGAAAATAATGTACTTCCTCTTGCCCATAATATTAGCCCTCAAATTAATTTATTAGAACCAATAAAAGTTAGTTATAAAATTAAAGTTATCTAATAATTGTTCTTTTTTTCATCTTTACCCCTAACAAATTATAGATGTCATAAATTTTTTGTAAAAAAATCCCTCTGGTCTTTTTATAAGATCCAACGTTTTGAACTGGCCTAGTCCCTTTTTAAGATTCAGTTTGGAACTGTCTAAACTTTAAACACATTCTTTTATCAATGTTACCTCATAATTAATTCTATTATCTTTCATTATCATTTTTCTCATACATTTCTTTCATCTTTTTTCTCATGGGTTCTCCCCCCTCTCACTTACTCCTTTATATATAAGATTATAATTGAAAAAAAATACATTACTTACATATTTATTACTTTTAACTAATTATAATAAATTTATTAAACCATGTAATTAAGTTATTTCGACCTTACAAAAAGTATAGGATGGATTATACACTTTCTAGCTATCCCCTCATTGAAAAATAAATATTGAGAAGGATGATATATCTAGAATAAAGCAATTAATGCTATACATACTCTTGAAATTAAAGTAAAACCAGAAAATTTTTCTAATAGTTACTATCACAGATCGGAGAGAGCATTGGGCAACTTGTTTGTCACAAAATTTTTCTAATTATTAAAGTTTTGATTTAGATGGCATGCAAGTGGGTCTATTTGCATATCCATCCAATCATTAATTATTTCATTATTATTATTATTTGTGAACCACACTCTTCTTGCAACATTTTTCAATCAATAACAAACAAAAGTGCGCAAGAAAGCGATTATGGGCCACACTAATAAAGTTTTTATTCATCATTCACATTGGAAACACACTTTGTCTTTTCACACACACGCGCGAGAAAAAATTGACACTGATACGAAATACTCTCTCGTCGCTTTATGAATATATAATATAATAAATTAAATTAAATGTACCATATATATATATATAATATTTTAATCATAGTTCATGTTAATTTTCTTCAAACTATTGAGAGTGCAGAATAGATTCTTTTAACTATGTTCACTACATACATTAAGCTTATGAATATTCCAACTATATACTAAGGGGTTAATCTTAGAGAGTTCTCTGTAATAATAATAAAAAAAAAGCTTAGAGAGTTCTATTGCTTATGGCAACTAAGTTGATAATATTTTTTATTCAAATATTTGATGGGTTGAATAAAAATTAATTACCTTGCATCAATGAATTATATAAAAAGTATCAATTATTCATTGAATTCATATTTAATATTTTCAGAAACATTAACGATGGGAAGTAACTACAATAATTAGGTCGGGGGAAAGTAAAGATCCCCTGGCTAGCCAGAAGTGGGTTAAAAGAAGCCAGATTCAGCTTATATTAATTGAGGAAATCAAGTGTAGCACCACAATACATACTTTTGGCCCAAAAAAATAAAGTAACATATAGAATTCTGTACACACGCTTCATCTAATCCTTATCATAGGACACTTTTAACTTATTCACAGGAATCAATAAATAAATGGCGGCTGCCTCATTAAATTTGTTTAAATAAATAAAATTTTTCAACTTTACCCTATTAAGAGATTGTGAGGAAGTTAAAAAAAATGAAGATCCACATTTAAGCATTAAGAATAGAGATAATATTGATAAATAAGTATTAATGACTCTCCAAATAATAATACTACCTTTGGTTTTTAATATAGAACTTATTTGAAGAATTAATTTTGGTCCAAAATATAATATCTATATTCCATATCTATCAATCTTTTTCAAGACTATTTCTATCAATGCTCCCTCAACAATAATCAAGTAAAAAAAAAGATGAAAAGAATTAATTAGGAAGATGATTAGGGTATTTTTGAATATACATGTCTTATTAACTAATTTCTTTAATATAATTGAATTAAATAAATATATTTTATATTAAGAAGAGATGGTGTAAATTATGGACTAAAAACATCCTTTTAATTAAAAGGCCTTGGAGGGATAGGAGGGAGGACTATTATTAAGAACATACATGGACATGGAATGAATGCCCTTTTGTGTTTGTTTGATTAAGTATGTGTTTGGATTAGCTTTTTTTAATAATTTTTACGACTTACGAAATAAGTGTGTAAGAGGAGTTTTGTCTCGGGTTGCGCAAACCATGGTTTAAAATATTGCCAAACACACACTAAAATATTATATACCCACCGGCCACTGGACAGTGTGGATCTTAAACTCATTGGTCAACATGGGACCTCTCAAAATATTATTGTACAAATTTACTTTGTGGGAGACAAATTAAAGCATATTATCTTATAATGCATGCAGCTCTTGTTGTTTACTCCTTTCGGTTCATAATATAAGTCATTTTTAGAAGAATGAGTTGATTCATAATATAAATCATTCAAAGAATAGTTCATACTTATTTGTCAGTTTTGTCAATATAGTTAATGCTTAAATTAGATATGACTTTTTTTATGTTCTCTCTCAATTGAAACGTGATTTAATATGTGTAAAGTTAGAAAAAAAATTCAATTTAAGGCATATTTAATAAGTTAATTACTATTTTTTAGTTTTAATGAATTAATTGAAGTGTCTTATATTATAGATAAGAAGGAGTACTTACCATACTCACTCACATAATTTTTAGTTCCTTTGTCTAACAAGGGCAAATTCATGTCGGTCCATTATTTAAACAGTATTGAAAAATGTTGTCATGCATACTATTATAGACAAAATTAATCTGTTAATTCATGGCCAAAAAGAAATTAACTTGTTAATTCCAATAATTTTAAATAAACTTCCTATAATTTTTTTCTTTTTATTCAATAATCATTATTGTTTACTCATGGCTTTCTTGTGCTTAGTCAGATGTCGCGTTACTCCCAGTCAGCTTAAACTAATGGCATTTGTAACGGAAAGACTAGTGTGTGTTTGGAGTCCAATTGGAGGGGTCAATTGGACTTATTTTAGCTTTAAGTTCAATAGGTGGCTGAGAAAAAAAAAGTGCATATTTGGTTGATAAAATGAGCAATTGAGCTTTTGGCAAATTGAGCACTATTCACATAAGATTGGCTAAAGCTCAATGTTGGAGCTTTTATCAAAAGCTCAACTGAAATATATCCCATGGTCCCATGTTTTTTTTTATTCTCTCTCTCCTGCAATTACAATTAAGGGTGGATATTTTCTCTCTCTCTTGCCTGCAATCAAAATATTTGTCAATTATGTCTAGTGTGTTATCAGACTGATTGCAATTTTATCTTTAATATATTTTTTCAGCTACAAAAATTAATTTAAAATATTTTTCGGTGCTTTTAACCCCTTAAAATATTTTTCCAACTGTACCCAGTGTGTTATCATACTGATTGCAATTTTACCATTAATGTATTTTTTCAGCTCCAAAAATTACTTTAAAATATTTTTTTTGTGCCTTTAACCCTTTAAAATATTTTTTCAGTTATACCCAGTCTTAGGAGACCGACTAAAATTTTACCTTTAATGATTTTTTTTAGTAGTAAAGAGCACTCAAAACTTAGAATACTGATTTATTGATTTCCACCAACTCTAAAATATTTTTCCAGTAGCACCTAATATTTTAAAGTAATTACTTGATTTTTTAAATATTTTTCCAACCACTCTCTCTTACCATTATCACAAAAGCTCTTATGCTTAAGCCAACCCAAACAAGTTTTATTTTTACAAAAGCCCAATTGACAATCGCCAGTCCAAACATAAATCACATTACACAATTTAACTTTTACCAAAAGTAATATTACAACAAGCCCAATTAAAACAAGCCCAATTATCGATCGCTGTTCCAAACACACTCTACGAGTGATGTTCACAGAGTATGTCAGGTTGGAACAGGTGACATGTGGGAAAAATTTTCGACCTCCACCAATAAGACCCTCAAACATTAACACGGAAAAACTAATACTAATAACTAAGAATACAACAAGAACTGAATAAAAGGGGGGAAAAACATAGAGATTACAAGATTAGAGACCTTATTCAAAATTTGTTAAAACCACAGGGATTGATAGATTAATTTCCCTTATATTCTACTACGTTACTTCATGTATCTCCTGTTTAGTATTTACCATTTATAGATAATTAATAATTATATAGATTTAATTAGAATAATTAATTATAATGGTAATTCTTGATTTAGGACATCAGATAACCTGCCCTAGTGCCCTACCAAACATGTTCAATTGTTTAATTAAAGTGTGAGAAAATTTATAAAAAGAAATTACAAACAATTGGCTTCGAAGATGGGGTCTCAAAGCAATTATTAAAGATGATAGTGATGCCTGCCTGCTTTAATGTATTTGTTTCTATTAGGCCATAAAAGTAAAACCACGTGAGATTGACTAATAATTAAGATGCCCGGCCCCTTTATTTCTACAATATTTTCCCCATGAGAAATTTAGGCTTTTAATATAACATGTGTTCCCAATTGATTGAGTTCAAGAGTGTCTTACCACTTGAGTCATCTTTAATTTAATGGGTATCAATGTTTTTTTTAAATAATGTCAGTTAAGGTTATAGCTCTAATCTTTGCTTAAAACAAAATCTGCACTATTTATAACTTATAATTTAATATTATATTATAATAGAGTTGACAAAATGAAATATTACTTTCTTTGCCCTATTTAATTATAAGGTCGTATTAACTGAAGGGTTAATGTGCATCTAATACTCTAAAGTATTTTTCCAGATGTATCAAGTGTCCTAAAATATTTTGTGGTGCCCCTAGTACCCTGAAGTATTTTTTTAAGTGTGTCCAGTACTATAAAATATATTTTTGTGCATCCAATACCCCAAAATATTTTGTTTTTGGAGTATCTAACACTTTAAATTATCTAAATTATTAAGTACAAAATTGCACAAAAAAAATACTTTAAGGTAATGGACACACTTGAAAAAATACTTCAGGTGTTGGATGCACAAAAAAATATTTTGGGCATTGGATGTACATAAAAAAATATTTTAAGATGCTGGTTGCACTATAACCCTTAACTGAATTAAGTTATTTGATAAAACAATTAACATTAGTTAAAAATTTAATAAATATTTAGAAAATATACTTTTTTTTAATGCCATAGTTTAAAAGTGGATAAAAGAGAGGATAATAGTAAGAAAAATGATCAAAGAAAGTGTATGAAAAATATTAATTAAGAGTAACATTAGTAAAATTGTATTTTTAAGACAACCTCAAAGAGAGCCTTATAAAGGGGAAGAACCAATTCAAAAAATAGAATCTTATAAATAAGAAGAGAGTAACTGTTAATCAGTTCTAGTTCCGATCCTTAATATAATATCTTGTTCGTAGTTATTAATTACACTATGAACAACATTTTATACTAAGGAGTGGGGGTAGTATTAGGTTTTACTTTTTACGCTATCATTCTTCAAAAATCGATGCGCTGGCGCACTTTTTTCTTAGAAGAAATAATTAAATTGAAGAAAACTAAACTAGTTATATAGTGTTATACATATCAGTCCACTGAAGGTTCTTGGATTATTTGGTTAAACATTATGCAGTGGGTAAACAAGCGATAATTCATAAGAGTATTGGCTTCTTTTTCTCCCAAAATATGCTGTTCAGTGTGCAATATATTAATTAATAGGACATGTAATTCTTAACATGAGCATTGAGCCCTGACAAAAGATAATATAAAAATAAAATTAAAAAGCCTAAATATCTTATTTGACAAGTGGGACAGCCAGGCAACAAAGAGTGCCACAGAAGCTTAGCTGCTTAGGAGGAACAAGTTGTCTGGAATCTGGATTAATTAATATAACACTCGAAACAGAGTCAGAGTAGTATGCGAATTAATGTGCAACTTTCCCTTTATATAAATTGCAAGTGTGTCAGAATCCTATGTTTTAGCTAAAATGGCAAGATTAAGAAATTAATTCACGTGGACTCATTAAGATATGTATATATAGTACTCCATTAAATCCGAAATATAAGACAATGTTAGCTGATTAAAGACTTTTAACTAATACTCCCATCTATGCTTAGTACAAGACACCTTTAGCTAATTTAATTAAATTAAAGAATCTAGTTAATATGACATGTATTTTCTAAAATATCATAACTATCATCTTCCTTAATTCTCTCATTCCCTCTCTTCCTTATTATTATTGAGAGAGTATCTATCAATAAGGTAAATTAGGAAAAGGTTGACAAATATAAAAAAATATGTCTTTTATTTAGGATAACGATCAACTCCCCGAATAGGTCATATATTAAGAATTGGAGGGAGTATTAGTTAATTAAAGATATATATTATGCCCTCCAATTCTTATTATAGGACCCTTTTAATAATTTAACTGAAATCAAGGAGAATTGGTTAAGTAGTTAGTTTTATCAGAAAATAAAATAATTTTTTAATTTTACCTATGTTTAAATAGAAAATTTTCATATTTTTCGTACATTCTAACTTATAATTAATGATTTTAATTTAAATATAAGTGATATTAGAAAAATTTAATTAATAAGGATCATCCATAACCATAAAGTATCTTATAATAAGAACCAAATAAAGTACATACACCCGCTCCCTATGTTACCTATTACTGCGTACAATAACTATCTACGTACAATTATAAATGACCCTTTAAAAACTCCCCTTTAAAGAATCATTAGAGAAGTCAATTTAAATGAGAATTATAATTCTCTTTGACCATTATTATTGGAAGAAATAATAAATGAGGGGATGATAGATTAGAAAAAAAAAAATAGAAACATTAGGATAAGCCGCCCTATATTTCAGATTAAGAAAAGCCTTTAGAAGTATTGCCACTGCTTGTATTGTCTGTCATAGAACTGTCAACTTTTCTTCTTTAATTCCAATTTCACAAAAGCTTTCAGAAGTTGTCCAACATTTTGTCCCCTATAGAGTGAGTATTATATATGAGCTATAACTATAAGCCGAGGAACGTGCATGATTGAGGGACACAGGTGGCATTATATAAATTAAAAGGTCTTAATTTGTGTGTGGGTGTCCTAATTATGCGGAGGTAATGAGAATCTAATTAAGATTAAGTACAGAATTCAAGAGTCAACTCTGTGTGTGTGTGTGTGTGTTACTGGGGGCAGTGAGGCTGCTCACTCAAGTCCAGTCTGGTTTGAGTTTGTTTATAATGCCATCCCTCAAATTCAACTCTAATTAATGTTTCTTCCACTTCTTCCCACCACCAACATCTTTCTTTATCCTTGAATTAAAATTATCTCGAGCACTACTTCTAATACAACGAATGCCCATGATTATCTTGATATGTAATGACGTGTATGGTGGCAACCTTGTCGCTGGTGTGCGTGAAGAAGCGTTGGTATTTTGTTGTGTTAGACTCCTCATCTTAGGTTTGGTGGGCTTTATGGGTCAGCTTGTTCCTAGGTCGTTTGTTATACTCCCTCTGTTCCACTCATTTTAATCAAGTCATCATAACTAAAAAAATGGAAGCTAATTCATTAAATTTATCTTGAATTGAAGCATATTGACAGCTTTATCCATATTAAATGAGGTTTTGAATGAATGAAAGAGAGAGAGAGAGAATACAATAAGTCATATTTAATCTTTAATTATAGAGGGCAAAAATGACAAAAAAAACTGTATTAATTGCTTTTTAAGTGACTTATATTGTAAACTAAGGGTATGTTTGTTTGAGCGTTACGATTGTTTATAAGTTGCTTTTTACGTAAATCGAGACACAACTCCTCTCACATACTTACTTCGTATACCGTAAATCACTATTAAAAAGCAACTTATAAGCAATCGAATCACTAAAACAAACATGCCCTTAAGTCATTCTTCTCAAAGCGACTTATATTATGAACGGAGTGAGTAAATACTTTGAGGTCTTTATTACTTTATGTTGTTAGATTGTTTTGTTTTTTTTTTCATACAATAAAGTTTAAGTTGAGTTTTGAGAACTTACCAAGGTTAGGTTATACTTCCGAGTTGAAAGAATGCTTACAAAAATACTTATAAATCATTTATCAATGAGGTCTTCATATCAATAGGATTTGAATTCACAATCTTATAGTTATGAGCTAACCCTTCTATTAACTAGACAAACTTTTATTAGCTTGTTTTGTTTTGTTTCTTCTACATTGGGCATGTGTGTTTTGTATCGCTTAGGTGATCTTGCAAAAGCCCAACATATTTTCATGTGTCTTGGTTAATTAAAAAGCGGTTTGATTACTGGAAAGGATGAGAATGAAATATACTAACGAAATAAAAATAAAATCTCTATTTCAGCATGATGAGTTGGTTTTCTCATTTTAATATGGTTATTAACTGATTTTTTTTTTTTTTTAGATAACCTTGTTTGCTAAAGCAAATTGAAACTTTCAAGTTTCAAACCTAAAAACCAGTAAATTTTTTCTTTTGAGAGAATAAAAACAGGTAAACATAAGCTGCAGAGTTTTTAAAAGTACAATAACTAAAAATTTCAGGTTTTAAGCAAGTTGACTGGGTTTTTTTTTTGGGGGCGGGGGGGGGGTATTTTATTGGGCTAGGATTAATAGGTCTCCATGTTATTCTTGATGCCCCTAATGGGCCGAGTTCAGAACAATCCAAAATCCATTTAGGCCGTATTTAGCCGCAGGACCTCTTTTTTGTAAGGTAGAAACTGGGCCTTTGAGAGATATATAAACTTTGAATGGGATAACATTCAAGTCCCAAAAGAGTGTTTAATGATAAGTTAGATTTTTTGGGTAATTGTAAGTTTTACTCAGCTGACTACTCTCAGTGGCATAGTGTAACACCCCAAATTTTATATTCACCAAATATATTGTAATTATTTGAGAAATTCAATAAAATGGTGAATATTCATGAATTTGGAATTTATGAATTTATAAATGTTCAATTTCATGGGAAATTGGGCAAAAAATAATTATGGAATTAATTTGGGTAATTTAAAAAGCCCAATATTAAGGTCCAAAAATGAAGGAATATTAGAGAAAATATTTGGTCCAAAAATAGATGAAAATTGGTGAAAGAAAAATAAGAGAAGAAATTGGATTAGAAAGGTAATGGCAAAATCGTAATTTTGCCAGAATAGCACAAAATAAATTATTTTTCAATTAATTGAAGTTAATTTCAATTAATTAAGAAAAATAAAGGTTAAAAATATATTTATAATATTTTGGTCAATTTAATATGAATTTATGGAAAATTTGAGCAAAAAGTGCAATTTTGACCAAAATTGAGACTTTACGTGTATACGTAACCGAAACAAGTTGTGAAGCCAATTGAGACCATAGGGAGGGACCCCTAGGTGTCTCCTACATGTGGCATAAAGAAGAAAATATTGGTTGGGCATGATGGCATGGTTATGTGAATGTAGGAAGTTATGTACATAAAATTGGATTTTAGCAATTTTGGAAAATTAAACCAATTATTATAAAATTATGAGATATTAGAATATAAGTCATCTTTCTCATTCAGCTGCTCATTCACGCACAGCAGCCTGAACCATAGAGAGAGAAGGTTGAGAGAGTTTAGAGAGAGAAATAGAAGAAAAATCACAAAGTAAGCCGATTTCTCCGACGATTTCGCTCCTAACGCGTATAACTCCGACTCTAAACTACTCCTCTTTGTTCTTTAGGGTTTGGAGGCTCAAAAATCTGTTCTCTAAAGGTTAGGGTTTCAGCCATTTTTGGGAAAAGCTTGTTGGAGCTTGAGGTAACTTCCAAACCTTCGTATATTAACTATTCTGGCTGCTGTGGGCAATTTAATCGGTGAAATTTTGCCGGATTGCCATTGGTTTTAAATTTTGGAAAAGTGTATATCTAAGGGTTATGCTGCCCAATTTTAGTTCAAATGGTTGTTATAACTCAATTATATTGTTAATAAAGTGGTTAGGAGTAGAAAGGAACGTGTTTACGGAGCCGAAATCGTAAAACCCCGATTTTTCCCGGAGAACACAATTATTTCGGCCAGGGATGTTTGAGGGCCTTAGAGTTGGATTTTCAATGATTTGATGATTCCATTGGATTCAGTGGGCGAAAATAGGTGGGGTTACAGTTGGGCACTTTTTTAGAAAAGGCTGAGAAAGCATAATTACGGAAACGCCCCTAAAACCCTAAAAGTAGGGCTGCCAAGGGCAATTTCGTAATTTGACATTGAATTTGGTAGTTTTGAGTTCGGAAATGGATTCCTTGGACAAAAATACGTCAGGATAGCCCTAGTCAAAAATTTGAAAAAACGTGCCATCGGGCCGGATACGGCGGGCCTGGGTCCCGGGGGCATTTTGGTAAATTTTCACTATAGGTTAATATAACCACAAGAAACACTATGGAAGTGTATAAAATGATACTTGGATAGGTTATGACCTATTTATTGTACATTTGATGTTTTAGGACCGAGTTGGACGCCTATAGTTGACACGTCTTACGAGACGGACCCTTTGAGACAGGAAGAGGTTAAAGTAGGGACTACTATCTCTCATATACTATGTGACTATTTGTATGATGCGTGTTACTGTATTTTGTGATCTGAACACGTGCTAGAGGCACATTACCTAGCTGTGGTCTAGGACCTAGCTGAGGTACACTGGTCTTACCTAGCTGTAGTCAAGGACTCGGCTGAGGTACATGCAGGGGTTTCAACGGGTTAGTTGGCCCTAAATTTTGTGTACACACACGGATGATATGAATTTTCATTTTACTTGATACGGTGCATTGCATATTTAATTTTCGCATTTTATATGTTGATCGTATGTTTCTACTGAGATTCCTTGGAATCTCACCCCTTTTTCTAATCCAAATGTCTCAGCGGGTGCCAGCGGTTCAAAAGGCAAGGACATAGTTCCGGGAAACTGACGGGCATGTTTCTTGAGACACAATTGGTGGTTACATTTAGCCTGTACTTAGAATATTTTGGGATATTCTGTATATATTTGTAATTATTAGTGAATTTTGCTCTGTTAATGTCTGTCTATAAACAAATACTTATTATCAGTATAACTGTACTTTTCTGTTTGCCTATGGAACTTATTCATTATTGCCCTGCGCATATCAAAATGGAAACGGGTGTTGACACATAGGACAGAAGCATCTCAAGAGAATGAAATCAAATTATAGGTAGATGGCTATGTTTATTAGTACGAAGATGTAGATGTGGTGGAGTTGTTAGAGATTGTGACGATAGATGGAGGGATTCTGAGTTTCAACTGTAAACTCACAAATATCTTATCCATAATTTATGAATTGATAGACGTAATAAACGGCTTGAACTTTACTGGAGGTTTCAAGAATGTAGATCTTACCACTGACTCAATAGAAACTATTAATTTTTTTATTAGAGGATGTAGTGATGAGCGCCTTTTTAAGGATGTCATTAAAGATGCTATAATGATTCTAATTAGAGTTTGGAGTGTTAAGACTAGTCATTCTCATAGGAAGAAACTGGTTCTTGCTGAATTTTTAGCTAAGAATTTGTAGTTTCGCTGGTAACTTTTGTATTTATTATCATCTGACACTTTATTATTAAGGTTATGGTGTCAATTTGTTCCAAAAGTTTTTACGGAGGAATAATGTTTCTTTAAAAGTTTGTTCATGTTTAATATTTTCCTAAAAATATTAAAATAGAATAATGTTACCTTTATCCGTTGTAAAGTTAATGGCGGTCAATATCAATTTTTTAATGGTATAGGGAACATTGATATGTTTTAAAATTTCTGAAGTGACATTAAATCTAAAAAAACTTTCAAGACAACATTGCTGCTTAGCAAAAATAAAATTGTAACTTAACCCTCATCAATATGAGGTGGAGTTTGATGAAGGAATTTTTACATGTTTGTTTATATTTAACTTTTGTTTGCTAAGCAAACAGATAAAGAAATGGTTTATGAAGTTGTCAATGTCTCCAAAATCCATTCTGAAAAAAATAAATACTTTATTTCTCTTGAATTTACAAAATTAATAGGGGTAATTATATTCAAGTCCTATACAAAGGAAAAAAAATGAAGAAATGATCTATGAAGTTATCAATAGACGTCTTTTAACTTGTTAATAGACGCACCTCAACTTGTCATTAACAATTTTAAGAATCATTTTTTTTTTTGTGTGGGATTTGGATGTGATGATCCAAAATTAATATTTTATTACTTGGTTTTACAAAAATTTATTAGACCTAACTAACATCAAATTATTTTCTGAGGTCTAGTCGTCGTTTTACCCTTTTCTTTTTCGAAAGATAATCTTACAAATCACGGCACCGATATAGAGAAACGGCAGAGGCGAACCTCCCGTAATTCGTCTCTGTGTGCAATTCTCTCCCATGGCTTTCGCGGTGCCAGGCGAGGTAACCGATTACACTTTATCTTTCTTCTTTTCCTTACTGGTTTGAGAAGCCATTATTTGATATTTGTGGAATTTTTCTACATTCCAGATATCTCTATTCTTTTTACGCATGATCATATGAAAGGGAAAATAGAGTAAACTCTTCTCCGTGGTTGGTGGTGATAGATACATTAGATTGCAATCGGTATTGTCTGTGAATTAAAATTCCTTTTGTGCTCGACCCAGTTTTGTGGGGGAAGGGTGTATTATGTCTTTCGTAGGTTTTTCCCCTTTTAAACTTTCAGAGGGGACATTAAATAGACAATATTGGTTGATTGCATTTGCCACTTTATTAAAGAAGGAAATGAAATGCTGTTGCAAGTTCCTTAGGACGTGGCAGGAAGTATAATCACTATATTTGAAACATCTGGGAAATAAGAAAGAGAGCATCTTATGCACTTTGATTGCTAGAGTAAAGCAGAAAAATGAAATGATTCGATGATGGGCTTTAACATTTAATGTCCATTTCAAAACTCAAAATATAAACTCATGGAGCAACATATGAAAACTTGACCGTGTTATGTATAATATGTTGATTTGTTTTCTAGAAGGCGTGACATGATTTATAGGTCTGTCATAGTCATAACTTGTTTGACCAAGTTGTGTTGTGAATGCAACTACTTTCTTATGTCGGGTTACAAGTGCTAAAATGTTCTTACTCTAACATCTAACTTAGTGTTTTTCTTACACAGGCTGGGTTGCAACTGCTCCTCTCTCCTCTTGGTTCTAAAATTGTTGTACGGACAGCATGGTATGCATATACTTGGAGATTTTTACCTCAAAAAGTATCATGCTTCATCTCTTTTTGACATTTTGTGTCTTTCTGGAGTTCAGTGATGAATTTTGCAAATAGAGTATTTCTATGTTGTCCAGGTTTTTAATCAAATTGTGATGGTTGATAAGGGTTTTATTCTACCTTTCATCAGAAATTAGATCCATGACTATATTCACCAATTTTGTTGCTGCATGGTTTTATAGCTGTTCTGTGGGGCTTGTGCTTCCTGTTTACTCTACATTTAAAGCTATTGAGAACAAAGACCAAAATGAGCAACAAAGGTGGCTGACATACTGGGCAGGTTGTAATTTTCATTCAAGATCATTTTCATTATTAATTTCCTTGCTGGCTTGTCCATTTATTTGGTACATTAATTGGATTTGGATGTGCTTGTTTCACCATGCATTTCATGATTTCCTACTTTCCCCACACCTCTTGCAAGAAAAACAAGAAAGATGGCAGCTGATCAATAATTTTGTTGTTGACTAGTTTCATTGTTCTTCCAAGTCCTTGGTTATCAATTTCAGTGATATAGTTAATGTCTATGATATAGAATAATCGTCTTGAAACAAATTTCTTTTAATGCATCTTAATTTCTGCTCAATCACGTGTGAAACTATTTTAAAGTTATCAGAGAATGTTGATACACTATTCAACGCTTATACTTCCTTGTTTATTAAATTTCATTTCCTTGTGGATTTGAACAAACATTTGTGGAGGACTATAGAGTAAATAGAAAATGGCTTTTAAGTACTGATGTTTACTTTTTATTATCCTCATGCAGAAGCAGACCTTTAGCTTCCTGAAGTTGCATTTTTCTATATGCATTTGGTGTTGACTTTTGATGGTTGTGTTGTGATAGCTTTATACTGCCTCTTTTTAATATGCACTTATCTCTATTGTAATTTGCAGCTTATGGATCTTTTAGCATAGCGGAAATGTTTGCAGAAAAAGTACTTTCCTGGTAATAGTCAAATACTACCTTCTCTAAATGCCTATTCCATCCTAAGAAACATCCTAAGAAATCAAAAATTGCACGATACTTTAGTCCAATTATAAATATTTTTAGTATAATACCTCCATTAACCTAAGTACTTTGTTTTGGTACCAAAATATCCTTTTCAAATCAATTTGATAACTCGGGAGAGATGATCTAGTGACAATGAAATCTACCACTTGATGCCAAATTAATACTTCAAACTAATCTTCAGAAATTCATTCACTGGCATATCAAGTATGAACATGTACATTGAAAAGTCACGCAGAGTTGGAAATTTTTTTGTTTGGAACAATTAATTATGAACTAGGCAGTTGTATAAGATAGAAAAATAGAAATACTTCAAGCCATCTTCTTTTCATGCAGAAGGTACGTGCCACTGTTGTTGGTTGACAAATGAGAATCAGTTTAACGCTTTATTAAATTCAACCAAAATAAAATAACATAAAATTCCTGTTTCATTTTGTATCTATGCATATTTGGATATAATTTGGTGAGAAACAACGATAAAGGTGAGTGTCTTTTGGTTAGCGGTGTTTCTTTTTCTTTCAAAAGTTTCAATATGTATTTAGGTTAATGGAGGATATTTTCAAAAATTAAAAAAAATATGTTTTAGTATATGTTATGAAAATAGAGATGCTCCTGTAACTTCAATAAAACTAAAACTGTAATTTGCTCTATTTGCTTGATTTGTTTCACTTGACATCATACGAGAGATATTTTAATCTGATTAGGCTGCTGTGCTGTGTTTCATCAGGATCCCACTTTATTACCATATGAAATTTGCATTTCTTGTTTGGCTTCAGCTTCCCACTGTCAATGTAAGCTCAGCCTTTGCTGCATTCATTCTCTACATAATTTTTACCATACTGCTTTTGAAGATGGTTTGCCACTATGTTTAATTAATGTAACATTAGAGATACATAATAATTGAATAAGCAAATCTTGCAATTGCTGTTCAACAGGGAGCAAGACAACTGTATGACAGTCACATGCGTCCATTCTTGCTGAAGCATCAAGCCAGAATGGATCAGGTTGTGGAATTTTTTTATGGTGAAATGGTGAGAGCTCATTGATTCATTTTATCATTGCTGGAAATACATTGCTTTATCTTAGTTTTGTTTTCCAATTGCCGTTGATGTGGTCATCACCACACCTTGCAATACTTGTTACTAATATTGAGCTGATTAAGTGGTTTTGACTCGCCAAATTTGCACCTCTAGTTTAGTATGCTTTGCTTGAAGATATGCTCCCTTTTTTCTTGCTGCTTATGGCATATCATTATATAGACCTGTACCGATCAGTTCTTTTTTGGCATTGCAGAGTAAATTTATTAGTGCGCACGAAGCTGAACTTTTGTTTGCAAGATCACTTGTAACAAAAGTTGTAGTGACAGGTATGCATGCGATCTCCCTCTGTGAATTTGCCATCTTTCATCTCTTCATTGCATAAATGCTTATCCGAAAGAAGTTCTCCATCTTGAAACTTTTGTAAAACCAATTTGCCCAGCTTGTCACATTAGGGCTTCCTGGGTTTGTTGTTGAAATATTTTGGTTGGAATTTTAGTGTTCATGAGCCAAGTATGCTTAGTTGCTCATTGCATTGTTTTATCTTTTGTGTATCAGCTAGTGAAATGATTAGGTCTGCCATTCGGCCAGTTGGAAGGCAAGAAAATCAAGGCCCAAAGAAGGAGATTGATAATTCAGAATCAGAGGACGATTGAGGCATTTCTTTATAGACAAGCATAGGTGAGCAAACTTTTTAGCCGGGATTGTTACTATTTCTTTATGTTTTTTATTTTTTTGGAACTAACTTGAAAAGTAAAAGATTGCTTGTGGGGTTGAGTTTTTAGTCTCTTTTTCTGATTTTTTTTTTTTTGTGATTCCCATGTTTCTGCTCTGCTGTATATAGAAGATGGAGAAGATGAAAATATTTACTGATGTACATAATAATCGGAAAAACTGTTCGATGTATGGTGTTGTTATTATTATTTGTCTTGTGTTAATGCCCTTCCACATGATTCCGTACTATATTTAAGTTTATCATTGTGGATAGTTGAAAGTTTCAAGCTACCTTCGGTTACTGATCTAGATTATAGAGATTAAATATTTTGGACCAAATCTACTGATATTGTAATTTTAAGTAGAAATGTAATGTAATATTATTTTGTTGGCCAACGCAATAGCTAAGTATATGACTTCTTAAGTACAATATTGGGCAGTAGTTTCTTAAGTACAAAATATTTACATTAAAAAATTGGACAGAGTCAGATTAAAAATTCAAATGAAGGGAGAGAGGAAATTTGGAATTTCAAATAAAGAATTAAAGCATAGAGTTCAGAATGGAGTTAATAGGTGATCTTATATTCTTATCAATAGTTAATGGTTTGGACGGTTTTTCTGCTAAATATATATGATATTTTCTGGCCACAAAAATTACAGTTTAAATGGCTTCTATAAAAATTTAGAACATATTAGATAGATCAAAGCATAGAGTTCAAGATCAAGTTACTATTTGGTTTTTCACTATTTTTTTTACCCCATATTTTTGCTTTAATCTGTTAAAAATAAATTCGTGATATACCATCTTTAACTTTAGTCCTGTGCTTTTTTGGGCCAAGTAACTTTATTCCTGTCTAAATTGAGCGATTTCTTCTTCTTCTTCTTTTTTTATGAGGGTCTGTTTGGTTGGAGGGGAGGGGATGGTAGGGGATGAAAAATGAGCCCCTCCCCTTCGTTTGGTTTGAAAAATTGGAGAGAGGGACTTCAAAGGAGGGGCTCCCAATTCCTCTCATCCTCTCATTTTTGTTCCCCCCAAATTGGGGGGTTTTGGAAGGGATGGATAATGAGCCCCACCCATTCCATCCCCTCCCTTTAAACCAAACAGGCCCTTAAAGATCAAAATACATTAAACACATGATAAAACAAACACATTGGGTGTGTTTGTTTTGGCGATGGGATAAGTAACTTATTTTTACTTAAACTTATGGAATTTTAAGATTGAAAGAAAGTTAGATTGGTAAAATGATGAGTGTTTGGATTAGCGATTGGATAAGTAACTTAAAGTAACTTATGTAAAAGTTAGGATGTTTGGTTTGACTTTTGCATAAGTAACTTTTATATTAATTAAGAGAAAAAAATTGAAAAAATTATGAAAAATGAAAAAATGAAGGGATAATTGTGAAAAAAGTCCTCATTAGCAACTTAATTGCCAATGAGACCTGGGAAGATATATCTACACACGGAGAAATTTTTTCACAATTTTCTCAAAAATTAACTTTGAAAATTTGGTAATGGTACAATTTTAATAAAATTATATCAAACTCTAATTTAAATTGGTACACTCCAAAAGTCTTTTCTACTGTGCACCTCAAGCTTAAATCTTATAAATTATATCAAACTCTAATTTAAATATTAAATCCTAACTCATATTTTCACATAGCTCAAAATCTAACAAAATAAACCAATTAAAATCTCAATAATACCTCCAATAATCCAAATAAATTATTTAAACTAAATTTAATGGGTAAAAACACCATATAGAAACTAATTTATGACATGTTTATAAAAATAAATTGATTATAAAATCATAAAACAACTGAATAATAAATTTAAACTGATTAAAATTAATTATTAATTATTCTCTACATTTCTACAGTCATATATTGACAAAACTCAAAACTTGCCTAAACTCTTATCTCAAAGTATTTTCTAATTAGTAGAAGATTGCTATCTAAAGAAAGAGAAAATTATTTAAAACATTTTTTATAAAAGAAGCTTTGTGATTAGAAGTGATTTTGAGTATCTCATTTATCCCAAAAATATGAAAATACTCCTCCAAACAGATTCCATCGCTCCCATAAGCTTCAATTCAAAGCTTATTTCCATCGGCACTTTTTTTAACTTTTTTCTGCTGATCCATCGCCGAAACAAACATCAAGTTTCTTCAAAATCACTGTACAGTGCCGATTGCGTCTCTCAATCGGCCGATTGCATCTCCAAACGGGCAAACAAACACGCTCATTATAAACCTGGCCGGCATTACATGAGGGGCAGAAGCCAACCAAGCAGCCCAAGACAACAACACAAAATAACAAGGGAAACAAACAGACAATTACAAATCATGGTGTGAAAAACCGGACCGGTCCGACCGGAAAACCGGTGAACCGGTTTTTAGTCCGGTCCGGTTTGCTATTTCAAAGGGGGAAAGATCGAACCGGTCCAAAACCGGTGGGTCATTGGTTCAACCGGTTTGCTCTTTTTTTTTTTTTTTTTGAAAAATGAGATATCCGGTTCAAAAAAAGGCTGAAAAAGAAAGAAAATAATAGATTTAGACCGATATACATACAATCTATAATATTTTACTAAATTATAAGAAAAATTTTTAATTTCAAGGCTACAAAAATTTAAAAAATAAAAAGAATAAATGAAAAATTATTATATATTATATACATATAATATATAATACTTTAGTCAATTAATTTTATATGATTTAGGTAATCAAATCTAATATAATCAATTGATTTTATCTATAGAAGTTTAAGAATATATTAATATATATATTGTTACTAATAAATTGTAATATTTTAATATGACCGGTTCGACCATCGGTTCGATCACCGGTTCGACCCCAGTTGAACCATTAACCCTTGAATCTGTTTCGTGACCGGTTTATTGACCGATCCGATTTTTTGTTCCTTCCTACAAACACGCCAGGAAAAAAAAAAGAAAAAGAAACAACATAATAGCAAACAGCTTCGGCTTCGAAGAAGATTTGCAACTATCAAAAGAGAGTCAACAAATGCTACCAATAGCGCCAACAGAACCCGGAAGAACCGAGCGAGAACAAACCGGTGGGTGTTGCATCACGTCTCCTAGAGGATATAGGCCACCTAATAAAACCAATGTGGTTCCAAGGCTTTCCGTTGGAAGAAAGGGGAGGCAACCAAAAAGTCCAGTTGCCAAAAACAGAGAAATATGAGCACTCCCTAGCTCCATACGACACATAAGGAAGGATTAAAGACCCAAACAACAAAATTGCAAGAACACACAAATAAAGACCAAACCAAAGCTAGAGTGAAAGCAGCGAGCAGCCTAGAAACCAAAACAATAACCATGGCTATGCCTATTCCATGATTATAGATCCAAAAAAGCAAAGGATCATCAAATAGATTAAGGAGGGGGTTTAGATGAGCTAGGAAACCCAAGTTAGGCTTCACACACCCAATCCAGCACCCCAAAATTAGGGATTCCAACTAGAAAATACGGGGAAACGGGTTTAGAATAGAGAATCCCATAAACCAAAGACCACATAAGAATCAAAAGAAGGGAAGACACAGGGGATGAGAAGGCCAAATGTTTTTTTTTAAGTCGATGGAAATCGGAATGTAGTGGTAGGTGGAAGTGGGGGCAATGATGAAGATGAGAAGTGAGGAACAGTGGAGATAGGCTAACGAACCTCCAAGCGATGAAGGTGGAACAGAGCAAAGGAAGAAAGGTGAAGGAAATTAATGGCGGTGGGAAAAAAAGGAGCTAAAGCAACGGACCTTCAAGTGAGAAAGGCAACAACTTGCAGACTGGAAAGCATTGCACGACATATCCAAGCGAGAAAGCTTCGCACGAGACCGGCAAGCGCTGGAAAGTGCCAAAAAAGGCACCATGAAGCACCACAGAGACGCCGACTTAAGGAGAGAAACCTAGACCGTTGTCCCTCCCTTTTTTGCCCCCTTCTCAACATTCAATTCAATTCAATGAATCACCTCACAAACAACCAATTTATGTGCAAACTAAATATTATAGAGGTTCAACTACCTATCATCATCACCCTTGTTTCTTGTGGTCTCTGTTTCACTCCCCAACCTTATCTTCCTGACTCCACACTTCCCCCACAATTAGGGGTGTTCGAGGATCTGGAAATCCCATTCTCGATCCCAATCCCGAAAAGTCTTCGGGAAGCAATTTGATTCCTGATCCCGAAAATTTTCCGTCCCGTCGGGACAGGAATTCCCGAGCTCGAGATCGGGAATTTCTCGAAATGCCAAGGATCTTTACAAAAGCCATTCAAGTCCTTGCAC
This sequence comes from Inga oerstediana, assembly GCA_963210345.1. NCBI lineage: Eukaryota > Viridiplantae > Streptophyta > Magnoliopsida > Fabales > Fabaceae > Inga > Inga oerstediana. Next base: position 27,525,034 of record OY723399.1, read on the forward strand.
AGTTTTGACCCAGTCTGAGGTAAAACGATATTCAAGCAATATACATTTGAAAACCGACTAGAGCATTAGACATCAGTGAATGCAGGCAACATCAGTGAATTCATATGAAAACCGACCAGAGCAATTAGATACAATATAGAGCTTGAGTACAAGCAACACCAAAGGCAATTAGATACCTTACAGAGCTTAAGTGCTTGACGATGAGATTTGGAAGCTAGGGATTAGGAGAAGACAGGGGAAGACTGACCAGAGCAAGGCAGCACCATGCCACCGTCGTCAGGCAGGCAGCGAGGCGATGAGCACCGTCAGGGCAAACAGCACCATCTCCGTCAACCATTGGGGAGAGGGAGAGCGAGGATGCCGACAACGACGAGGGAAGGGGTTCGCATTTGGGAGTTGGGACTGTGTCAATTTGTGGTTGAGACTTGAGTCCGATAATGAGACTTAGGTTTAAGAGAGCGAGAGTGAATTGATGAGTGATGAGTCCAATTTCCGAATGCATATGCCGTCTAAGGAGGGTTGAGTTTCACTGGACAATGATGACTGATTTTTTTTTTTTGGCTTGAAGTGTGATGACTGATGAGCCAGTGCGTCTAGGTGTGCTTGTCATGTTCATGGCTGGGTTGAAATGGGCCTTTGGCCCTGTACCTACACAACTATATATATATATATATATATATTACAAATGCCTATTATTTCGGGATCAGGAAATGCCGATCGCAATCGCAATCCCGAATTTTTCCCTTCCCAAAAGTTTTGGGACGGGAAAATCCCATCCTGATTTACTTTGGATCGGGATGGGAATTTGTTGAACACCCCTACCCATAATCCTCTTCTTACAGTATTCCAACAAATCCAAAATCTTTCCTTCTTTTTGTTTTTAGCTTTTTTATGTCTAATGTTAAATACTTAAAATTAATTTGATAAACTTAAATATAAAGATTAAATTTTATTATGTCAATGTTTATCATATTATATAGACAATTTAGTTACTTTAAAATAAAATATAAAATATAGTTTTGAACTTGATAATTAAAAAAAGTAATCATCATAAAGCTTTTTTTTTTTTTAAACCTTAAACATTGTGACGCTTAATACCGGTGACGGTTATAATAGCTTTTGCTAAAACTCTCATATTTACGAGTGCAACAAAAAATAAATTTTCCACTACTAATCCTAATCCGAATAGGTATTGAGCATCAGCTATGGATAATGAATTTTGTGTTGTACAAATAAATATGTAAAAGAGTTTTTATGGTAAAATATTAAAAAAAAGAATAAAAAGAATAGAAGTAATATTTGCCCTAGTCTAATGCTAGCCAAACAAATACTTGCACGTTGGACCTTATGTCATGTATGATTCCACTAGGGTGTGACTTTACTTTCTTCTTTTTTTTTTATTTTTGATCAGAGGTATCCGGCGCTAGATCTGGACCCCGGAATCGGGCCGTCCGAGCAACCGACTAATCCCCCGCTGATTTGTAGGTACTTCGATGGGTAGAACAGCTGGCCAGGAGATTTAACGCTACTCCATACTCAAGGCTAGGGATCGAACCACTTTACTTTCTTCTTTAGTCACTTTTGACTTAAAAAGTTTTTGCGCAAGAAACTACCGCATTGGAATCGTTAAAAAACAGAGTAATGTTGCTCAAATTTAATAACACAACGAAAAAATAAGCATATGAAAGATTAATGGCTCATCCTACCCTTGGTATTAATCCTTTCCATTTTCATTTTGGCATAGCTGCAAACAAGTTGAATTTGTCAAAGTCAAACATGAACATCCAACTCTTACGATTTAATTCATTTAATAAAGTTTTGTATGCAATTATGATTTAATTATATTTTGGTAATTACCGTGGGTATCGTGAGAGGTTGTCTAGCATAAAGCATGTGGAACGATCTCAGGGGATGCTGATTGTAACATATAAAGGGAACCACAATCATGTGAAGAATTGTTTACCATCTCCCTATTGGTGCTCAAAATACAATTCTCAAAGCACCATTTAATTCTTCCTAATTCTCGCATCAAGAACCCTTTCCCCATGCACTTGAATCTGATTGTTAAAAGTTTGAAACAAACTTATGGATCCTATTGGTCCTTCCAAACGGCAATCCATAAATGATTCATTCCAAAGGTGATTTCCAAAGAACCCTAATTGAACGACACATGCTTTCTATAAAAGGATCCTAACCCTAGCAATTGGGATGCCACCCAGACCGTTGTTTCATTTTCATATCAGGAAGAATATGGCAAATCGCTACAATGGCTTCTTCGGACGTATCCTCCTTCTTGCAAACCGACAGCACCGGCAACAATTGGTGCATTTGTGTGAAGGTCATCTCTAACTTCTGGGACATCCCACATGCAAGGAGTCATCACCAAGTCACTTACAATGCAGTTATAACCGATGCAAAGGTTGTATATGTTAATATCCAAAATCAGCACATGATGAGGTACCCACATAAAACAACTATATAATGTGCTCGTTTGAAACAGTCATTGGAATACTTAAAAGCAATTTTTCAATAGTGATTTATAATATACAAGGTAAATATACGAGAAGAGTTTTTTCTCTTTTCGTATAATTGTATTGAACGAATATAGTTTTTGTGTTGACAACAGGAATCATTCACTTCTAGGGAATCTGACCGCACTTCCTCGCAAACAAATGTCATTGAAGATTACCAAGAGCAGTAGAGATTCATATGAACAGATCTTCCGGGGGCAAAATTATTTTTCGCCAGTTGTTAAGTTCATTGTGTACAGCTTAATGCCAATCAATTTGTGGCCAATCAGATTCAAATTTAAGTAGTCACTTTATTTACTATTTCTTTGTGTGAATTACTCTTATTGGTTGGCTGAAATGGAGATTAATTTGTTCAACATAATTATAAACTTATCAACGCCATATATGTAAATAGTTCTATACCCAAATTTTAAAAATTAATTTGAAGTAATTATTATCAACGTCATATATGTAAATAGTCTTCTACCCAAATTTTAAAAATTATTCTGAAGATAAATATTATTATTATTATAACTTATAAGCATGGCACACCAGTTTGTTGTTCTATTGAGTTTATATTATCAAATTTATTAAGAATGTTTTTATGTCGTTTATTAGTGTTCGTTTGGGATATCTTATTTTTTTATTTATAAATGCTTATAAATCGTGATTTAGTGTATACGAGAAAAGTATGTGAGAAAAATTTTATCTCTTACTTACATAATAAGCACTTATTACTCAAAAATAAATTATTCCCAACATACATATAAGCTGGGTAATTCTCATAAACGGTCAACCCATACATTTAGTTTTGGTATGTAGTTCTTATTCACATCATCAGATTAATTAGTTCTTTAATGAGACGTGATGACTTCGTATAACTGGAAATTGACAATGATCTAAATCTAATCATGGTACCTGACCGTCAACATCAGCTTGTCTTAGTCTACGTTGTTGTTTCCATTCAAAGTCCATTTCATAATTGCTATAGTTTGATGCCATATATGTAATATTCATGGTAATTGAAATAAATGAAGACGGTTATAATCCAATAATGTTAGTGCATTTTTTATTAATATATTTTTCAAACACAAAAAATACTCATGTCTCAGCTTTATAAAATGAACTATTAATATATTTTAATACTTCAAAACCTATTCAGCTGTATTACTTGTATTTTGTAGGTTTCTAGATATGATATCAAGCATAGTAATAGTGATTTGACTGATGCTTAATATGTATAAAGTTGATTGATCGCTATGACGGTGCTGTTTTATTTTTTGCTTTATATCATAACTTTGAATATCACAGTATGTAAAGATGTGAAAAAAATCACAAACCATTTATATGTGCAACAAGGCGTGCTTTGTATTTTTCAATTCCGCCATCTTTGTTTAGCTTTATTTTGTAAATCCATTTGACTCCAATAGATTTTTGTCCTTTTGGGATATCCACCAATTCCCATGTATTATTTTTCTCTATATATTTGATCGCCTCATCCATAGCAATTTGCCATTTTGTGTCTTTATTCGCTTCTTCAAATGTGAGGGGATCACAATCTGCAAAAAAAGCAAGGTGAGCTACAGAATCTTCATTAGATAATTCATCTCTACTTACATAATCTATCATTCAAGCTGGTCTCTTTCGAGATCGACCAGCACAAGATTCCTCTATTGTTACAGTGGTTGCTGCTCATGATTTGGAGAATATTCAAGGGTAGCAACGGTAGTATTTTCTTGTTGTGGCAAGTGATCCTTTTCTTCTTCAATTTCATCATCACAAATGACTGGAGAAGGTTGCTGCCAATTCCAATTCCAAGTACTTTCTTCATCAAAAATAACATTGCTGTGTAATGAATGGGCCCAATGATAAGGAAGAAGCCCAAGAAATGGATGGCCCAAAGAGTGAAGCACCAGTGGAGCCACGTAGGAGTAACAGAATGCGCAAAATCACATGGAAGGTAAGAGAGAATGAGGATTAAAAGGATGGGCAGCAAGGCAGAGAAGAAGAAGAAGATTTATGAAGATTTCTCTCTGATTTCCTCTACTCTTTTCTGATATTCCTTCCCTGAATATTTTCTGTTTTGATTTTGCATTTTGCATACTGTAAATGGCAGAATTTGCTTATTTTCATATCTGATTTCTATCTTTGCAATTGAGAATTCTCTGTAACAATGACTGGTTCTTTGAAATTAATACAGAGATAGATTGCACTTTTGCATATTTGTCTTAATTTCTAAAAGGTTTATATCATTTGGTGCTTTCATTCTCCTGCCATGGCCGACAATACGCGTCTTCATACTCTCAATACTGAGATTCAATGACTGACCGAAGCCTTAGCTGAAGCAGAGCGAACGAATGCTAATCGGTTCTCGAATGTGGAATCCTCGATGACGTCGGCTACCACTCGTCTCCAGAGTGTCGAACACTCTATGGCTTCGTTATCTCGATCTGTCGATGCGTTAACCAGGGGATTTGAGAACTGGACACAAATCCACTCCGTTCTATCACTGAATTCGTCCTCTGGATCTTCTGGAAGCTCTGGGTCTTCTACTCCGTTTGGCCGCCAGATTAAATTAGAGCTTCCGCGGTTTGATGGTACTGACACCTTGAGTTGGCTTTTCCATACAGAGCAGTATTTTTCCTTTTATCAAATTTTGGATGATCAACGAATTCTAGTGGCTTCGGTGCATTTTGAGGGGTCCATCGTTCCTTGGTTTCAGTTGTTACAAAGGACGAATCAGATCCCCACTTGGCGTGCTCTTGCCTTGGCTATTGAGAAGCAATTTGGCCCTTCTCATTTTGAGAATCCTCGCATTCAGTTGTTCAAATTGTCTCAATCAGGATCTACTGCGGATTTTCATACCACTTTCATGGCAACGGTTAACAAGGTCGATGGGTTATCCGACGAAGCCATGCATGACTGTTTCCTCAATGGGTTGAAACCAGCTTTGCGTCATGAGGTAATGGCCCAAGAACCCTTTTCTCTTCATCGGGCTGCATCTTTGGCCCGTTTATTTGATGAAAAAGTCACTTTGTTTGGGTCAGACGTCAAGGGTCCAGTTGGGTCCAATACTTGGTCGACTTCCTTCAGTTCCAAAGCTAGCACTCCGATGCCTGTAGCTTTGAGCTCTTCGGTCCCTTCCAAACCATCTTCCGGTTTACTTCCGACACAGTCGATGAAGCCAACACCACCGATTAAGCGATTAACGGCGGCTGAAATGCAGTTACGTCAAGATAAGGGCCTTTGCTACAATTGTGACGAAAAATTTACTTGGAATCATAAGTGCCCTAATCGTTATTATCTGTTGCTGCAAGTGGAAGAATATGATCCGCTGCATTCTAATACAGCACCGGACGAATTGCCTCCACCAGACCCGCCGAACACCGATATGATTGAATCAGGGGTACCTCATGTCTCTTTCCATGCTTTCCATGGTTCTTCGAGTCGTACTACTATCCGTTTCTCTGGCTCGATCCATGGCACCACTGTGTAGATTTTGCTTGATAGTGGCAGTTCTGATAACTTCATTCACCCATGGATCATGTCTCACTTGAAGTTGCCATTGCATTATTCCAGTGATAAGGTCACGGTTAGCAACGGTCAGATAATGCAGGGGGAAGGTATGGTGCATCAGCTTATTGTTAATATTCAAGGTCATAATATTTCCTTATCTGCTTATGTTTTGCCGATTGCTGGGTCTGATATGGTTATGGGATCTTCTTGGTTAGCTACGTTGGGTTCACATATTGCTGACTATAGTACTGGCACTATTAAATTTTATTTGCACAATAAATTTATTACCCTTACTGGAACTCAAGTGACATCCTCGGAACCTCTTCAATATCATCATTTTCGGCGTATTCAAGCTACTGATGCTTTACATGAATTATTTACTCTTGAATGCATAGCTTTAGATAGTTCTGTGTCTCTGACTTTTCCTGAGGATTTACCACCGGATCTTCTTCAGTTGCTCACTAAATTTGCTGTGGTTTTCTCTGCTCCATCAGGTTTACCTCCTCATCATTCGCATGATCATGCTATACCACTTCAAGAGGGTGTTCAGGAGGTAAAGGTTAGGCCATATCGTTATCCCTTTAGTCAGAAAGCAATTATTGAGCAAATGGTGACTGATATGCTTGATTAGGGCATTATTCGCCCTAGTACTAGTTCATTTTCTGCTCCTGTTTTATTAGTCAGAAAAAAAGATTGTATGTGGCGTTTTTGTACTGATTATCGTGCTCTTAATGCTGTTACGGTTAAAGATTCCTATCCTATGCCTACTGTTGATGAGTTATTGGATGAATTAAAAGGGGCTGTATTTTTTTCTAAGCTAGATCTTCGGTCTGGGTATCATCAAATTCTGGTTCAGAAGTCAGATTGCCATAAGACTGCTTTTAGTACCCATCATGGTCTTTATGAGTGGTTAGTTATGCCGTTTGGTTTAATAAATGCCCCTGCCACGTTTCAAGCCCTTATGAATGACATCTTTCGACTTTTTTTGCGTCGCTTTGTCTTAGTGTTTTTTGATGACATACTAGTTTACAGTGCTAATTGGGACTCTCATCTGCAACATTTACAACAAGTTCTTGAGTGTTTGTTAGCACATAAACTTTTTGCTAAGTTATCTAAGTGTTCATTTGCTCGTGATAGGGTTGAATATTTAGGCCATATTGTCTCTACTAATGGTGTGGAAATGGATCCTTCTAAGCTGGCTGCCATTATAGATTGGCCTGTTCCGAATACAGTCTCTCAGCTACGAGGATTTTTAGGATTGACTGGTTATTATAGGCATTTTATTCGCCATTATGCGCATATTGCTGTTTCATTAACTAATTTACTGCAAAAAGATGCTTTTACTTGGTCCTCCGAGGCACATGCTGCATTTAATGCTTTAAAGCAAGCTCTTATTTCTGCTCCTGTGTTAGCCTTACAAGATTTTACTATACCTTTTGTCATTGAAGTAGATGCATCAGGTTCAGGCATTGGTGCTGTTCTTAGTCAGAATGGTCATCCTATTGCATATTTTTCCAAGAAATTATCCCCACGGATGCAAGCTCGTTCTGCTTATGTTCGTGAACTCTATGCTTTGACAGAGGCAGTTTCTAAGTTTCGGCATTATTTAGTTGGTCATCATTTTATTATCCGTACTGACCAACAAAGCTTATGTCATTTGGCTAATCAGGTTATCCAAACTTCAGAGCAAGAGGCATGTCTTCCACGGTTATTGGGCTATGATTATAAAATCGAATATAAATATGGTAAGACTAATGTGGCAGCTGATGCTCTTTCTCGGTCCTATATGGCTATTTCCTTCGTCACTAATGATTTGTTTACTCAAATTCAAATAGCTATTCAAGCTTCTGCTGCCTTAACTGATCTTAAACAGCAAGTGCAACAGAATCCAACTGCTTTTCCTGGTTATAGTATTCATGATGATAGATTATTCTATAAGCAAGGTTTGGTTTTGCCTTCTGAAAATACTGACCTCATACAACTTATTTTATCTGAATTTCATTCTTCCAAGGTGGGTGGTCATGCTGGTACAGTGCGTACACATGCCCGTGTGGCTGCTGAGTTTTGGTGGAAGGGATTACGCAGGGATGTTAAGCGATTCATTCAGCAGTGTTCCATTTGTCAGCAGGCTAAGATTACACCTACTTCTCCATATGGCCTCTTACAACCTCTTCCAATTCCAACTCAGATTTGGGAAGATATTGCTATGGATTTCATCACCGGGTTACCTATTTATAAGGGGTACACTGTTATTTTTGTGGTGATAGATAGACTTTCTAAATTTGCTCATTTTCTGCCCTTAAAAACCTATTACACTGCTGAATCTGTGGCTGAGGTCTTTGTTACTCATATTATTAGTTTACATGGCATTCCTCGTTCTATTGTTTCTGATCGTGATAAGGTTTTTACCAGCTCGTTTTGGAAACATTTATTTAAAATGCAAGGTACTTCTCTTTGCATGAGTTCTGCATATCATCCTCAAAGCGATGGTCAGTCTGAGGCTTTAAATAGATGTTTGGAGATGTATTTACGCTGTTTTGTGCATCAGCAACCCCGTTTATGGGTTCTTTATTTACCTTGGGTCCAATATTGTTATAATTCTTCCTTTCATACATCTCTTGGGCTAACTCCTTTCCGGGTTGTTTTTGGCCGTGATCCACCTATGCTTGTTCGTTTGGATCAGTCTATTGATGTCCTGGTTTCAGTTAAAGCACAGATGGATCTGCGAGATGATATGTTGCTGCAACTTAAGGGTAATTTACAGAAATCTCAGTCGCGAATGAAGTTTTATGCTGATAAGAAACGTACTGATGTTGAATTTCAAGTGGGTGATTATGTGTTTGTCAAGCTTCAACCATACCGTTACCACTCTTTGCGGGGTTATCAGAACTTGAAGTTGTCTCTACGATATTTTGGCCCATTCTTAATTGTGGAACGCATTGGTGCTGTGGCTTATCGTCTTCAATTGCCTCCACACACCCGTATTCATCCTGTTTTTCATATTTCTTTCTTGAAGAAATGTTATGGTGATCCACAACAACAATATCAGCCCTTACCATTACTGACCGATAGCTCTGGTCCTTTGTTGTCTCCTAAGGCTGTTTTGGATTCCCATCGAGTTAAGATTCGTGAAACATGGGTTACTCAACTGCTAATACAATGGGATGATGATGCACAACCATCTTGGGTGAATTTACCTTTCTTTCAACAACATTATCCCAACTTTGACCTTGAGGACAAGGTCCTTCTTGATGGGGGGAGCAATGTAATGAATGGGCCCAATGATAAGGAAGAAGCCCAAGAAATGGATGGCCCAAAGAGTGAAGCACCAGTGGAGCCACGTTGGAGTAACAGAACGCGCAAAATCACATGGAAGGTAAGAGAGAATGAGGATTAAAAGGACGGGCAGCAAGGCAGAGAAGAAGAAGAAGATTTATGAAGATTTCTCTCTGATTTCCTCTACTCTTTTCTGATATTCCTTCCTTGAATATTTTCTGTTTTGATTCTGCATTTTGCAAACTGTAAATGGCAGAATTTGCTTATTTTCATATCTGATTTATATCTTTGCAATTGAGAATTCTCTGTAACAGTGACTGGTTCTTTGAAATTAATACAGAGATAGATTGCACTTTTGCATATTTGTCTTAATTTCTAAAAGGTTTATATCATTCTGCTAATCACAATTTTATTGGTTAGCGGATTAAATAATCTATAAGCTTTAGATTGTTCACTTACACCCAAAAAAACACATTTTTCACCCTTATCTTCAACCTTCTTCTTTTTTTCTCATCTGGAACATAAGCTTATGCAATACAATCAAAAATTCTAAAGTGATCTACGACAGGCTTTTTTCCTCTCCAAGCTTCTTGTGGAGTCATGTTTTTAACAGCAAAAGTAGGACTTCTATTCAAGATATGAATGCTCTAATTTACTACTTCAGGCCAAACACTCTTTGGAACCTTTCCTTTTGTTAGCAAGCTTCTCACCATGTTAAGAATGGTTCGGTTCTTCCTTTTCGATACACCATTTTGTTGTAGTGTATAAGCAATCGTTAGCTCTCTTCGAATGACTTGCAAATTCTTTTGAGCAATATTCTCCACCAAGATCTGTATGGAGAATTTTAATCATCTTTCTTGCTTCCTTTTCAACTTGAGCTTTAAAACTTTTAAATATATTAAAAGCTTCACTTGTCTCCTACAAAAAAATAGACCCAAGTTTTCCTAATCAAATCATCGATAAATGTAATAAAATACTTATTTCCACCATTGAAAATTGGCGTAATTAGTCCACAAATGTCAGAATGAATCAACTCCTGGACTTTTTTTGCTCTATGTGATTTTCCTTGAAGAAATTGAGAACGTGATTGTTTGCCAACAATACACTCTTCACAAACTTGGGAAGGAGCAAAAATTTGAGGAAGATCCATTACCATATTTTTCTGATGCGGAGTTTTCAATCCACCAAAGTTCACATGGCTATAGCGATAATGCCAAAGCCATGAGACATCCTTCTCATTAGCCAAGCAAGATTGAACACTTTTAATCTTCAATGGAATAACCTATTTGAACTCATTGGAACAACAGCAATAGCACCTTGTGAAGAATCATATATCTCACAAGTCCTTTTTATCCCTTTTCTTGCAATTGACCAACACTCAACAAATTGCTTTTCAAGTCAGGGACAAAAAACATTGGAGATAGTTTCTACAAAGCAATTCATTTTCAGTTTTTATTTTAATATTTTCTTTTCCCATCACTTTAACAATCACCAAAACATGCAATGGAATTAAAGTCTTCATTGAGAGAAGAAAATACAGATTTTCTTCCACACACGTGGTTGCTGCAGCCTGTATACCAAATATTTGATTGTGGTTCCTCGGTGACTTGATAAACCATCAATAAGGTATCTCCAACCTTCTTTTCTGCCAAATTTGACTTTTCTCCTTTCTCTTTATTGTTAGGCAATCTGGCATAACACTCAAAATGATAATGGCTAAATTCATGACATCTAAAGCTTCTACCTTATATTTGTCAGACGACTTATTTCGTTCTTCACATTTGCCTTGAAATTCATCCTCCTCCTCTTTGTCATCTTTATGGCCTCGTTCTCCACTACCTCTGCCTTGACCTCTACCCCTTCCTCTAGATTTTGAAGAACGAGTGGTAGTGGAAGCATTTAAGGCTTGCATCTCTACAGTTGAATTGCAGTTCATTTTCTGCTCATGAACTACTAAAGAGCTATGTAATCCTTCAAGTAAGAGTGCATCTATATCTTTTGACTTATCAATAGAACAAACAACATAATCAAATTTAGGAGTTAATGAACACAATATTTTTCAACAATAGTAACATCTTGCATTTTTTTCACCATATATAAATGCATTTTGTTACTTATCTCTAAAGTCCTGCCATAGTAGCTAGTGACAGATTCACCATCCTTCATATGCAGAGTCTCAAAATCTCTTCTCAAGGCTTGAAGTTGTGCACACTTTACTCTTGTAGTATATTTCCTCTTCATGGAATCCCATATGTCTTTGGAGGTATCTTTACAAAGAATAGTTTCCAAAATGGGACGGTCAATTACCTAAAACAAATAGTTCTTCACCTTTAAATCCCTCAACTTCACTGCCTCTATTTCCGATGGTTGTGTACGTATTTGCAGGTGTTGGTATACCATTCTCTACAACCTAACAGTTACTCCTTGCATCTCAAGAAGTTCTCCATTAGTATTCTCCAATGATCATAATGACCATCAAAGTGTGGAATAGATGGCTACACAAAATTAGAATCTGAAGAAGATATATTGCTTCAATAAATAAAGACAAAACTTATGTTAGAATCAACAAGAGGAAAAATAATATTGTGCTCTATTTTTCTCTCAGAAAGTTAGCACTTTCGTAAATCTAGCTTTGGTACCATTGTTAAAATAGAGAGAAAATGTAGGGAAAATGGGAGGATATATTTATTCATCGTACGAAGCCTTTTAAATAGGCAAGTTACAAGCAAAGTTACATGAGAATAATTAAAAGGAAACCTCCACTTATTAATACCACTAAATGCATAACTTATGTAGCGGTGAAACTCATGCAATGAAACATAAAAAGGGATAATAACTTGGCCTAATGTGCATCAGTGTTAACTAATTGGAGTTGCCATCAAGCTAAAACATATACCAACAAATTAATTGTCCAACATTCGGGCGTGTTAAGAATCTGATTGATTCATTGGTACCTACAAGAAATTAGAACACTAATACGGATTTTGATAACATAAGTTGTATTGTTGGGGAGAAGAGAATTAGAGAGAGTTCGTTTTTATGGGAGTTTTCTATCCGTTTGTCAAAAAACTAACTCCCAGTGGCGTCTTTCCATTCCCAATTTCCCATATATCTAGTATGGGAAGTTATTTTTATTTGAATTTCAACATTTTGAAGATAAAATCTCTCCTTTGAACCCAAATCTCTCAATATTTACATAATAACCCATATGAATTGGGTTTGGGCCAACGTCCTCTATATTTATATTTTGGATTACTCTGTTTAGTTTTACTCACAATATTAGTAATCACTCGGAATAAAAAGAAAAGAAACTCTGTTATTTTTGAAGAATAACTAATTTTTTGAAGAGATAGAGATAAATACGCTTTAGATAACATGTTAGCTTAGTGATCAAATCCGCATACTTCCCTATCTCGAGTCAATTTGGAGTTTGGATGTCATGTTAAATAGACTTGTGATTATTCCACTCTCCTGAACTCTGTCAAACTGGGATTCAATAGAGAATATGGCTAGAGCTGATATTAAGTTTTACAACGGTTTATTTCGCTGACAAATTCAGCAGCATGTGAATCATCAGGATCAACATGCTTGAGATCAGAGTTTGTTGCGGCATTAGAGAAAAATTCTGAGCTGAAAAAACAAGTAAGGGAATTGACTGAAAAACTTAAGCTTGCAGAGCAGGGGAAAGACCAGGCTCATAAACAGTTTCTTACATTGGGTAAACAGGCTAAAGCTGGGCCTTTTGGTACTGTCAAGGGACTAAGAACCAACCCAACTGTAGTTCCTGATGAATCTGTGAACTCAAGATTGGCAAAGATATTAGAAAAAATTGCAGTTCAAAAAGAACTTAGAGTTGCAGTTGCAAACTCCAATGTGATGGAAATGCTGGAAGTCTGATTTGCCAACATTACGAGAGTTGGTATACCCAATTATCTTGTGGTTACTTTAGATGAAGAAACAGTCAAATTTTGTGAATCAAATCAAGTTCCAGTCTACAAGAGAGACCCAGATGAAAACATTGATTCTATTGGAAGAACTGCAGGTAACCATGCCGTTTCTGGGCTTAAATCCTAACAGAATTTCTATAGTTAGGGTACAGTGTTCTTCTGTCAGATGTTGACATTATATATTTACAGAACCCTTTTGATCATCTGATCCGAGATTCTGATATAGAATCCATGAGCGATGGTCATGATAATATGACAGCTTATGGATACAACCATGTGTTTGATGAACCTGCAATGGGTTGGGCGAGATATGCTCATACTATGAGGACCTGGGTTTACAATTCTGGTTTCTTCTATATCAGACCAACAATTTCTTCAATTGAGCTTTTGGATCGAGTGGCTATTAGACTTTCCAAGGAGCCAGATTCTTGGGATCAAGCTGTTTTCAATGAGGAACTGTTTCAGCCTTCATATCCTGGCTATATTGGGCTTCATATGGCTAGAAGAATGGATATATATCTGTTCATGAACAGCAAGGTTCTGTTCAAGACTGAGGAATGAAGCCAAACTCAGTAAAATTAAACCAGTGATTATTCATGTAAATTATCACCCTGACAAACTTCCCAGAATGAAGGCAATTGTTGAGTACTGTGTGAATGGAAGGCTGGATGCTCTAAAGCCTTTTCCTGAAGGTTCTGAATGGTGATATTATGACTTTTCTGCAGCTTACAGGTTCTTCTGGCTTCTTGATTGATTTGATCTGCAGTTTCCATTTTCCCAGAGGAGTTTACAAAATATTGTTTAAAGAACATATGGAGGTTAGTTAAAACAAATCTTTTCATGAGCACAATGAGTTATATGTGTATATATATATATATATATATATATTGTAACGAGAGCTTGGATGGTAAACCTCAATTGACGCCACAGAAAGATTTTTTTTTTTTTTTTTAAAGAATATTCTCTCCATACGCCGAACATAATGCTACTTTGAGTATTCAAGGTTGTCTCAATCATAATATTTCGGATTTCGGTGCTCTCACACATGGTCATACATACATCCATACATGCATATATCACTGTTGTTAAATTGTGACAAAATATAAGACTAATAATGATTTTTTCGGTCAGACTATTATGAACTTGTTTATACATGTCTAATTGTGTATTGAGATACATTCATTTAAAAAGCACACTCCTTTCATGTTGTATTATATATTTATATATATACTGGCATTTGCCAAGAATATTTGGGCCAGCCAAGTTTTTTTCCTTAAAAAAAATACGCAATCTACGGTTAAAAAATTTAAATAATTGAGACTTAATATAGATAGGTATTTAATTCAAATGTAGAAGCCATATGTTTTTATTCAAAAAAATTACACATCAAGTAGGTCATGTAACATGACTTTGGAACTATACGCATATTGCAGTTTGCAGACACCCCCATGCCCCATTTTAGGAATCTAATGTCTCATTTGATATGATTAAAGGAAGCGACTCATTTATTTTTAATCGATTATAATTAGAATGGAGTAGGAACCAGTTTATGCACAGGGAACCTGAACCATTTAATCTTCTGTAGCTAAAAAAATAATTATTATTTGTCACAATTTTTTTTTGAGTACTGTACTAAACAAATCGTTTCTGTTGACCCCATTTATCCAGGATTATCTTGTTGCATCAACAGATTCCTCCAAGTGTTGTAACGTTATTTTGAGTGATTGTCTAAAATAAAACGATTTAAACGGAGTTCAAATTGGCTTCTAATGTCTAACGAAGAACTCTAGAAAGTTTTGAGAGTTGCTTCGTGGACTGTTATGTTAGCTTCTACCATCAACTGAGTCAAACAGCAAATTAGCAAATGGTTGAGGCTAACATGTCTCAACGAGTTACTCCGCCAGGCTTCATGGCTATAAGATCGGCGATTGCTTCTGGCCCATACATCTTGGTGATCTCTTCCTGTTAATACGCCAAATCAATTACTCATATCAGAGTTTAGATTGAAAAGTCAAAACATAATAACAAAAAAACTTGTTAAACCGTGATCCAAGTAAAATGGAACCAGATTCAAAAACCATTTATTCATGAGAATCTCAAGTGTTAAATGCTTGAATGGATACTTGTAAATTTCCAGTCTCTTAGTCCTGATGAATAAATAGTTTCTGAATTTGGTTCTTGTGAATAATTTTCCCAATAAAAATCCGGATTAGAGGTCGGTTAAAAATCCATGCTATGCTATCCACGTTTAAATATCCATTATAGCAAATCGTAAACTCTTCTTTATGAAAATTTTGAACACAGAGAAAATGGATTCTTGTAAAATGGAACTGGAACTCTAACGGGTTAAAAGGGATTAATCTATCCTCATTGCCGTCGTTTCCACACTAAAATAAAATGGATCCCATTGACAGCAAATAGAATCAAGTTATGGTTGCATATTGATGCTTCATGCACGTTGAAATGCTCAATCTTGCAAATAATACATGAACATTATGGCTTTCTAGCAACAGGTAACCTCAAGATGCTTGAAAGAATAGCTTTGCTTTAAAGAAAGAATGACAGGAAGGGAGGCAAGGTCATATGTTGCCAATGTTTTGCAAGTACTTCAATCATCTTCAAAATCACTAGTTAATGAGCGAATGACTAAACAGATATGGTTTAGATGGCTCACCTCTAAGGAGTCGTTTTCATTATTGAGTTCTAGACAGTCTTCAGAAAGGCTCATAAGCTGGTCCTTCAGCAAGGAATTCTTCTTCACAAGATCATCCATAATTTTACGTAGCTCATCACATTCTTGCTGCCAAGAAATAGAAATAATAAAACATCTAAAAATGTTTAGACTAAATGTTTGTATGTGTCTATACATATAAAGCCATTTCCAGCAATATTTAAAATATATGCATACCTGCCTACGTATCCTTGATCTCCTAGCTGATTCCCTATTTAATTGCCTTTTTCTTTCTTTTTTTATTTCATCTTCTTCCTGCCAAAACATATACAGCTCAGCAGGAAATAAATAAGGCATTTCTGAGATTAAAAAAATCGAGCAATCTGACCAAGAGATCCGATTAATAACAAGTATGCACCATCAAGGCAGTAAGACCACAAAAGTTTATAGTATCAGTTAAAAGGCAATAATACATAACATAAAACCAGAAAAGTTTGTAGTACCTGTTTTGCAAGTCTATGAATAGTTCCAGATATATTGAGGCCAGTTCCTGAATTCAGATTTGATTCAGTTGAATTCACTGCAAATTGCTGTGACGCAGAATCTTTATTCACATGATCTGCATTACCATTTTCTATACTAGCTACATTCTGTGTTAGGTCCCCTGTTCAAATTTCATGATCATCAGACTATCAATTTTGATATTTCGATTACCAAATAAAAAATGCATCAATTTCAAACATACTATTTGCTAGCAACTTGTTACATTGCTGCTCCCTACTTGAACCAAAACCCTGCAGAAGAGAGATGGCATTAAACCTTCTGGTTAAGATATTCTAAAAATCTTGAACTATACAGCAGAACGACCAATTTTTCATACTACATTTGAAAGTCTATCATAATTCATAACTGGTGATAGGTAATAAAGCCACATACATTGTCAGTGTCATGGCCTTCATCAGACGATCCCATGCTTCCATTTGTAGCACTATGAACAGATAATTTGCAATTAAGTTTGGAAAAATGTGATGAGGATGCTTGCTAAATCAGACAGACAGTACCTCCATGTCCCTTTATCTTGTTCATTTTTGGAAATTGATGATTCATTTCCATTTTCTCTTAATTCCTTCCCTTCACATGTTTTAGCCAAATCCATGTCCTCTACACTGAAAGTTGTGTGTACTTTATCTGAAAATGTCAACGCAGAGCCCTGAGCAGAATGAAAAAGTAATTGGGTCATATGCATTATTCAACGTGTATAAAAGCAGATAAACTTATCATCCTCAACAAGCCATGCTGGGAAAAAACGAATTCAAGATATTGCTAATCCCAAATTTCATCCGTTAGTATAAAGAAAAAGGAGGAAAAACAATAATTCTAAAGCAACTGGCCATGTAAATTTCATAGAAAATGTAGAAAAAATATAGAAAGTACAATAAAATGGAATACTCAGCAAGTGAGTTACCCCAGAAACAATTGGATGATTCTTGACCCCGGTGGGATCATGCAGAGGGTCATATTGAAGGGGAGTGCTGAAAGCCTGCACCAGATGATTAAAAACAATGAAAAAGAAAGCTCATGATTTGCCCCTTCATAATAATCAAAGCAAGAAATTTGCAGAAAGAATTATGAATTACTACCTGGTTGGGCCAAATGTGGGGATAATAGTAAGAACCGGCTGCAGCTACATGAGAATTTATAATATGTGTTGGCGTAGGCATAGAATAATGATATCCCTATTTCAAAGTCATTTAGAGCGTTAATAGTTTCCATATGAGAAGCACAGACATACAGGACCAAATATCAATATAAACCCATGCAAATAAATAAATCTTTGAAACCTGTATAGGAGGATACCAATGCGGCTGCAAAGGTTTGTTTTCAGTTTCCTGTCGTAAAATAAGGATTGAAACAAAAAAGGAAAAAAGTAGAGAACATAAGAATCAGAAATCATCAAATAGCAGGTAGAGAAATTTAAATGACACAATTCAAAGCAATTTACTGACATCCTGAACCACCATAATTTTGCAGGGTTTAGTACTTTTGTTGGATTCTTCTGTCCCCATCAGAGCTCAAAAGGCACATGAACTCTGTACCGCCAGTATGACTGATTTCTTTTTGAATCTAACGCCTAGAGAATGAGAGTTAAGTAGAAGAAAGTAAATTATACAATGAAAATGAAAAAAAAAAACGAAGAAATTAAAATGAGGAAAAAGTTAAAATCCACATTTAGCAAAGAACCAAGACAGTTACATCGAAATTGCCTCTAATTCCGAGTGTTTTTTTTTCCTAATTGGGAAAAATTAAGGAGACTAACTTAAAGCTTGCATTGGGATTAATCGTTTGCGATAAGTGGTTAGCATAGTCATATGTATTTAAGCCCTTTCTGAATAGGTTTTAAAGGCTGATGGTCATGTATCATGTCCCATTGTCCCAAAACTTTTTTAGGCGCAAATGTAATGTAATTGCAATGTCCGTCCAGTTAATTTGGTGCGGCCAAATATAAATGAAAGATGTGATAAAATAAGTTGGCCAAAAAAAAAAAAGAAGTGATAAAATAAGAGAAAAAATCTTGCCAACCCTACTCAGAACAAACTAATGACAAGGAAAGTCGCATTCTCAAGAATCTCTAAAAGAATGGTCATCTACACACCCACTGATAAGTCTTGCAGCTATGAAATATGTATGAATTAAATAACAGAAAACACAAAATCCAGATTCACACGTTTGCAAAAGAAAAGTTCCCTGACTAGTATTTCGGTAAAGAAAAAGAGCCTACTTAGTATGGATAAAACTGTCTGAATAGCGAAGCAGAAACATAGGCTAAACTGGAAAAATTGATAATCTAGAGCGTAATAAAACGAATTAGAAGAGAAGCTTGGGAGTAGCAAATCTAGGGATTTCGCCTAGTTCGCAGCTTTGAGAGAGAGAGGGAGGGAGAGAGAAGAGAAGGGAAGATAAAAAGAGCGGGGAAGAAGAGGGAATAGATTAGAAACCTGAGTGGCGCGAAAGAGAAGTTAGGCACAACTTTTGACAAATGGCTATTTCTTGTTTTGACATGACATCTTTATAAGCCTACTCATTTCCATACCTAACGCCCACCTTCAAACGTGTTTACTTCAATCCTTATTAACAAAATTTATTAAACATTTTGAAAACGAGAAATATAAAAAAAAATTAATAAATCTTTCGTTGACAAAATTACATTTTGATTCTCTAATTTTATATAAGATTTTCATTTTGGTGATGTAATTTTATAAAATATTTTTTTTACTCCTCTAACTCTATAACTCAGTCTCATGATACTTTTTTTGTTCTAATCATTATTCTTTTTCAAAATTAAACATAATTATCTCAAAATTTAATAATATATTCTCAATATTTAAAATTTCAAATTCAAATTTTTTTAATAAAACTAACAATATTAGGGTTAGATGGCTGAAAATACACTTTATAATATTAAGGTGCTGCCATGAAATTTTATGTAAATTTAAATAACCAAATGTACATTTTTAGGGGTATATATATATATATTATATTATTTTGCATTTATAAAATGTTTTATATATTAAATAAATATATATACACTATCTAATGAAAAGGTAGTACATTGATGATATCAATGTACTACCTTTTCATTAGCCAGTGAATCATCAATGATTGACAGGCGGAAAAAATTCATCAACCTACAATTCCAACCATTTTATACAGTCGCGTGAAAGAGAGAAAATATGGAATTTATTTTAACTAAATAAAAAACGCTTTTAATGGGGGGAAGGGGAGAAATTATAGGGAAATTCAGGGGTTTATTATTATTATTTTTTTTTTTTTTGATACACAATTTAGGGGTTTAATTTGTTATAATTGATAATATGATTAGGAAGAAATGGCTTGACATCGGGGAGCAAGTTGAGAAGTGCTAGAGGGGCCTGGGCGTCGGAAGAGAGGGGGACTAGGGACAATGTGCGAGTCTCGAACGCACACATTGTTCCTTTCTGGGACGACCACCACCGGAACCACCTACGTCTCTCCCCTCTGACAATCATTATCTCTCTCTCTTCCGGCCGCCCTCTGCAATCAAAAGGTTCGTTTCTCACGTCTTTCAATCTCATTCTCCTTCTTTTTTCTCTTTTCTTGTTCTGTTCAGACCCAATCTGTTTGCCTTTTTTTTTTTACCTCTATTTGCTTCTGCCATGGTTTCTTGAGAAAGATCTGTTGCTCTTCTTCATTTCCCTTCTTTATATTTTGTTTCTTGTCCAACCATCTGATCCATGACCGGCAAAACTTTCCCTTTTGTCTGCTCACTCCTCAGCCTTCTTTATTTTCCATTCCTAGGAATGTTCCCTCTTTGGCCTATGAATGTTTTAAATGATCCATATGTACGATGTTATGATGAATCCATCAAATATTGCGAGTCATATTTGGGGCCTTTGTCCTGCAGTCTATACCTTGAAGTAACTTAGGTGTCATCCATAGAGCAGTGGAACAAATCATCAAGCAAGCCAGATAGGTCTTCTTGCTCTTATCTGATATGAACAAAAGCAATGAAAGAATTAGTAAGGAATGATTATTGCATGGGAATTGGACTCCTACTATATTATCTACAAAACTTGATCCGAAATTCCTTCAGCACTGAATTAAAGGAGCGCTGTGTTTCTTGCCTTAGAAAATCTAAGCATGCTACAAAACAAAACATGAAATCAATTCATAATTTTTCATTGTTGGCATTCTGTTACATTTCAAGTGTGCATACATCAGTCCACAACCTAGATTGATGCAATGAATTTTTTCAGAGTGAAATTTTGTGCCTTTCATATTTTTCTCTTGAATGGTAGACTAAAAGCGGATGTTTTTTGCTCAATAATGTGTGTGTTGATATATGCAGATTGGAAATAGATATTGAGTGCTTGCTGGGTTCATTTTTAACATGAAAACAAGAACAGAGAACGATGGCTGGCCATCTGTTGTGCACCTTCATGTCATTAAAAAATCAGAACCCCGCTTTCGCATATTCCAAAAAGTGAAATCGGTTGACGACATTCAAGTGAATGTACCTGTCTATCTCAATGTGTACGATTTGACACCCGCAAATGGTTACTTTTACTGGGCAGGCCTTGGTATTTTTCACGCTGGGGTTGAAGGTCAGTAAACATTCAAAACCTCCTTAAGTAATTTCCAAAACTCTTATTTTTTGGCAGAAGTTTGCACCAAGATTTTTGGTTCAAACTGCACTATATGGAGAATTTACATCATAATTCTACTCCTAAAGGAAGGGCTTTACTTTACAGCCCTCTATCTATCTAGTTTTCTACTTCCATGGTTCAGATGTCAAATTTAAAATTTTAATCCTAAGTTACAATCAATGGTATCATCAGACATTGTTTGAAAATAAAATTTCTCATACCACCCTTAGGCATTTAAAATTTTAATCCTGAAAGGTTCTTTAGAAGAATTGAACCTATGATTTGAGCTATTTCAGGTAAACAGAAGTAACTTTTTAAGTTTTAATGCTATCTACTGCAAGACGATTTTATGGATTTGATTCCCCACCTGCACCCACAACATCTAGACGCATGTTTTCCCAAATTCACAAGCATAGACATGAGTCCCAACAGATATACCTGACTACTTTAGGGAAGTTAGGTGGGGGGAAAAGCCAATAGCATGTTAGGTTTTGCTGCACCTATTCTTGCTCTTGTGAATTAAATGGGGGAAAAAATTACCTGGATGCTATGATTATTTTCTGAGATTGTCTTATTGCCTCAGTTTATGGAGTGGAGTATTCCTTTGGAGCCCATGATTGTCCTACTAGCGGTGTCTTTGAGGTTGACCCTCGGAAGTGCCCAGGATTCAAGTTTCGGAAGTCAATATTCATGGGAATGACGAATTTGAATCCATTCAAGATTAGAGAATTCATGGAGCGTCAGTCAGCTAACTACCATGGTAATACTTATCACTTAATAGTCAAGAACTGCAACCATTTCTGTGAGGATACATGCCAAAGGCTCACAGGAAATTCAATACCTAGATGGGTCAATCGCCTTGCAAGATTAGGTATATGACATGCATTCACACACTATCAATTCTAATGTTCTAACTTTCAAATTGCATTATTTTCTGTCAGTAAACACATCAAAGGCATCTCAGAAATTATCCTGCAATTCAATACCTGATTCATTGTGCTTTGCCACCCTTGTAGGTTCTGCATGCAACTGTTTACTCCCTGATGCCCTCAAAACTTCGACCTCTCAAGAGGATCCCTACTTTCGAGGGCGTGATAGTAAGAAGAAAAAGCTGCATGCCGCTTTTAGTTGTTTGTCATCAATGTCAAGGGCCCAGAAGCTCCAGAGGAGAGAATCCAAGTCTCCATTAATTCAACGCTCTCGAAGTAAAGGTTTCCTACGAGCATGGAGGTCTAGAAAGGGTTTGCGGAAGGAAGGATGGGATTATACTTAGTTCTCTTTCTAGGAAGACGGAGCCACTGTTACATGGAGAAAACATTCTTTCATCTAGGAGTGCAGAATTGTCTGTCAAAATTTGTTTTCCATATGTAAGCTCAATGGCTCATCTTGGCTAATTCAGGGGTTGTCTAATGAAGAACTTCTCAGATATATTTCTGTGCAAGGTCTGCGCAAGCTCAATGACAAAAACAACTCTTGGTGGAAATGTGGAATACATGGATGATCACGGCAAGATCAGATATATCAACAATAAGTTAAGCTACACATATAACGCTCATGTAGTTCAAAGACGGTGCAAAGCGAGGAGCACTTTGATCCAAGCTTAAAACAAAGAATATAATGATAGTACCAAGCTGTCAAGACGCTAAAGACTAATATAAAGAACTAAGAACAACAAAGAAATTAAACATATTAGCAAAAACCATGGAACAAATGTCACTTGCCATGTTTTTGAGATGCAGAATCATGAACTTTGGATTCTCAAATAAGATGGTTGAGGTTAAGCTATTGCATATTGCCCATTCCTGGACTTAAACAAATATACAGAGGCGAAAAATTTAAGCTATACTATTTCCTTTTTAACTCCACAAATTTGACCTGTTCACTAGACATTCTAAAACATATTTTTCTGCATAAATTGAGACTTGGCTGCAGTTAATCTATACATGTAAAATTAGAATAAAGGTTAAATATCTCTAGCAACTATTAGTATAATTTTAACATGCCAAGTGACGGAATATTTGCCCACCTTATTAGCAAATCAAAGAAAAGAACCGGTCGAATTTATAAGGACAGAAAACATATCATCTTACCGACTTAAATCAAAATTCCTCTTAAGCACTTATAGCTAAAAAACAACACATTAGATTAATGAGGAGAAATCTATAACCTAATTCGTAATATCGAGAAAAACATTAACCTAACAATATAAGCACACGTCAACCTTGCTATAAAATATAAGTGTCTAATAGTATCCTTTTTTGTCCTTTAACCACAAGTAAAACTATCATCGAAACATATCATAAATAATTACCAGTAATTATAAGAGATTAAAATACAATTGACTGTTAAACTCATCACACTCCGCCAAAGCTATTGACACACGTTTTAGATCTTTCGTTCGGGATTTCTGATTAAGAAACAACCGTCATTGGCCAAGGCCCGAATGAAACACGCTTCAACATTAATTGTGTTCACAAGACAAATTGGTATCTTCAAAACTACGAATAATTTTTCATCATTTTGTCGTCTGTTGATGACATCCATGATGATGTTGATTCTAAGCTAGTTGCTCTAATTAATTGTATTTGCTTCAAAGCGCGGCGATGACATAATATTGTGAGGAATACAGTCTTCGTTGACCACAAGAATTTTAACTTATGAGAAGTTTAGGTTTCCAATTTGTGCCGATATTAATCATTTCTACTTAACCAATAAGGATTAACATGATCGAGTAGCTTACACAGAGAGTCACTGAATCTGATTCGCGCTAATTATTATGAACAGTTATTTACCAATTGCATTGCGGACTGGTTCAAAGATGAAGCAACATAATCTTTCTTAAAATTTGGGTTATTTAAGGAGAACTTTGGTTCTATGGAAGCCACTACATTTGATGCGATGAGGGATAGGTATAGTCGTATGGATAAGTACTGATACATAATAAACCAAAAAAGAAAAAAAAACACATTAATCCTACTTCTGTGAATTAGAGGTTTCAACCAACTAATAATTGCATGGAAATTATGAGTTTAAAAGTTATATTTGAAATAAATTATTTCATAGTCCAAATAAATATGTTTGAACATGTCAATGAAAACGACAAGAAGCGAGGTATTGCATTATCCAATAAATTTATAAAGCTATTTTTGAAGAATATATCTTCGTCGGAATCTGTCAAAGAAAAGGAGGTTTCCCATTTTCTATAGTTTCTGCTAAAAGCATCATGTAGCATCATGTTACTCCTCACCCAATGCCCTTTGATTCTTCGTCTATATCTATTGTCTCCTTTGGCTGCCTAGTTTTCTAAAGACCAATGTTAATGCCACGTTTCGCTCTCGTCATGAGCGCAAATTTTAAATTATCTTCATAATTTATCCTAACAGCTCAAAAATATGAAGTCAAACACAAGCTTGTTTACGTAATTTATCTTCCCCTTTCTTATATGTAAGCTATGTTCTGTATCCTATTATTGCAGAGCATAAATCTCAGAGTTTCAGATAACAACATCTGATTCAGTGTAAAAATATTCACAACAATGGGGAAAGGAGGTGGATGCATACCGAGCAAGAAGAAGGCGCCCATTTCTGATTCGAAGGAGAATGATCCTGTTTCAGAGAGCATCGAAACCCAATCGCGAGTAACGGAAACGACAACAATCGCAGTCCGAGAAGCGCCGAAGAAGCTGAGGGTTTTCATAGTGTATTACTCAATGTACGGTCATGTGGAATCACTGGCGCGGGAAATAAAGAAAGGTGTGGATTCGATTGAAGGAGTGGAAGGCGTGTTGTACCGAGTGGCAGAGACGCTGCCGAAGGAGGTGCTAGAGATGGTGAAGGCGCCGCCGAAGGACGATAGCGTTCCGGTGACAGCAGCGGAGAAATTGGTGGAGGCGGATGGGGTGATATTCGGGTTTCCGACGCGGTTCGGTAGCATGGCGGCGCAGATGAAGGCGTTTTTCGATTCCACGGGGCAGTTATGGAAGGAACAGAAGCTGGCGGGAAAGCCTGCGGGTTTTTTTGTGAGTACCGGCACGCAGGGCGGGGGCCAAGAAACGACGGCGTAAGTTGCCCTTTCTCGTCGTTTAAGCTGCGGTGAACATCATTTAAGATTTTAAATAAATGTTTATCATTTAATTAAAATAGTTTTTCTTAAATAACAATTAATCTGATAAATTCAAATCATTTGCATTTAATAAAAGATTGTTCATTTGATATGTTTAAATGTATAAAAAAAATTGATTCAATTGAGATACAACCCATACTCTAAAAAGGTCAAGGGTCAATCCTGTCAAGAACTTTGTCAATTGATATCAAATCCTTCTCCCATTTTAAACGTAATTGATTTTTATTTTAAATATAAGACTTTAATCCATTTTATGTATAATACTTATCATTTTTTAAAAAATTACTTTATAAAATCAAATAGTACATAGTAGCATTTTAGGCCTTTAGGGAGATTAAGTCACACATGTTGTCAGAATTAATTTATTTATTTAACTTTATTGATCTATCTAAATTAGTTAAGTAATTCAACCAGAAGAGTAATTTATAAATATCTTTAAACAATCGTGCATAAACTTCTTTTTTTCAAGGTAAAAAAACCAAAATATTAGTATTCTTGTTGTTGTAGGTGGACAGCAATTACACAATTAGTGCACCATGGGATGATATATGTTCCAGTGGGATATACATTAGGAGCTGGAATGTTTGAAATGGAATCCATTAAAGGAGGGTCTCCCTATGGTGCTGGGGTTTATGCTGGAGATGGAACCAGACAAGCTACTGATAAAGAGCTTGCTCTTGCTGAGCATCAGGGCAAGTATATGGCTACAACCGTCAAGAAATTGTCTCTCACTTCCTAAATTTGTTTGTACCCTCGTATCTATGCATATATAGAATGTTCCAATCAATGTTTTTTTTTCAATGGTTGTGTTGAAATGTGGTGTCACCTTATTGGTCTATGTTGGGCTGAGGGGGCAAATTTGATGCTCCCCTTGTAAACTTCGTCCCTGTGAATTATGTATTCTTGAAGGTTAAGTTCAATTTAGATTTATTTTCAGCTTTCTCAATCCTCAAAAATGAACAGTAATCACAAATGTTTGGTCCATCTTGAGATGTGATCCTCTCGAATATGCTTGGATATTTCGTCCTCTCCAACTGATGCAGGTCTAAACAACATTGTTAGTTTTGATGGGAACCAGTTCCCCAATTAAATATTTTGTTTAATAAGGAGAGCTAATTAGATATCGATAGTTCAGATTAGATTTGGATGATACATATCTAGTTTTTTAAAAGTTGATTTTTTTAAAAAAAAAATATATTTTATTATGTATAAAAATTAAAATAAAGATAATCTCTAGAACCTTAACCATTATTTTTTCAGAAAATGAAAAATCATCGTATAAAAGAAATCAAATACAAACAGTTCAGATCATATCTGAATGATTCAGATTTAATCAGCTCTTCCTATCAAGCAAAGTGCTTAGATCTGAATGGTATAAATCTGATTATCTCTCTCCTGCTGGGAAACTCGTTCGGTTTTGATGCTGCCAACATTCTAAATAACCAAAAAGAAAACTGAGAACTTCAATTTTGTTTTCTTTCAGTTAGTGGGTCATTTATGTTCATCCTTATCGCAGAGTGTAAGCAAACTCGTCACTTTGACAACTTTACATACGGTTTGACATTTCTGTTAATAAAGCATGTAACAAAAAAACTCTATAGATGGATAATATCTTGCTAATTAAAGTGCAATGTACTGAACTAAATACCTCAAAACTAATCCAAATTCCTCCCTGTTCTGGAAAGATCCTAAATATATAACCTCATGAAAAAGGTTATGAAAACAGAGTAAAAGGACCTCTGATTTGGTGTAAAAAAAAAATTCACGACAATGGGGAAAGGAGGCGGATGCGTTCCTAGCAAGAAGAAGATGCTCATTTCTGATTCGAAGAAGAATGACCTTGTTTCAGAGAGCATCGGGACTCAATCGCGAGTGCCGGAAACGACAACAATGGCCGTCGGAGAAGCGCCGATCGAAGCAGAAGTTAAGAAGCTGAGGGTTTTCATAGTGTATTACTCAATGTACGGTCACGTGGAGTTACTGGCGCGGGAAATAAAGAAAGGTGTGGATTCGATCGAAGGAGTGGAAGGCGTGTTGTACCGAGTGGCGGAGACGCTGCCGAAGGCGGTGCTAGAGATGATGAAGGCGCCGCCGAAGGACGATAGCGTTCCGGTGACGATGGCGCAGAAATTGGAGGAGGCGGATGGGGTGATATTTGGGTTTCCGACGAGGTTCGGGAGCATGGCGGCGCAGATGAAGGCGTTTTTTGATTCGACGGGGCAGTTATGGAGGGAACAGAAGCTGGCGGGAAAACCTGCTGGCTTCTTTGTGAGTACCGGCACACAGGGCGGGGGCCAAGAAACGACGGCGTAAGTAGCCTTTTCTCGTCCTATAAACTGCGGGGAACATCATTTATTATTTTAAATAAATGTTTATCATTTAATTATAATAATTTTCACCCAATAAAAATAACAATTAATCTTATAAATTTAAATCATTTTACTGCATATTTAATTACTTAATTATCATTCATCAACATATGAAAAATTAGTTAAAATGGATCAGTGGCACATTTTAATTTCCCAAAAAAAAAAAAGTTTATTCGATTGATTGTTAGTTAAAGACATGACACAAACCGTGAGAGCATAGATTTAAATCCTGCAGCTAACTTAAGACCTTTGTTAAAGGGTAATTTATAGATATCTTTGGAACCAATCTTTCAACTACCATGCATAAATTTTTTTTTTTATAGACATGACTATTTTCTTATTGAGATAATCCTACTGAGATTCAGATACCGATCCATCACATGACGAAATACTATCTCTTTCTGTTAGACCCAAACCCCATCTGCAACTGTCAACTTTTATTTTCAAGAAAAAAACTTAAAATAATGTTGTTGTTGTTGTTGTAGGTGGACGGCAATTACACAGTTAGTGCACCATGGGATGATATATGTTCCAGTGGGATACACATTTGGAGCTGGAATGTTTGAAATGGAATCTATCAGAGGAGGGACTCCTTACGGTGCAGGCGTATTTGCTGGAGATGGAACCAGAAAAGCTACTGATACAGAGCTTGCTCTTGCTCAGCATCAAGGCAAGCATATGGCCACAACCGTCAAGAAATTGGCCCTCACTTCCTAAATTTACTTGTACCCTCGTGTGTGTGTGTGTGTGTGTGTAATATTCCAATCAATGTTTTGTTTTTCAATGCTTGTGTTGAGATGTGATGTCAACTTGTTGGGCTGAGGGGGGAAATTTGACGCACACCTTGTAAACTTAGCCCCCGTGAATTCATATGTATTCTTCAAGGATATCCTTCATCAACAGCTCAACATGTTCAATTTAGGATTTTAGATTCATTTTCAGCTTTGTCAATCGTCAACAACAACAAATTTTTACTACTTGTATATGCATATTTACTGCCATTAAGTGTTTAGTTGGTGTTACCAACATTATTGACTATGAGCGCTTCTTAGTTTTTCAAATGGACAATCAGAGAACCCCAACAAAGACTGTGGACCACAAATAATTATGTAAATATTGCGAGAATTTTGATATTTGTTTTGATTTGAACGGGTTCTCAAAGATCACTCTACCAAAATTTTATATAACCAATAAAGAAAACTGAGAACTTGGATTTTGTTTTGTCTCAGTAACTGGGTTATCTCTGTTCATCTATATAAAGAATTGGAAGAAATCAATGTCATTGGCTCATAATGTTAAGAGCCTTCT
Organism: Inga oerstediana; assembly: GCA_963210345.1. Lineage (NCBI taxonomy): Eukaryota > Viridiplantae > Streptophyta > Magnoliopsida > Fabales > Fabaceae > Inga > Inga oerstediana. The sequence goes on from OY723399.1 coordinate 27,553,936, forward strand.
ACTTGAATATAGAGGCAAGCTAACGAATGGGATTGTACAAGCATGACTGTACTGATGAATCTTTAGTTGAAGCTCAAGCTTGGTCAACTAAGCAGGTCTTTTGAATTTGTTTCTCCCATATGGATGATTCCTATATCTATGAACAAGGTTGAAGACTGATTTGCTAAGCAGTGTAACAGTGAGATGTGCCTGCCTGTCATCCTAGGAGTCTAATGGCAGGGATGATGTTTTCTGTGTTCTCTTTCATACACACACACACTGCATATCTTGGTCAAAAAAGAACAAAAAAGCAGCTTTTTTACCATTTCTACAATTTATTTTTTGAAACTTCAAAAACATACGAATTGACCTCTCTGCTAATAAAGCATGCAAAAAAAAAAAAACTCTAGATGGATAATACCTTGCTAATTATAGCATAATGTACTGAACTAAATACCTCAAAACTAATGCAAAATTCTTCCCTGACAATGGTGTTCTGGAAAGATCCTATATATATAAACTTGCGGGAAAAGTCAAGAAAACAAGGTTCAAGAATTGAAATGTTCTTTTCCTACTCGATTGGGATCAGTCCAACTTTAATAAGACTCTGAAAAAATCGTTTGCACAGAACCCAGAAAGCGAAGCACTCTTCAGAAAGAGGAGAAATGAATCTATTTCAACCTAAAACAACGAAAACATCGACAAGAACTTTAAAGGAGATTGTTCCAGCAAAAACCTCCATCTTTTTTATGTTGAAAAAAACCTTAAATTGTGGGAAATAGTGAGAAATGTATGGTAAAAGTTACTAGTAAATGCCTTGATATAATGGGACACAGGCATTTATCAGCGAAACTACCAATATCAGTTTGGGCCTCCGATGAATCAGAATAAGCACGGAAGAAACCAACCTTCAAGCTTATCTGGGATTAAGAAGGCCAATCGAACACATTCGCAGAACGATGTACAAGGGGGAAAATAGATCTCATTGACAATAAAACCCAGAATTATTAGGTTTTGATACGAACCCTTCAAATTCAATCAGCAGCTTCTCTGCGCTTTGGTCTTTAGGGGTTTGCTTCCGTATATATGTACACAGCGCACCATGCCGCACCGGTAGCTAGAAAACCCTAATAAGTACTCGGTTTTTGTATTACGTCCTTGGATTTAATAATATTTCTCCTATTTCCCCACAAATTCTATCACTGTGACCTTTGATCCCCAGGAGCAGAACGGCCGGAACTTGAGAGGTACCTCAGTGGCCGCCCAATTTTTTTTAAAGGAAAGATGTAAAAATATAAATAAATTTTTTCTTAAAATACGCTTAACACTATATATTGTTTTTTAGAGGTAAAATAAAAATAACTATAAGTTTTAAAAAGTGAGTTAAAAATATACATGACCGTTAAATCTAACCTAACGCTGCTAATTCTTATGGTGAGCCAACACTATTATTCTAAAAATACAAAAATGTCCAACTAGAAGAAAAAATTAAAATACATATTTGATCCTTTATATTTACATCAAGTTTCATTTTAATCCTTTAAATTTAAAAAATGCATTTTTTGCATTTAAATTTTAACACTATCAGCCTCACCTAATACCTCACCTAATAGAAAATGCTGACTGATCGAGTCACATTATTTGAATCCTATAGCTGGTTGCCATATCAACTCAAATTTTTTAACAAAATCATATTTTTAATAATAATAATAATAATAAACAACTCCTAATTTTTAATCAAATGCTCTCCCTTCCGCGTCAAAAACCCTACTCCTGTTGCTGCAATGCCTTCTTCGTCCATGGATGAAAAGAAATAAGAAGACGCCATGCCTCCTCCATAGATGAAATTGGTTAGTTCTCAAAGGAAGCAGATATATAATTTGCTTTTGTGTTGGCGAGCTCAACGATGACATCTAACAAAATGGTTAGTTCTCAAACGAATATGGGATGAGAATGGGAACCGGCAATACAACCAATAGTTAGTTTCCAAGATGAGAATAAATATGGGATAATAAATATGGGATTATACAAAAGGAAGCAAAATTCAAAGGTTATGTTGCGGAATCTTCTTGCACCCTAGAATCTAAATTAACGTTCTTTTGTGAGTGCTCCATTTGGTTGGGCAATGCATTAGGATCCGATTCCCAGAATAATTGCATTCGATTTTTGAGAATAAACTCCCACGATTCCATTTTGTCCATCTCTTAGTCGTTGAAAATTCAAGGACGAAGAAGGCTTTGGCGGAAGGGTTTTCAATGGGGAAGAAAGAGAAGATGAAAACATTAATTAAAATATTCTTGTGTGAGTGTTTTTAGTAAACATTAGTTGAGTTATTAATATTAATATTATTATAAGTTGAGTTAATGTAATAGCCATCTAGAATTAACATAATATAATTTGATGAGTCATCATTTTCTGTTAAATAATACTAATAATATTAAAATTAAAGAATTAAAAGTATATTTTTTAAATTTAAAGGATTAAAATAAAATTTAATAAAAATATAAAAGATTAGACATATATTTTAACCCAAAAAAAAAAACCTCTCCCTCTCCCCTCTCCCCTCGCCCCTCTCCCCTCTCCCTCCCATGCCTTAACCTTCCCTGCGACCTTCATAGTTTACTTTTCGTAACCAGAAAATAGAAAATACGTGTATCAAATGGTACACCTCAAATCCATGTATTTTGTCCCCAAAATACTCTCCCGCACATCTATCTCCATTTATTTATTATTCCCTCCGGTGGTAATTATAAAATAAATTTGATTTTTTTGAAGAAATTAAGGAAGCCAATTAAATCACATTAAAGTATTTATATTTTTAGTATCCTTAGATTATATATTAGTTTATTAGTCAAATTAATTAGTTTGAAAAAAAAATATATAAATATAAATATTTTAAAATGATTTAATTGGCTTCCTTAATTTCTTTAAAAAAATCAACTTTATCTTATAATTAGGACCCGAGGAGTAATAAAAAACATTAACCATATAGCACATACTAACAGTAATTATCTATCAAGGACGACTTCAAAAAAAAGACTCTCAGATCAATCTAGGAAATATAAACCAAAGACCACATTTCAGTTCCCCGATCAATTCAAATTCTGTACACACAGATGGCAGGAACTCACCTGAAATGGTAGCATCCAAGATCGTGCTTGACGCCGATGTAACAACTTCTATCGAAGCAAGTCTGCACTCCCACACCATGGCTCTGCCCATTACACCGTCTCATGCTTGAGAGTCCCCTGTAGCAACTACCTCTTGCCCAGGTCTCAATTCCATACCCATCGTACCTTTCGTCTACCAAGTCATCCTCATATCTCGTGTTCACGAAGTAATTGTAAACCCTGGTATCGTTGGCATTTCCTTCGTGGAACTCCCCCTCGTAGAAGTCACCATTGGCGTAAAATTTCACGCCCTCCCTGATAATTCTTTTCTTCCTTGGTCCTTCAGTTGGTGTAGAGTCTCCGATGAACCACTGCAAGGGCTTTCAATTCGTCTTTGAAAAGCCAAGTCTTCAATTCGTGAAACGAAGGAGCGAGGAGTGAGTTTTGGTAAGCTTGGTCTGGCTCTTCTGGCCTTCCATCGCTCTCATATTGGATCCGAGTGAGGGTTCAGATTGCTCTTGATGTCGACGGAAGGGGGAGAGTTTTTTATTTTTATTTTTTTGAGCTGGAGCATTTTGGTATTTTCAGAATAATAGTGTAGGCCTACCACTACCATAAAAATGAACAGCGTTAGGTTAGATTTATCAGTCATGTATATTTTTGCCCCACTTTCAAAACTTATGTTGGTTTTTTTGCCAACAACTTCTTTAATACCTTGTTTATGTTCCCCTGAAAGTCCTTGATGTTGTTACCTTAATTTGGATGCCTGTGTTGTAAAACAGAGTGCATGCTTATGTGCTATTAGTTGAATTTACTTAGAATTAATGTAGTTACTCATAGTTGTCGAAGCCTTCTTTAACTGTATTATAATGCAGACGTTTTGATCACGTTTGTAACATCTTGGTTCTCTCAAAACTTGTGAAAGTGAGCTGTCAAAGGTATGGTACTCATGCCATTTTTATGCTTTAAAATTTATAGAAACTTCTCTCCTTTATATGATTTATTGTATGCTCATTGTAGAAAGTTTTTGAGTTATTCTTTGAAATTTTTAATGTATATAGGGTCTTAACTATAATTTTGCTATTCAACTTTGTTAGATGGACTACAAACTTAAATACATGTTATTGGTGCGGTGGTGAGTTGAATTGTACCAAAGATGCAAGTGCCACAACTGCTATCTAGGTGAAGAGCTTTAGAAAATTCTTGAAGAATATGGATGTGAGAATGATAGAATGCTTGACATATATTACTTTCTTATGGATGATATTGACAAATTTAGAACAGCGGTTCAATGTCCACCTTCAACCAAGAAACATGTGATAATGAAGATGTTCTATAACTCACTTTAATTAGATGGTAATGAATTATATATGTTTTGATTGATGCTAAAAAAATATAGCTTTTGAGTATTACTTATCATTTTTGAATATTTTATTATATACTTAAAATATATATTTGAGTGATGACTTGTTGGTATGTAGACTTTTAAATATTTTGTTACAGGCTCAAAATAGGCATTTGAGCGTGTTGTGATGACTTTTTAATATATAGAGTTATAGACTACTAAATATTTTGTCATGACTTTATTAAAAAAAAACATAGGTTTTTAGCATTATTAACTCTTACATTTTTTTTATGCTCAAAATAAAACTTGTTCATTTCATTACATTGAGGAATTAAATTGGGATATAAAATATAGATGAAATCATGAGTTAAGAATGAATGGATACAAAATTTGGATGAATAGAATTTAAATAACCAAAAGTTGAACAATTCTACCCAAAAAATAATGAATCAATGGGCAAAGTGTTATGGATAAAAGAAAAAATTTGTTAATTTAGTATTTTTAAAATATCTATTATATTAACTATTGATAAGAATATCATTTTTTTTATACATATTACAATATTAATTTAATAATTTAATTTAAATCCAAGTATAAATTAATTTAAATAACCCGTCATTATAAAAGCATAAAATAACATACAAAAGGTAAAATAGTAAATTAGTTATTACCACTCATCCCCTCCCCCTCTTAAATCAAATAAAAGATCTTTTTCCCTCTTTTCTCCTCTAATAAATCAAATAAGGTAACATACTCCATCTCCTTTATCCTTAAAACCAAACATACCCTTAGGCCATCAGCTCTTGGGCTGAGCCCAAGTAGAATAAGACCAGTAGGGCTATCAATACATGTCATTGACTTTATTGTACCCTGATGTGTTGATTAACGAGGAAAGATATTTTTCAGGCCGATCGATTATTCTTCTCTATTGAATGCCTTTATTGTTGGATCAAGTTTCAATGGTTGAAATTTGATATCATGTCAATATTTTTATGTAGTGTAAATCTAAATTATTGAAAATTGATATAATAGTGGAGAAATTTAATAAAAAGAGAAATCAATAAAGACATTCTTTTCCCGTATAGGCTAACATACATTGTTTCATGTGGTATATATCCATATTAATGTGTTGACCATACAATTGATAATTAACTTTTCTTTAACATTGGGATTGGATTCGTAATTGTAATACAAAAAAATGTATGATTGAAAGACTCTACTTACTAACTTAACCAATTTATTTAATCTAATTAAATTAAATAAATATATTTTATATTAAAAATCATACAGAGTATTTTATTTTTGCCACAACACGCGTAGAGGGCTCAAACTTGGAACCTCTGTGTTTGATAAAAATTTAAAAGAGGAAATTAATTCCCGAATATCCCTGTAAGTCATTTTATTTACAGAACAATGAACAATAATACTTTTGACAATGGCCTGGGCTCCATGCAGCGTATTTCGAGCTTTAAGATCATCTAAACGCAGAGTTCCATCCTTTTAATACTAACACAAAAGAAGGCACAGCGGATCATATTCAAATGAAATCTCTATTGATATATCACAATTAGACTGAAAAAAAAAGGCAACATAACATTAACAAACACCAAAGCATATAGACAAAATCATAACAAAGCTTACATATCGCGTTCTTAACAATAAACACTAATCGCTTAACAACAACAAACTCTTATTATTTTCACTAATTAACACTAGTGAAGTTGCACATACACTTGCTGATTTTGAGAGATCTCAAAACCGAACAGATCCAACCCAAATCATGAACAGATAAAAAGAAAAACAATAATTAAAGTGGCTCATCATTACTTGCAACTCCAATCCGTGATCTTGCACAGAGCAGGGAGACCCATAGCTTGTTTAGGATCAACGTGATAGAAGTAGAGGAGAGTCTTTGAGTTTTTAAGACTGCAGAGGCATTTACGGTTGGCGGCGGAGAGGCCAGAGAGGGCGGAGCAGCATTCATCGGACGGCGGCGCCTGAGGCTCCTCGCCGCTCACCGACGGCCGGCAGTCTATCAGCCCTTGTGCACTCATCCCACACAAAACACCTCCATCATCGCCACCACCTTTCACCTTTAAGGCCTCTGATGATGACCCTATAATGGCCAACATGGCCAAAAACAGACCCATAGCCACAACCTTCTTGTTCAATCCTGCCATCTCTGTCTAGCTCTGTGTTTTTCAGGCTCTAGGCTCTGCTTAGTTACCCACTCTTGCTGGTGACAATAGTGAAGGACTGTTTGGTTTATATAGAATCAGTGTAGATGTAGAGGGTATTGTGTCTGAGTGTCTTCCACTGGGAAATAACAAATAAAATATGAGGTGGTGGCTTTTAGTTTCAGTGGATTCGTGCTCATTAGGCTAAACCGTGAACTTTGACTTCTAGAAATTTGTGATTGTTTGTCCCACAATTAAAAAGTAGAATTCTTGCATGCGTATTTTCACATATATATACCTTTTGTACCGAAAAAATACTTCAAATAAGTTAACTTAAACAGTCACTAGATCGATATTCAATATTTATGTGGAGCTTGATTACACTTATTATTAGCAAAAGAGCTTTATTTTTTAATTATAGTTATGATGTTTTCCAAACACCCCTACTTTAGTTTTAGTAAATAGTACGTCTAAAATATTGTTAAAAGTAATTTGAACACTAAGATGGTAAACAAAATTATTACTCATTTGATCCATTAACTAATTTGATTAAAAAATGAAGTTAGTTTAGTTTGTTAATGTGACATATTTTTTCCAAAATACCCTAATCATCTTTTTTAATTGGGTTAAGGTGCAAATTTATCCTGAAAATTTTTGTTAAGGAGTAATATTGTTTCAGAAGTTTCAAAACGTATAAATTTTGTCCCATGCCGTTAAAACTCTAATGTTGACTATTAAAAATGTGATGTTGACCGTTAACTTTTTAACGGTTAAAGATAACAATGCTCCATTTTAACACTTTCGGGGTAACTTTGAACCTAAAAAACCTTTTGGGTCAACATTATTATTCAAGGAAAACTTCCGGAGCAAATTTGCATATTAACCCTTCTTAATTCTCCCTCTCCCTCTCCTGCTTAATTATTGTTGAAGAAATATCAATGGAGATAATTTGAGAAAAAATTGATAAATATCTAAAATATATATTACATTTAGGATTAATATCAACTCTCAAATTAGATCCTAATTAAAGACAAGAGGAGTATTAGCTTGCAAGATTATCCTTCAATTGAAACCAATGTATCTTAATTACTTTTAATTTATTTCTTATATAGCTTAGTTTGGGAAAAAGAAGAATCCAATGGTGACTCTTCTTGCAAAACCGATTTGGTACTTGTTTGGGGCAGTTTATCATAAACATTTTTATTAAAGTCGAGTTAAAACTATTCTCATATACATAACTTATTATACATAATAAAAAGATTAATGAAAAATGTTTTTCAAAGACTCATCCAATTATTATTCCAAACAAACATCATATTTTACACATGGTCAATTATATGTTGCACTGTCTAGGGTTAAAAGCATGAGTGGATTGAAGATATATGTCCCTCCAAATGATGCAGATAAAGGTGGCACTACAAAAAATATTGTCTACAAGGAGGTGTTTAGGAATTTGGGTTGTTGATTTGAACTTCTAGATGTTGGTTAATGACATATAAGTTGTGCATGATATAGTTTAGTTTAGTTCTATTGTAATGGTACATGTATGCTGATATTAGTAGAGGATATTGTGGAATGTTATAATTTCTTGTACGGCTATTGTTGAATTCTCAGATATTGTTTGGTAATGAAGTTATCATTTATGGTTGACTTTCGTTGATGTTTAGATTATGCTAGGTAGACAATGCTCCCCGCACAACGCGCGGGGGATTTAGTGCTAGTTATTCCAAACAAACATCATATTTTATACATGGGACCATATAAACTTTCTAAATGTATTATATCAAACATGGAAGAGTTATATAAAGTGTATCCTCATGGGTTATCACTAAAAAATCCATATGCAGAGAAGCTTCATTCATGTATTTGTCTTTCTCAATGGGCCATGGCATCACGGGCGAGGTTAGGAGCAGTGAAAGCATGTGAATGTGGGGTTTTGGTTTGTCTTCTGTGTATAAGAAGGCAATAGATTTCTACACAATAATGTGAAATGAATCAATCCAGGTCAAACAAAAAATATTCAATAATTAAAGCACGTGAACCATTAATCTGTGGATTCTCACGACAATGCTTCAGAAAATAACACTCATACAGGAGTTGAAATATGACAAAACTTTAGCCTGTGAAGTGAAACCTAATGTAATTAAATTCGGATAGGTTACTGAATTGGGTGGGGTACTGGGTCAGATTAGAGCTAACCCGAAACTAAACCGATGATAAATTAAAGATTTTAGGATTATTAATATGAAATTATAAAGAACAAATTTTAAAAAATTTATTTTTGAATAAAAAATAAAAAATTTGACTCGAACCGGACCAATCTACCAGCCAGTTTCCGATCCGGACCGGCAGGTCTGGTCTGGGTTGGAGAACCCTGGTGAAACCTAACGCACTACCAATGAGGGGTTTGATTCCATATTTCCATGCTTTATATATCCTGTCAGAGTATGACAGCACATTATCCAGCATTTGTTTTTGTTTTACATTTCATGTTATGCAGCTAGCTTCAGGAGATATATGGAACTATATATATTGCAATTATTTCCTAAGTCATTAGTTGATTACCTCAGATAAAGATTTCAGGCACAACATCAATCTAAAACATGATTATTCAAATTAACCTAACATTATGTTTAAATACAAGAGAAGTTTAAGATATTTAGACCACCAACAGACTAATCACCTCAAACGCAAACACAATATTTTTGAAATCATGGAACAACAGATAAAATTCAGTTTATTTTTGTAGAGGTGAAAATAAAACATTATGTTGTTGAGGAGGGTGGGATTTGGAAATGCAAAAAAAAAAAAAAAAGTAATAAAATTCAGTTTACTTTTATAGAGGTGAAAATAAAAATTATAATATTTTTGAAATCATGAAGCAACAGAAAAAATTCAGTTTATTTTTTTTAGAGGTGAAAATAAAACATTATTATATTGTTGAGGGTGGGATTTTGAACTGCCAAAAAATAAAAAAAATAAAAATCGGTGTATTTTTTCAGAGGTAAAAATAAAATTTAAATTGTTGAGAGTGGGATTTGAACCCACGCCCTTTCGGACCAGAACCTTAATCTGGCGCCTTAGACCAACTCGGCCATCTCAACTTAACGAGATGAGTTAGCCGAGTAACTGATATAATCTTAGTTAAATTACAGCTTCCCCTGAAAGCTTGGTTTCAGGTGTTTTGGCGCCAATCTGGCAGACTTTCAGGAATTGAAATCGCTCCCCGCCCCTCTCTATCCGTACTGAGAAATCAGCCAGAAAACCAAAAAAAAAATGGAAGATGACGACGAAGTCGTCTCGTGTTCTTCCGGTTCCGATGACGTCGACGAGGTCTTTTCCAGTGAAAGTGAAGATACCGTCGATAAGGATGATCGGTCAGAGGTCGACGTTTATTCTCTATCCGATGACGAGAGAAAATCGCAGAATATCGATGCTCTTGTGAGGTATTTAACTGTATATTTTAATAATTAAATCTCATTTCAGCATTTGGTTTGTGCACTGTTAACTGTTAGAGGCGAGTGGTTTCATCTTTTACACGATCTTTTTGGTCGTGTTTTCTATCGGAACATCATTTAGGAGGTATTAACATTTGGGGGATTTAATCAGTATTTTCCAATTTGGCTCGTCTTTTTACGTTCAGCGTACTCATATTTTCACCGCTTTTTGATTTACTAGGGGCAACCTTGTCGTGAAGACACAATCGCTGCTTCCACGAGTTCTTTCTGTAACACAAGGAGCAGCTATTTGTAGAAAACCCTTTAAACCTCCCAGCTCCGATGGTTACAATAATGGAAACGAAGAGCTTGCACGTCGCCTTTGTGCTCGGAAAAGGTTTGTCCCGTGGGGCTCTACCAGACCGGTATTGGTGGCAATTACCAATCGGTTAAATCCACCAATAAGCATTGAAGAGGATGTTGCTGCAGAGGAGGTTTCTTTGCCACCTGGGATTGAACCTCTAGTGTTGTGGCAGCCCGAAGGCTTTGAGGAGGAGGGCCGTAATTTGACCCCAATAGCAGTGGACCCGTTGCTTGTTCGTTTCCTTAGACCACACCAAAGGTGCTTCTCCCATGTTAATTTTTCATTTTGGTTTTATTTATTGCACTATTGTCTATTGGATACCTAATTATCAGCGTACTGTATTGATGCTCGTACCTAGTATCAGCTCACGTCTTTATAATATCCCCGTTCTTGAGAGTCAGTGCAGTTTGAATTTTGGAAGTTCAGCACATATTGAAACATGTTCCTTGATGCATCTATAGCATATCTACTGATTATTTTTTTATTCCTTTGGTTCTCGGAGGCTAACTAGTAAGAATAAACATCTTGTTAACACTTTTGATGCAGAGAAGGAGTTCAGTTTATGTTTGAATGTGTTTCAGGGCTACTTAGCACAGCAAATATTCACGGGTGCATCCTGGCAGATGATATGGGGCAAGTTTATCTCGTCTTTATTTTGATAACTTATGACATAATAGCAAAAGATTGTTCATTCACCTCAGCATCTTTCTTTACAAGTCTGCTTTTGATGCTGCATGCAGTTTGGGAAAGACTTTGCAGTCAATCACACTTTTGTATACACTTCTTTGTCAAGGGTTTGATGGAAAGCCAATGGTTAGAAAAGCGATCATTGTGACCCCTACCAGCCTTGTAAGTAATTGGGAAGCTGAAATTAAGAAGTGGGTTGGAGAAAGACTTCGTCTTGTTGCTATGTGTGAAAGTACAAGAGATGATGTCATTTCTGGGATTGACAATTTTACAAGTCCCCGCGGCTCTCTACAGGTAATATTTGCAACAAGCCTTCCTCTTGCTTCTAAAGCTTGAAACTTTGAACTTTCTATGCACGACGTATTTCCCTACTTGCAGGTGCTGATAATATCATATGAGACTTTCCGAATGCATTCATCAAAATTTGGCCATAGTGACTCTTGCGATCTGCTTATATGTGATGAGGCTCACAGGCTGAAAAATGATCAGACAATTACAAACCGGGTACTATAGAAGTCCTCCCGTCCAAGTGTTCTTTATGGTCTTAATGATGAGCAAGGTAGATTGCTATTACTTGACTGCCCTGTTTCTGAGTATTTAAGTTACCTTCCATATAGGCATTGGCTGCTCTCTCATGCAAACGTAGAGTGTTGCTTTCAGGAACTCCTCTGCAGGTTTGATTTGTCCTCCATCGTCTATAAGCATTGCGTGTTATAACGCTAACTTTTTACTTTTTTTATTTTTTAAAAAATAATTGTTTATGCAACCTGCAGAATGACCTAGAGGAATTCTTTGCGATGGTTAACTTCACTAATCCTGGAATATTGGGTGACGTTACACATTTTCGCCGGTACTTTGAGGTAAGTAGTTGACTACTTTATATTTTAACTTACATATACAAAACAACAAAGCTTTTGATTAGAAAATGCATATTCATCACCAATGTCTCTTGCACTTCTAGAGGAAATTCGGGTGCAGGAATAGTTATTTCCTTTTCTGTTGGTGTCAACAGGGGTAGTTCTTTTTCTCCCTTCTTTTCTCGTGTTTCTAATTTTGACTATAGTCTTCCTGAATCATAAAGGGACCAATTATTTGTGGAAGAGAACCTACAGCCTCTGCAGATGAGAAGAAGCTAGGTGCTGACCGCTCTGCAGAGTTAAGTGCGAAAGTTAACCAGGTAAATTGTAATGCCTGGTGTTGGATTTAAATGCCAATTTTATGTTCATTATCTAATTTTGGAGAGTTCTAGTATTATTCATCATTTTGCTTTGAAGTTGTGGTTCTTCTTAAACGCCTGATGAAAGATAACCAAAATACGGTATAATTTTGAATTGCTAAGAATGATACGCCAAGCGCAACTAGCATCCTTTGTCTTCTGATGAGAAAATTCTCTTTTATTTTCTTAAAAATTGACTAGCCAATATGTTTTGCAGTTTATATTGAGAAGGACTAATGCATTATTGTCAAATCACTTGCCGCCAAAGGTATTGTGCCTTTATCTATGTGCCAAACTTTCTGTATATGGATGAACTTTTACACCGCATATTCTTTTGCTTAATAGTTATTTGTAAGTGCATTATCATTTCTCCCCTCAAACTCCAAATTAGTATTCTTGGCAAGTGGACATCTCTCCTTCCTTGAATTGAAATAAATGACTTGTGCTGAATGTTTTCTTGCTATTATGTTAGAAGTGAAAGTGTTGGTTGACAACCATAAGCCGAAGTAAAGGTGCTTTCATATGTGATGAGATATCTAACATTTGGCAATTTTCTCGCTACAGATAGTGAAAGTTGTATGCTGCAAGTTAACTTCACTTCAGTCAGACTTATATAAATACTTTATACAATCCAAAAATGTAAGCTCCGTCATAATTCAGCAAACAAGTACTTTTCATAAGATTATTATTCTATTGGACATAGAGGAATGCAGGACTTTTCAACCAGAAATGATAAATTACGTCTCAAATACAGGTTAAACGCGCAATTGTCGAAGACGTAAAGCAATCAAAGATTTTAGCCTACATAACAGTTCTTAAAAAGTTGTGCAACCATCCAAAGGTATGACAAAGTCGGGTTCCTTCTTTTTATGGTTCATTCTGTCAATAGAAGTGGGCGAAATTCATTGTTGAGAGCAGTAATTTTTTCCTCAGATTTTTGTTATGGGGCCATTTAACTTCTTGCTAGTCTCCTGCGAATTTTGAGATCTTATATAGTTTAGTTTTCATTTCCGTCTTCCCCCTTCATGGTTGTTAAAGTCCCAGACGTATTTCACACTTATAAACAATTTCACGTCTTCCAGCTTATATATGATACTATCCGAAGTGGGAGTCCAGGGACTTCGGGTTTTGAGGACTGCATTCGGTTCTTCCCAGCAGAGATGTTATCAGGAAGGTAGATGTTTTTAGCTTATGTTTTATCGACACATTTGCTGTATGAGTTTAATCATTCTTGGGGGTTTTCTCTTTAGGTCTGGCTCGTGGACTGGAGGGGATGGAGCTTGGGTTGAGTTGTCAGGAAAAATGCATGTCTTAGCAAGATTACTGGCCCAGATACGGCAAAGGACCAGTGACCGCATTGTCCTTGTCTCAAACTACACACAGGTATATGCTTCCCCCGTCCCCCCAAATAAAAAGTGGAAACGTTACATTCACGTACTTAAGATAGTGTTTCTAGCTTCCAATTCCAATGTGACTAGAAGGTCAAGGTCATATCGGTATCCTTTCTCGGATGAGACAATTTTACTTGACTGCGATAAACCAGACAGGAACTGGTTCAATAGGTTGATTCAGGCTGCATATAACATTAGGTGGACCATATTTCCCGCTAGGCTGATGTTGAGTATGTTAGAACCGGCTGACACCCAAGAGGGGGGTGAATTGGGTGTAAGATAAAAACTTAAGAACTTTGAAATTCTTTTCGCATCTTAGAGGAAGCAATAAATATGAAAGTAATGAATCATAAATCACAGTTAGATATTTAAATGATATATGCTGGAAGTATAAGAGCTTAGGGAAGAGAATATGCAAACTGTGATTTATCCTGGTTCGGCCCAATCCACGATGACCTACGTCCAGTCCCCAGGCTCCTCCTGAGATTTTCAAATCCACTATTTTCTTGTTTAATCCAGGCACAAGAAAAGCCTTTACAAAGTTCTCACCAAGATACTCCCCCTTACAACAAGTCTTACGAGCAGAGCAATCCCGAAGACCTTTCCCTCCAGCTTACCTATGCAAGTCTAACGAGCAGCAACGTTCTCTTCTGCTTACACCACTGTAAGTCTTACGAGCAGCAACGTTCTCTACTGCTTGCACCTTGTAAGTCTTACGAGTAGAAAGTCTTACTAGTGATCCTCTCTACAGCTTCCCGTAAGGAAATCAACCCACTCAAGGTCCCTCTACCTTGAGATCAATTCAGAAATACAATTGAAAGTGTTTATAAACTCTCTCATAGAGTGGATATGATGAATACTGAAGTACAATACAAAAACACTCTCTCAAATATACATGATGTGGAAAATAGATAAGAACAGAGAGTATTTGAGTAGAAGTGGATGATTCATAATCTCATCATGTTCTTCTGCGTTTTTCATTGTTGTTCTTCTTGAATGTTCCCATATATATAGATGTGTTGATAATGACCGTTGGAACATGTCCGTTAGAGCGTGCGCAGCTTTGTTTGACTGTTCTTCGTTTTTGAAAACTAGCCGTTGGAACGTTGACGCTTCTCTTCCGCAAATTCACCTTTTGACTCTTCACATCATATCTTCATTGTATTCCTGGAGAAATACATTAATCACTAATATAATGAAGTATTAGAGTGATTAGAAGCAATAAGAATGAGTTATATGATCATTCCATTGATTTCCAGAATCTTCGAGACGCTGTTCTGTTTTTCTGGGAAGCATTACTCGAGTACTTACTCGAGTAAACATCAAGTTTCTTCATAGGTTACTCGGGTAGTGACTTGAAGTTCTCTCTTCATGCACAGTGCTTTACTCCAGTAGTAACTTGAAGTTTTCTCTTCATGCACAGTGCTTTACTCCAGTACTGACTTGAAGTTTTCGTCAATAACTCTTCATGAACAGTGATTTACTCCAGTAGTGACTTGAAGTTTTCGTCAATGTACAGTGATTTACTCCAGTAGTGACTTCAAGTTTTCGTAAATAACTCTTCATGAACAGTGCTTTACTCCAGTAGTGACTTGAAGTTTTCGTCAATAACTCTTCATGCACAGTGCTTTACTCGAGTAGCTACTCGAGTATTCATTTAAGTTTACTCGAGTACTTACTCGAGTAATGTTGCAGTGGTACAAAATGCCGAGAGCTCCATAATTTCAGAAACAAAGTTACTCGAGTAGCTCCTCGAGTATCAATGGCAACCTGAAGGCAACTGGAAGTTTTTCACATGGTTACTCGAGTAGCTCCTCGAGTAACATTGGCAGGCCGAGAGCAACTGGAAGTTTTCTATGTAATTACTCGAGTACCTACTCGAGTAAAGTCTTTTGTTTTCAACCAGTTACTCGAGTAGCGCCTTCAAGTAAATTCTTGATTTTGACTCGAAACATGGCAAATTATATATCATTGGAAAGCCCTCATTATCTACATTCCAATGCAACAAAAATCAGCTCCAAACTCGTTGTGTACAGAAAGTTATGATCCAAAGAGTATCTACTGTTCTTAGACAATCCTGAAACCACGATCAGCAACTTCCAGAAGTCATAGCTCTTAGGATATAGCTTCAAATGTGACAAATTATATATCCATGGAAAGCTCTTTGAGTCTTCTTTCATATGGCACCGGTTTCGTCTCAATCCGATATGTATTTTGAGAGTTATGTCCAAAATACCGAAGCTGTCCTGGAATATGACGGTGATTCATGAGTCAACTTCAACAGATCATATCTCCCTCATCTGAACTTCTTTGAATGTGATCTTGGTGTTAAAAGTTCGTGTTGGAAGTCTAGTTTCCAATGCAACCGGTTTCAGTTCGATCCGACATGTGGTTGGAGAGATATCATCAAAATATCGAACCTCTGTTCTGCCGCGCGAAAACAGAGTGCATTTACTTCAAGTGCCGCCTCGAGTAATTCATCAAATAACCCGGCAGATTACTCGAGTAAGGCCTCGAGTAAACACCTCCAAAATAAGACAATACCATATTACTCGAGTGATTACTCGGGTAATCATCCCCAAAGGTACCATAGCTTCCGTATACATCATTTTAGCCTCGTATTAACCCATTCTAACTTCCGTATGATCATAGAAACCTCCGGTACCACTTCTAGGAGCTTGAATCTTGATATTCTCATGTGATCTTGCAAGTTCTTCTTTCTTTAATCTCTTTCTTCTTGTTTTTCCTCTTGATGATCATTCTTCATAACCCAACTTCAATCTTCTTGATGGATATCTTCAATATTTGCTTGATATTCCTATTAGTTCTTGCTCCCCCTTCTTTCTTCAATCCCTTGTCTCTTGATTTTCTTCTTGATAATCATTCTCCACATATGAGGCATTATAACATCAACCCACAATGATGTTTATGACTAATCTACAAGATATACAACATTAAATATGGTAGTTAGTCAATGTGGAAGATAAGTATATTATACAAACTTTTTGCTCATATTTAACATCTATATTTGACATCATCAAAACTATTCATATCTAACAGAGTAGAGTTTTTACTTTGGGCAATGTTGCTTAGAGACAGAAATTATTTATATTGAGTAGAATTTCATGCACCTTCTTTGAAGCATAGAACTAGTTGATAGGTTCATCTTGTTTTATATCAGCTGGAGGTTCCTTTTCATTGACAAACCAGCAAAGCACACTCTATTTACAGTCAGTATTCATATGCTGTTCAGAAAGTGTTTATTTTTCTTCATGGTCGAATTTATATTCCGTCGAGTGTCTTCGCTGTTACCCTTGTTTGAAATGCCGTTTGATGCGGCTGCTCTTGTGAGTTCCAATGACGATGAGCGGAGTTTAACCTACATATACTTGTTAACAAAATTCATTCGCCTCGTATCTCGTTGCAATATCACTATATCTTTCTAAATTAAATTCGGAGTATAGGAACTTGCTCTGGTTATAGGTATATATAGGTTCAATTCTTCAATCTACTATCTTGCAGTTAGAAATAAATATCCTTCTTTTTTCCAATTTATTTCCCCAATAACTTTTTGTTTGCTGTATCTATCTATCGCCGAACAGACTCTGGATCTTTTTGCTCAATTGTGTCGGGAACGAAGGTACCCATTCTTGAGGCTTGATGGTGCAACTTCAATAAGTAAACGGCAGAAGTTAGTAAACCGCTTCAATGACCAATCTAAGGTAAATTGCTTAGGAACTGATAGACGAGTTACCTAGTTTGTTTTAGTATTTTTGAATTGACAACCTCAGATTCTGAGATATATATATCAAAATGCGGGCTTATTCATAGGTACACCCGATATAAATTTCAAATATTGCAGGACGAATTCGCTTTTCTATTGAGCAGCAAAGCTGGTGGCTGTGGCCTCAATTTAATTGGAGGAAATCGATTAGTCTTGTTCGATCCTGATTGGAATCCAGCAAATGATAAACAAGTAATCCTGAGTGGACTGACCTAGTTATCCATGCGTTTTGATTCTTCCTACACTTTTGTGTACTTATGTCAAACATTTCAATTTTGCCTTGCCCATGATCAGGCTGCAGCAAGAGTTTGGAGGGATGGGCAGAAGAAAAGAGTGTACATTTATAGATTTTTGAGTGCGGGGACAATAGAGGAAAAGGTTTATATCATTGTGATAATTATTGTGTGAAGATATGCGATTTTGAATTTTGATTCATTTGACTCTACCGTAGGTCTTCCAGCGTCAGATGTCAAAAGAAGGACTGCAAAAGGTCATTCAGCAGGAGCAAACAGATAACCTTGAGACCCTGGTTGAAATTTCTACTTCGACCACATTTTCTTCTTGATACAGCTCATTACTACACCTGAACACTAATGTTCAGTCTTTATAATTTCAGGGTAACTTTTCGACAGAGGTCCTTCGCGATCTGTTCTCATTTCATGAAAGTGTCAAGTAATGCATTCCATTTTTTTCCTAATGTAATTTAAATTTAATTATCAAGCGGAATTTGATATAATACCCTGCTCCATGCATTGTGAGTGGAATTCATATATTAGTGAAGCTGAAGCGATTCATATGTCATAGTAGAACAGACAGGATGGAGGATACCGAATAATAGCTAATAATAGGATGGGGTTTTGGTGAAAAGAAACAACATTTTACAATCCACCATAAGGAAACAGTGGGCTTTACTTCATCCTTACTGTTTTCTTTCATGTCTTTAGGTCAGAGATTCATGAAAGGATGCATTGCACTCGGTGCCAGACAAATGATGATGGGCCTCAGAGCGAAGATGGGAAATATGCAACTCATTCAACTTCAAGTAACGGTGAACCTGATGAGGAAACCTCTGATGATATAGGTGGATTTGCAAAACTTGCAGGCTGTATACACAAGTTAAAGAAATCAGAAAAGCAGGTTAGTTATGTAGATTGTTGGAGAACACCGTGGTTTTCCGCACATAACAGCTTTAGATTCTACTAGAATTTTTTTATGTGCCTTGAGTTCCGCTAAAAATATCTAATTCCCGACTTCCTCAAGGGGATTCTACGGTACATCGACCAACTGGATAAACTGCATTATATATCTGACTCTTGATTCAAGGAGATACTGAATTAATATGAGTACCTGATCTTAGATTAAATTTTTTCAGGTAGGGACCCCCTTGGAAGAAGATTTAGGTAGCTGGGGCCATCATTTTTCTCCAACGACTGTACCGGACGCTATTCTTCAGGCTTCAGCCGGAGATGAGGTGTGCTATAGCAATTTGATCATATTTCTATTAACTTCTTTTCTTATCATTGTTAAACTCAATAGTTAAATCACCTTAAGACACATTAATCGGATGATCCATGGCTCTCTAATTCGTATTCTGTATACTGGATCCTAAATTAGAAAACATGACAAGAAGCTCAACAAGTTTCAATAATATAATTCATTAAACGCAGTGGCTGTCTTACGGTTTGGAGATTGAAAAATTTTACATTTGACATAGCATGCATTGTACTCTGCTGAAACATTCAAATAAACGGGTCGTCTTTAAGTTTCTCAGCATGAGTTTCCGTATTGTGCTTATTTTTGGTACCCTTCCTTTTCCTTCCAAATATTCCCCCCCCCCCTTTTTACCAGGCATGTAATATATGAAACATCCCGTCAATAATCTGAACAAGAAGAACTGTTATTGCCGGTTGAACAAGAAAGTGACACTGACATACTAAATTTGCCTAAAGCTGACTTTGCTTTACAGTTCAAGTTACAATAATCTATACCCGGAAATTAATATATAAATGATAAATAAAATTTCTCTCTTTCAGGTGACCTTTGTTTTTACAAACCAAGTTGATGGAAAGCTGACACCAATTGATTCAACCATCAGTTCAGAGATACAGCAAGAAAGCAAGGAAATGATCCAGCTAAAACGAAACGTCAAACAAAATCCCCTTCTTTCTTTACCTCAGAAGTCATCTTACTCCCTACCTTCAACGAGGCCACCATTGAGTTGTGTTAGAGCGAAGGAAAATATACCAACACAAGCAGCTTTAAATTCCAAAAACTCCCTTGTAAATCAATTACCACAGAAAAGATCATGTCCCACTTATGTCGATATTGATGAATTAGAATAATACTTCTGTTTATTTCAAGCGATCGTTATCATTGGTTTTCTTTTGGTCATTCCAATGTTACTGTCCTGGTTTTTTTGGCACTAAATATCAGGTATTAAAACCTGGACTGGGTATTGAACAGGTCGGAATACTGGGTTAAGGGTCAGTGGGTTAGATCGGGGCCAAATTGAAGCTAAACCAGGACCAAACCGGTGAAAAATTAAAGATTTTAGGCTTATATTATGAAATTCTAAAGGAAAAATTTAAATTTTTTTTTAAAATTGTAACCCGGATCGGTCTACCGGCCTGTTCACCGGTTTCCGGGTCAGACCACCCGATCTGATCCGGATTCCACAACCCTGCTAAATATAGATGGCGCGCTTTCGGTCTTGCAAATAAAATAAGCCATTCAACAATGCGGTGTAAGATTCCGCTTGGATCTCAAAAATTTTTAACGATAAAGTATTTTATTTGGCTTAATTAATTTAAATGACTAACAAGTAGATTGGTTTTCATGTATATAGGGAGCTTATGCGGCAAGTTATGACTTGTGAGTTATGAGATGTTACAAATTTATGTAAAATGTAGTAAATAGATGGATATGCTATTAAATATCTAAAATTAAAGGAAAGTGTAATGTAATTATTCATCTTTTCACAAACAAAATTATTTAGTTTAAAAAAGTGTGTAGGATTTTAAAACTAATAGAAAATTGGTCCGTTAGCTTTTTTTTTTTACCTGAGTCCGTTGGCATTAAATATTGGATAATTGTATTAAAAACATTATTAGAACATGAAGGTATTTAAATTTTTTGGTTGAAGGTATTTAAATTTTGAGCGGGAACCCAACATTTAAAAAAATGAAAGAGTAAATTTTGAGTTTCTTTTATTTAAAATTGTAATTTTCCCACCCTCCCCTCAAAACAAACACACCCTTATAGTATCAATGCTGAATAAGTTATGATGTAGCAAAGTTTGTCACTATTATGCCTCAACTGTTTACATTTTACAATGCATGAATATTTTTTAAGAAAAAAAAAATTATTTGTTTCATCTTTATTATTAGTTATTTTTATTAAATATATAAGAAAGAAAAAATTTCATTTATAAAAATTATATTTATCATTTTATTTTACATATGAAATCAACTCGGGTTTTTTAGCAAACAAAGTTTTATTAGGGAAAATTTTAGCCAACCCCTTATGGAAGAGATTTTATTTTATTCAATCCTAAGAAATTATGAAATAACACTGCACCTCTTGTGTTAGATCTCATGTTTTGATGATAACAAAAGAATGGTTTAAAGAAAAGGAAATGATTAATAAACAAGTTTGAACAAAGTAATGACAGGAACAAGCATCACTTGAAGTAAGCATTGGAGTAATGAAGAAAGACCAAGAGAAAATGCTGAGGAACTTGATCAGAAGCAAGTTTTCTAAGGCATTACTCAAGGAGCTACTTGAGTAATGAGACAAAACTTGAAGTAACCAGAGACAACTTCCAGTAAACTGCCAACGTTACTCGAGTAAGTACTCAAGTAATAGTGTAAGTATTTTCAAGGTGCTCTCGGCCTGCCAATGTTACTTGAGTAACCTGGTATAAACTTGGAATTGCTCTCGGCCTGCCAATATTACTCGAGGCGCTACTCGAGTAACCATGTGAAAAACTTCCAGTTGCTTTCAGGTTGCCAAAGATACTCGAGTAGCTACTCGAGTAACTCTGTTTCTGATAATATGGAGCTCTCGGCATTTAGTACTATTGCTAATGTTACTCGAGGAGCTACTCGAGTAACGCACTAAGGTAAGTTAAAAATTGAAGGCGGTACCCGATTAACTTGATATAATCTTATCTCATTTTCCTCGAGTCCTTACTCTAGTATGCAAGTATCTAATGTTCTATTTTAAGTGGATTCCTCGAGTAAGTACCCGAGTATGCAGAAATACTTTCAAGAAAAACTTCAAGTCATTACCCGGGTAAGTCATACACAAAAATCTCATTTACTCGAGTTGGTACCGGAGTAACCTATGCAAAAATGAGTGCATTACTCGAGTCCATACCCGAGTAATGAGGTAAGTGCTCTCAGCCTTGAAATCCTGCCAACATTACTGGAGTAGAGCATCGAGTAACCACAAGTATATTTGAAGAGTTACTGGAGTTGGTACCCGAGTAACTCATAAAGTTATGAGTGCATTACTCGAGTAGGTATCCGAGTAAACAGATATTTCTAAAGGTTTGAAAATTGGTTATTCCATGCACTACCCGAGTAATCTTGTATTTATTCATTGACATGCAGTTGATCAAAGATTTCCCGATGATACTCGAGTAAGTACTCGAGTAACCTTCAAGTAATACTCGAGTAGTTACTCGAGTAAGCTTACCCAGAAATTTAGAAATTATTCAAACGTTCATTAAATTGTTTCCTATATGATTAATCTTTCATTGTATTAGTATTTCTAGCATATTTACAGATAAACAATGAAGGAATCATGTCAAGAAAGGGAAGTCAAATCAAACGTTCAAATGCCAACCACCGCCAACGGATATTTTTTTCAAAAACTTGAAAAGTCAATAGTGGCTGCGCACTCTCCAACGGACGAAAGAAAATGTTCCAACGGTCATCACCAACATATCTATATATATGGGAACATCCAAACAGAGAAAGATCATCAAGAACATACACAAACGAATTATCAAGTTCATTGCTCTGTTTTACCATTGAAATTATATTTCTATGCTTCAGTGATCCTTATTCACTCTGTAAGAGAGATATTTCATTCAAACTCAATATTTGTTATTGAGATAACTTAAGGTTGTAGAACCTTGAGTTGGGATTGGATTACAACTTGTAAGGGGGAGCGAGTGTCCAGGTGAAGGAACTTGCTTGTATTGAGGTGTCAAGAACGCACTGAATCTTGGAAGTTATAGTGAAAATCTCAGAGAAGCTCTGAGGACTGGACGTAGGTCAAAGTAGTTGTGACCGAACCAGTATAACTCCTGGTGTACACTTCGGTGATATTTCTCCTTACTCATTACTGTTTTAATTCCACTGTTAAAGTTTTATAATTCCGACGAAATTTTAGTATCACCCAATTCACCCCCTCTTGGGTGAAACGCTTGTTCTAACATCTTGGACCCAAATGAAATTAAGTTTGTGGGTGAAAAGACAATGATGCATTTGCTTTATCTTTTATAAGAGTATTTTCAAGAAAAATAAAAACGTTTTCAAGAAAAATAAAGCGATTCAAAAGAAATTAGAGAGTTAACAAGAACATTTTGGCCATTTACAAAATAAATAAATAAATTCATTAAACAAATAAGAACATTTTACAAGACAAATAAAACATTTACAAGACAAATGAAGGGATTTAAAAGAATACAGGAAGTTAAAAATATTTTGGCTATTTATAAGATAAATAAGAGCATCCAAAAAATAAAAAAGAGCATAATTGTCTTTTCACCCACCAACTTAATTTCATTTGGATCTAAGTGTGTATTTGGATTAGTTTTTGGAAAATAGCTCTTATGATTTACGAGGTAAGTATGTGAGAGGAGTTTTGTCTCGATTTGCAGAAAAAGGGCTTTTGAAACCATGATTTGGGGCTTACCCAAACACACACTAACAAGTATAGTGAAGTTTCAAAATTTTTTGAGGTTGACCGAATAACATTTTTTCCATAGGCTTGGTGAAATTTTCGCTTCTTATAAACTAGAAACATGTTAAAAAAAGGGACAGTTGCCATAAAAGACCTGACTGGGAAGATATTTGCTGAATAAGACCTGAGGTACTGAGGTCCTTAACTGTTAATATTTGCTCAAGAGTGAAAGACAAAAATGCCTTTGTTGGATCAGTGAACAAAGAAGGAATGAAATTTGCCTAAGAGCAATAGCCCATTAACTTGAAGAGTGAAGGGAGGAGGAGATCGATAGAAGCAAATGAGAGTGGGCCTTTGTTGCGTTGGCTGCGACGGCGGAGTGTAGGTCTTTACGGCGGTGATAAAGTGACTGGGTCTTTGTGTCAACGCAACGATGTGTTCCTAGAGAGAGAATAGGCGGAAATTGAAAAGTCACTCTGTTTTGCTTCTGACAAAATGGTGTTGAATTGATTTGTGACTTATGAAGAGCTCAATGATAAATCGATTTATATCAGAATATATGAACTTTAACCTAGAGGTTGATTAAATCAATTTTTGGATTTAGTAAATCGATTTATGTCTTTTGAAAAAACTGTCAAATCGATTTACAGTGTTCTTAAATTGATTTAAGCAAGAAAAATGATAACTTTTGAAGATTTTAAGGAAATTTTGGCCTAAATTGATTTGCTAATTTGAGTAAATCGATTTATGTCACTTTTTGTGAAAACCAGTTTTATCATAAATCGATTTACAAACCCTATAAATCAATTTATGTCACATTTCTTCCCTTGGGTTCCATAAGTATAAACCAAGTCTTCCTAGGTGCAACACTTCTTCCCATGTGTTCAAAAATCTTCCCTTGGTGCAAAATATCTTCCCTTGAGTTCGACAAGACTTCTATAGTGCAATATAACTTCAAATCTTCCCTAGTGCAATATCTTCCCTAGGTGAAACATGGAAAGTTATATTGCACTAGGGGAGAATTGTTGAACCAAGGGAACATCTTTTGCACTTAGGGAAGATCTTTCGCACATAGTCATAAATCGATTTACAACTTTTGTAAATCGATTTATGTCACATTTCTTCCTTTGGGTTCCACAAGTATAAATCAAGCCTTCCTAGGTGCAACACATCTTCCCATGTGTTCAAAACATCTTCCCTAGGTACAAATGATTTTCCCTTGGGTTCAACAAGTCTTCCCTAATGCCATATAACTTCAAATCTTCCCTAGCGCAAATATCTTCCCGTGTGTTCAAAAGATCTTCCGTAAGTGCAAAAGATCTTCCCTTGGGTTTAAGAAGTTTTTCTCATTTTTCCCAACTTACATAAATCGATTTAACTAACCTTAAATTGATTTACTCTGTATTATGAAGTCTTCCCTACGTGCAAATATCTTCCTGTGCATTTAAAAGATCTTCTGTAGGTGCAAAAAATCTTCCATTAGGTTTAAGAAGTTTGTTTCATTTAGCCCAACTTACATAAATCGATTTAACTAGCCTTAAATTGATTTACTCTATATCATGAAGTTTGGTAAATTGATTTGAGCAGTGTCAAATCGATTTACTTGAGTTTTGAAAAGCATTTAGTTCTTGGCTAATTTTGGTAAGTTGATTTACAACATTTATAAATAGATTGCCGCCGCAAACACCTAACACTTCCTCGTCACCGCAAATACCCACTCTTGTTCGCTTTTGTCGGTCTCTCCTCCCTTTACTCTTCAAGTTAGCGGGCTTTGGCTTTGACTCAATTTTGAATCCTTCTTTATTAAAAGGGCAATGTTGTCATTTTCCTTACTATTTTATTTCCGTTCAAGGATCTCAGTAGCTAAGGTCCCATTCAGCAAATATGTTGCTAATGAGTTCTTTTAGGACAATTTTCCCTAAAAAAACACGCCGACATCCCTGTGGCAAAGAATTGTCTCATTGTTAGTCATAAAACAACAACAAGAGGCCACACTTTTTTTCCCTTTTCGATAATAAAAGGATTCACACTTTAACCTCAAAATAGCAAATTAATATCAATAAATAATAAAATATTAAAATAATTTAAAATATTACTAGTCCTAAATGTAATACCTAATTTGGAGTGCAATTTACACTATAAAGTAAAGGAGTACTAAAAGTCTTTACTAAAGTTTTTTTTTTAAAAATGTTTTCTATTAGAGTTTAAAAGCTCACTGGCAAAATACTTCATCCAATTCTTAATATCGGATATATTTAAAGAGTTGATCTTGGTCCTAAATATAAGACATATTTATCATATTTATCAATTTTTCTGAATTTATCCCTATTGATGTTCCATCAACAATAGTTAAGGAGGAGAAGGAAGGGGAAATTGAAAGAATAGTAGGCTTTGTCTTGATATTGCTATTGGCCCATGTAATGTGTATTGGGCCTTATAGTGTGATATTTGTAAATAGGTTAAGGATTGAATCTGTATATAAATGTATTGACAAGTCAAGAGGATTGGTATGATGATCCATTCTGTTTTGTAATACTTGTGTTTGGAATCAATATACCAAAATTATTAAATGTTTTGTTACTTGGCATCGGAGCTCAGATTCCTTTAGGATCATCATCATCGACCTATCCCGACTTTGTTTTCTTGATTTTGAGCCCCAAGTCAATTTCTTCGTCGATGCCATGACACTTTCCCTTGTCCTCTCGAACCCTAATTCGACATAGCAGAGACGATGACCACTATGAACGCCGCAAAGAATGGCGGGGATTTGGGCATCGCCAGGCTCACCTTCAATGATCCATTCTTCTTGCACCCATCTAATATGCAAGGGAGCACCATCATTCCTCAGGTTCTTACGGAAAGCTAAAATTATACAATTTGGAGCAAGGCAGTGAAAATCGCATTAAGAGGTAAGCATAAATTGGGTTTTGTGGATGGTTCTTGCACAAAAGAAGTTTAATAAAAGCTTCTTTATAAACAATGGGAAAGATGCAATGTTGTCATGTTATCATGGATTCTAAACTTAGTTTCAGAAGAACTCACAAATGGAATGGTTTTATGTGAAAATACACATTTAGTGTGGCAAGACCTCAAAGAATGGTTTAATAAGGTCACTGGTTCACGTATTTTTGCCCACTATCATAAGATATCCTATTTGAAACAGGGTCCTTTATCCGTGTTAAGCTATTTCACCAAATTAAAAGAATTGTAAGAAGAGCAATCTTCATTGGTGCTGATTCCATCTTGCCGTTGTGAAACGTCCAAGACTTATGCGGACTTAATTCAACAATAGAAACTCTTATAGTTCCTTATGGGACTCAACGACCCGTATAATCAGGCACGTAGGAAAATCTTGTTGATGATTCCTTTGCATATGTTGAATCAAGCGTATGCCATGATCTCTAAAGATGAAGCATAGACATCAATTTTTGTTTCTACAAAAGGTTCCCTTGTGGAAGCGGTTGCTATGGTCGCCCGCTGAAGAAGGTGCAATAGAGGGAGGAGCCGTGGTGGTATCTCTTCTCTAGAATGTACATTCTACTATAAGAAAGGCCATACCAGATACCACTGTTATTAGCTTGTTGGCTAGCCCTCATATTCTAGAGGTACTAAGCCTAAAGGGAATCAGACCAACAGTGTAAATGCTCTGAACTCAACAAAGGAAGGTGATGATTCATCATATCTGGCAAACACCATTACACCCATTTTCACACAAGAGAAATATTTGCAACTACTAGGGCTGCTGCGTAAGGATTCAGAACAACGTTCATGCACCTACTTGTAGTACAGGTTTGAATGACTCTATTGTCTTTAATAAAACACGCACACACTAGGTAATTGACTCTGGGGCTCCTACACACCTTATTAGTGATCTTCGCTTTTAGATAGTTATGAAATATATTCAAAACCAACTAAGACAATCAATAGTTATGAAAAATATTCAAGACCAACTAAGACAATCAAAATACCAAACAGAGATCAGATGCACATAACTCATATAGAAAAAATTAAGTTTTCAGATGAATTTCAACTTGATAATGTGCTCTATGCTCCTTGGCTCAAATTTAACTTGATTTCGGTTCCTAGAATTACAAAAGACCAACACTGTATGGTTGTATTTTTCCTGATTTCTATCTCATGCAGGGCCTTCAGGGTGGCAGAATGAAAGCAACTAGTAGGCTTTTAAATGGACTTTACTTATTGTAATTTTGATAAGCATTTGAAAGCTTTGAATTGTACTGATAATGATAATAGGAATCATGCTTACAATGATATGTGGTTGCTTCATAGAAGACTAAGACACACACCTTTATCTATAATGAAGCACCTTGATATTATAAAGGATGAATCTATCTCGATGAATAAAATGTGTGAAATTTGTGTTCAATCTAAGCAAACTAAATTCCCTTTCTCCCCTAGTTTATTAAGACTAAAGGATGCTTTGAACTATTACATATGGATGTGTGGGGACTATACAAGACACCCATACACCAAGGCCATCAATATTGTTTTAACAATCATAGATGATTACTCATGTGTAACTTGGATATTTCTTATGCGAAGTAAAAGTGAAACTTCCATGCATATAAATAACTTTGTTGCTTATGTTTTGACACAATTCAATAAAAAGGTTAAAATAGTAAGAAGTGATAATGGAAGTGAATTTGTTAACCATGCTCTTAGATCTTATTTTGCAGAACAAGGGATTATGCATGAGACCTCTTGTCCTTATACACTTGAACAGAATGAGATCAAGAGGTTTGATATTATAGTTTAATGTGTATATTACTTATTGGGGGGAGTGTGTTAAGACTGCTATGCATTTGATAAATCGAATTCCTTCTAAAGTAATAGGCCATAAGATTCCCTTTGATGTTGTTTATAGGAGTCTAATAGACTATTCATACTTGAGGATTTTCAGTTCATTAGGCTTTGCCACGGATTTGAATACTAATGATAAATTTCTCCCTAGATCAATACTTTGTGTGGTTTTGGGATATCCAAATAACCAAAAAGGATATGTTCTTCTTGATTTAAATACCAAAAGAATCTTTGTTAGTATACATGTGTCTTTCTTTGAAAATAATTCCCCTTTAGGTACAACACATGTATTGATAAGGGGGAGCCATTAGTAAATAATTGAGAGATATATTCTATTTTGAGCCTAAAGAAGGTTCTACACAAAATATGCATGACAATTTGAAAAACCAGCATACAGAGGCTAATAAACCAAGAATCACCGAATCTGCTGGGCAACCTGATATGTTGCCTATTGTGATTGATAAACACTATATTATGGAGTAGTCAGATTTGGATTTTGGTGGTAGTAGACCCTCTAGGGAAAGAAGGGCTCTAGTATAGGCCAAGGCTTATGTATGTACATTTATGTCTTCGAATATTCCTGTTGGTAGTGGTAAGCAAAAGTTAAAATGTCGTTACCCCATTGAGAATTTTATTACATATGGTCAATTTTCTCCTGCCTTGCTGTGTTTTCTATGTTCGGTTGACACTTCTCATGAACCCACTTCATATGATGAGGTTGTTTAAGACAACAAATGGGTAGAGGCCATAAGGCTAGAAATTGGGGGTGTTCAAATACTGGGTCGGGACAAGGTGATCCTAGTCCCGGGTCCTATCCCGGTATGAGGCTGGGACTAGGAATTGTTCTCAGTCCCGGTCCTGAGTAATTCCTGGTACAACCGGGACCGGGACCAGGACCAGGAATGGGACCAGGAATCCCCGATTTAAAAAGCTACAATTTTTTTTTTTTGCCTCAATGAACTTGAATATATATATACAAGTTTAACTTTTGCTACACATGGATAAGCAAACCTAAATATATAAATGCTTAAAGGTGCAGTCTAAAAATTCAAGCTGGAAGTTTACAAATAAGTGTGAAAGAACTAATAAGAAAAGCAATATAAGAGCCCAAGAATCCCATACTGAAACAAAAATTGCATTTAAAAAGGACACCATCCCTACCAAGATAGGGAACAAAAATGCAGATATAAGCACTAGCCACCAAGGCCAAGCCATACATAACACAAAAGTAGAGGGGACACCCAATTAAATATGAGAAGTCACAGATGTTGGTTTTGAACGATTAAGAATATTCCAAATTACGTTCTCATTCATCAAAGCAATTCTGTATATTTTGAGGATTAAAATATGAACACCAAACAGAAGCTTTCCTAAATTCATGACTGAAGATAAATATTAATTAGAGAATGATTATGATTATTTAATCATCTGACACACTGAGTGAATGATTATGATTTTTCTTTGAAAAGGGATGTAAAGATACAATATATGAACATTTATGAACCGCCCTCTATATCTACTAACAATTAAAGCATCAAACCAATACAATAATTTTTCACTAACAACTAAAGCATATCCACCATCCACTTCATATCTACTCTCCTAATCATATGCAAATAATCATTGCTTAATTAATTAGTAGGTTCTTATAGACTTTTGGCTGTTATTTAAGCAAGTGAATAAAATAAAAAACACTGGACTAGAGAGATTGGGTTAGATAAATGTAAAATAAAAGAGAATAAAAATAAAAAATAAGATACCGGGACCGAGATTCTCGAAGCCTTGCTTGGATCCCGGTCCCGGTATCTTGCCCCCCAATTTCGATCCTGTATGGCCAGACTTTTTGGTCCCACTGTTACCATGACCGGGACGGGACTGCCGAGACCGGGACTCCATGACCACCCCTACTAGAAATAGAGGCCTCAGAAACAAATGAAACATGGGAAGTAGTGCCCCTTTCAAAAGGTAAAAAGGCAATAGGCTGCAAGTGGATATACAAAATAAAATACAAACCTGATAGAAGTGTAGAAAAATATAAGGCCCGGTTAGTGGCTAAAGGATACACACAGCGAGAGGGGATTGACTATCATGATATCTTTTCTCCGATAGTAAAAATGGTAACGGTAAGAATAATTCTTAAAATGACTGTGTTGAATAATTGGAATATTTTTCATATGGATGTACACAATGCTTTTTTGCATGGAGACCTAAATGAGGAAGTATATATGTCTATACCTCAAGGTTTTGAAAGTAAGGGAGAGTAGATAGTATGTAAGCGAAAGAAGTCATTGTATGGCCTTAAAAAGGCTTATAGACAATGGAACAGAAAGCTTACACAAGCGCTAATTTGAGGAGGATTTGTACAAAGTATATATGATTATTCCATGTTTACTAAACGTTATTGATTACAAGTAGCTCAGACACTAAAATACAAGAAGTGAAGGAGTTTCTTCACTGTAATTTCAGAATCAGAGATTTAGGAATGATGAGATATTTCCTGGGAATAGAAATAGCTAGATCTAAAAAGGGTGTTGTATTGATGCAAAGAAAGTATATACTTGATTTACTTTTGGATACAGAACTTAAAGGTTGTAGGCCACTCACAATACCTATGGAACATAATTTTAAACTTGTGGCCTTTGCAAAAGGAAAAGACAGTGATGAGTTTTTGCTTAGAGACCTTAAAAGATTTCATAGATTAGTTGGAAGGTTAATATATTTAACTGTTACAAGGCCTGATATTTTGATTTCTGTGTAGGAATTAAGTCAGTTCATGCATAATCCAATGCAAGGTCATATGGCAGCTGTTGTAGCGATCTTGAGATATCTAAAACAGAGTCCAGGACTTGGTGTTTTGATAAGCATCGAAGGGGACCTCACTTTAAAGGCATACTGTGACTCAGATTGGGCTGCCTAGAAGACAAAAAGGAGGTCCATAACAGGTTACCTTTTCAAGTTAGGAGGGTCATTTGCTATGTGGAAGTCCAAGAAGCAAAGTATAATCTTTCGATCCTCGACAGAAGCAAAATATCATTCGTTGCGTTCAACTATATCAGAGATTGTTTGGGCAGTCAGTCTTCCAAAGGATTTAGGAGTCAACCAACCAAAGCTTATAGTGGTTTAGTGTGATAGTTGTGCTCCGATTCATATTGTGTCTAACACAGTGTTTCATGAGCATATGAAACACATTGAAGTAGACTTGCATTTTGTAAGACAAAAATTGCAAGATGGTTTAATTAGCCTTCAACATTTAAGAACATGGTCTCAGGAAGCCAATATTCTCACCAAGGCTGTTGGAAGAGACACATTGGTTAGGATGCTTGGCAAGCTGGAAGATATCGATATCTTTCACCCCTATCTTAAGGGGGAGTGTAAGAAACAGTGGGCTTTGTGTTGATATTGTTACTGGGCCATGTAATGTGTATTGGGTCTTATAGTGTGATATTTGTAAATAGGTTTAGGATTGAATTTATATATAAATGCATGGATATGTGAAGAGGATTAGTATGATGATCCATTCTGTTTTGTAATACTTGTATTTGGAATCAATATACCAAAATTATTTAGTTTTTTATTACAGGAATTAAGTAAGATGACTAGAGTATCTTAGAAAATACATGTTATACTAACTAACTTAACTAATCTAATCAAATTGAATAAATGTGTCTTATATTAATACTAAGTACGGAAGGGAATATTTTATAGTCAGTTGCAATAGGGTTCACGCTAGAACTAATTTGCTGTTGCCAATGAATTAAACACATTCCCACTTCCTCATTACTATAGTTGTCTTCTCATCAGAATAAAAAATGGACTTCCTTATGGATTTGACTCCGTATCAACTTTTGGTTCGTTAATTAGTTAGTTGTTTGAACTTGGAATATGCGTAAAATAAAAGAACATGTGCCATGCACGAGACACGTTCGAGTCGTTTTTCTTCTATTTCATTCTTTTTTTTTATTTTTAAAAATTAATGTGAGAAGAAAGAGATATCGGTGTTTGTAACTTGGGGTCAAAACAAAAAGAGAAATCGGTGTTACACGTGCGAGAATACCAAGGCCTCTGGCAGGTAATATCCCTTTCTCCCTCGCGCTCATACAAATCCATTAGAACAAGATAATAACTAAAATGTGAAATGACCCGCATAAAGTTGGAAGAATGACGACAATACAGTCAACAGGGTAATTTGTTCCCATATATTTTATCCTTATATGTATACACACCACCTTACCCCTCCGATATTTACTCCTCCAGGCCGGCCAGATTTGATACTGTATCTTTCCCTCTCTTCTTCATCGCCATAGCTGCTGTCGCAACGATCCAAGCTCGTTCATGGAGCTCAAACCGGGTTTGTCGGCGCTGGTCACTGGAGGTGCCTCTGGAATCGGTAACATACGTAGTTCACTGTTGATTTTTCCTGGATTCTATGATGCTTCGGTTTATTTTTAAAAATACATTTCCTTTTTTCTTTGGATCTATGAATTTGATATATCTGTTATTTTAAAATTAATTGGTGACTGTTTGTGCTGAAGTTTGTTGCTTTGTTAATGTTGACGAGTTTAATGTTTAATCTATGGGATGATAATTATAGCTAGATATAAGTTTACATGACTGTGAACGGTGTTCGGTGTTCAGAGTATTATTGGTAACTGAAGCTTCCAATCCCAAGGCCCTGATATCTTCTTCTTCACCGGCTATGTTTGGGGTTTGACTAACGAACGGTGAAATCATGAAATTTCAAGGTGCTAATGATCAGTATAGGAACCAATTGGATTGTAAGTAAGGATAAAGGAAGGAAGGGGAAAAGTTAACTGGGTAGCCATTTCTGTTTCATGGATATTGAAACATCACGTTAGTGGAGGCTTGATGTAATTTATTATATATCATATCTATGATTTAGATAGAACAATTCATGCCTAAACTGTATTTCTTCCTTTGTTTCTCATACAGGTAAAAGTCTTTGCTTAGCTCTTGCAGAGAAGGGTATATTTGTCACAGTTGTTGATTACTCTGAGGAGAAGGGAAGAGAAGTCGCCTCCCTTGTTGAGAAAATTAACACCAAGTTCCATTCCAAGTTAGAACATCCATCTGCTATTTTCGTGAAATGTGATGTGTCTAACCCAAGTAAGTCAACAGTTACCTATGAGCAAGACATACAACATAAAACAACAGGATCAGTTTTATCCAAAGTTAAACGACAGTCTTCCCCTTTGTCCACCCTGCTGGAAGTTGGCTTGGTTTCTTAAAGTTCTTTTTTAAGGATACTCATCGAGCCTGCTTGTGCTTTCAATTGCAGGTTTAGTATTACCCGGCTGTAAGAAAATAACATATAGGGGGGAGATAACCATACATTTTCACATGGAAGAAAGAGAAAAACATAGAATTTCATAATCTGGAGGGTATATTTTTGTGCTCACCATTTTCCAACTGTCATCAAATTGTGTAATTTTTATACATGTCATAAAAAGTGAATCACGTTATGTTGTTCTTTCATTTCTGATTATTTGCAAATATTTTAATTTATGATTAACAACAGGGGATATTGCTTCTGCATTTGAGAAACATTCGTTGACATATGGAGGGCTCGACATTTGTATCAACAATGCAGGGATTGGTAATCCTGTACCATTCCGTAAGGATAAAACAGATGGTTCTCACTCATGGAGATACACCATTAATGTGAATTTGAATGCTGTTATCGATTGCACTCGCCTAGCAGTAAGCTTAAAATAAGGCTTGGTTTTCCTTTATCCTCTAATTGTAGTTATAATTTTGCTTAAAGTCACCAAAACAAAACTCAGTTCACAATGTGAGGGTGGAAAATTATGGACTGCATGCATAACGAAGCTATTTATTTCTTAAATGAATGAAAAAGGTTAAAGCCATTGATTGTAAATGACAGTAACTAGTTGCTGTTGCTGTTTGATAGATTAGAACCATGGAAGCTACCCAAAGGCCTGGTGTGATCATCAATATGGGTTCTGCTTCTGGTCTTTATCCAATGTACAATGACCCTATCTATTCTGCCTCCAAAGGTTTGCCACTTTACCAAATTTAATGAGATTCATTCATTAAGAACTTCCTGTTGAAGTTGGAAAACTAAATGTTTTCATAAAAAGGAGCCTAAAAAACTAATCAACAATTTCAACCATTATTAGGCAAACTATCAGTTAGGAGCCAAAAATGGCTTTTGTGATTGGGATTTTATAACAAGGCCAAGTGGAACAAGATTTAGTAAGTGTCTTATATCAGTGTTGATTGTGGATTTCTCCAAATAAAATTCATGGGACTGGTTAATATAAAATGGGTCCTACATAATGCATCATTTACTACAATTGTCATGTAACAGATTATTATATGTCAAATTCTTTTCAAATTTAATCATTAAAATGAGGTGGCTTGGCTGAAATTGGACAATTAGTTTTGACAAGCCTAATTAATACCTTGTTGAAAAACATCTATATATAAAAGTTTAAGTTGTTAATTGAGGGTCAAAGAATGGTTTTTACATCTTTGTCCCTAAGATTCTGCATAGATTAGTGTATTATTGCTTCCTGAAAAATAAGCATGTGCTCCTGCAGGTGGCGTTGTCATGTTTTCTAGGTCACTTCGTCCATACAAACGCCGAGGAATTCGTGTCAATGTACTATGCCCAGAGGTCAGAGTTGTGTTTGAAGAGTAAATGCTTATAGTTAGCCTCTTTAATTTTTAATCTCCGGAATGTTAATATTTTGCTGAGAATTCTTAAAAAATTCTGTATATAATGGTTTAGGCACATCTTAAGTACATATTTTTCTTTTTGATAAATCTACATGATAACTGGTACTACTTTTATTAATTGCGTTACGGATATAATTGTCTATATAGCTTCCCTTTGGTGCTCAAGACATGGATTTTTTAAGGAAAGTTTCCTAAGAGATTTGACAAACTCTACTATATTAATAAGCTTTGTAGGCTTCTGTTACTAAGTTCTGTTTTGACTTTCGAGCCTTTCTTATGTCTTCTGTTTTCAGGATCTCTTATTCTCCAGCTAGTTGTAAACTCTTTTCCTTTAGATATTTTTCTTATCCTTGATTTATTGGTGCCTTGATTGTTGCAATGGAATAGGTTCTTTGTCTTTTTGATACGTGTCAAGCA
The DNA here is from genome assembly GCA_963210345.1 of Inga oerstediana. Classification (NCBI taxonomy): domain Eukaryota; kingdom Viridiplantae; phylum Streptophyta; class Magnoliopsida; order Fabales; family Fabaceae; genus Inga; species Inga oerstediana. The sequence goes on from OY723399.1 coordinate 27,589,297, forward strand.
GAGGGCAGCTTGATTATTTTGTTACTTCCCTCTAACTTTCATATTTTTGGTATATTTTTTAAATTTGGCTTTTCAATGCTTCTTTTATCTTGGCTTTTATTGATCACTGGTCAGTTCATTTAAAGGGTCAGAAGGTTCAGTGTGGCACACTAAGTTCTAGAAGAAAGCAATTGATCAGATTGTTTTCTAGGGGGCCATATCATTATTAGAACATTGCTTATTTTACCATGTACATACAGAACCCTTAGTCACAAGTGGTAGGAGGCAGGAGATCAAGGCTAATATTTAACACAAGCGCTAAAAGCTTTCATATGACTTCTTTTTCATACTCCTTTAGTTGAGGGATTTCAAATTTTATCGTCTGATATAAATAATTTATATTTTGATTTTATTGGAAGATTAATTGTGATGCTGTATTAAAAGTGACCACCTATAACTTGTGCAGTTTGTTCAAACTAATATGGGCGAAATGGTGGATTCTAAATTTGTTGGTTTGATGGGGGGCTTTATACCTATGGAAATGGTTGTGAAAGGTATGTGTGTATGTGTTTTTTTTTTTTCTCTTAGCTTGGCCAAAAGATGGTGGTGACAAATGTCTGCAAGCTTGCCAAATATCTATCCTTAGTTGACATCTTTATACTTCAAAAGCTTGTTGATTGGTTTTCTGTGAGCATCTTTATTGTCATCTCGCATGTGCTTCTTCTAAAATGCTACAATACGCTTAGGTGTAACTTCTTCCTTGATTGAAGATTAATGTTTCTCGTGGTAGTTTCATTAACAAGGGAAAGCCCCCAAATTCAATTATTGGTGACCATTTAAGAGTTTTTTAGTGTTATATTATATCTAAGTATTTTAACCTCTCAAGGTGCCTTTGAGCTTATTATTGACGAGGGCAAAGCTGGTTCATGCCTATGGATTACAAATCGCCGTGGCTTTGAGTACTGGCCGACACCATCAGAAGAAGAGAAGTATATGATACCCTCCTCAAGTTTTCGGAGAAGATACGAGTTCAAAGCTCCACCAATTAAACTTCCTGAGAATTTTGAGAAAATGTACGTATTTCAATACTTTTGTTCTCTTCTGCTGTGGACTTACACACACATACAGAGGGATCCACCTTACAGGATCAAGCATATTGATGAACCATGAGTGGTTTATGTTCCTCAGCCCATGCTTCTTTCCCTATATGCTTCTTTTTTTATAGTTTAAAGTATCTTTTCTAGTGACTTAGTGTTACTTAGGAAAAGATGCAATTATATTTTGAGTTTGACCGTATAATTTTCTTGGTCACAACGTGTATTATTTAATGGATTTGGTTAGTTGCTTATTGTTTGCAGAGTTGTCCACACCTTGACTCACAACTTTAGGAATGCCACCAGCATCTTGAGAACGCCACTGAGATTACCTGTCAAACCACATCATGTTCTTGTAAAATTGATTTATGCTGGTGTAAATGCCAGTGATGTAAGTCATTGTATCTTTCTCTGAGGACAATTTACTTACTAGTGCTAGTTTACTATTAACAGCACCAGATAATGAAGGGTTATGAACAATGTTCTGGTTGGAAATGAAGTTGATTATTCAAGCCTAAGTTGATAATGAAGGGTTGTAGATTGAGGGGATAATGTTGATTTGTAGATTGGAACTCACTTTGTTATAACTCTCTTTGCATGTTTATCTAATAGACTAATGACCAATCTATATACTTAACGAAATTATACGTTATAATATGTAGATGAGATTTTATGCCTGGCATAAATTCAAATAAGCCTGATTTTGTGTACTTCTAATAGTTGTGTAAATTTTTAAACAAGCTTGTTATATCTTTATAATCCATCATTACAAAACACAAGGGTAGAGTTCTTCACAGATTAGCCAAAATATATGAACTCTGAATGATGACACTTCAAATCTTTTTCTTTGAGGAATCCATTGTTGAGGCCTTTATCAAAGGTTTTGATATCCTGATTTATAGCTGAAGCATGACAGTTGAACAAAATAATAGTGGTATATGGTTCCAGAATGAATGTTGTTGGGTTTTAATTTCAGATGAGCTGATCATGGTTTAAACATGAGAAGATTGATGATTCAGGCCTCCTGTTCTGAATCTTAGTTGTTGTCTTGATATTGAGTTTTTTTGGGGGAATAATTACCTGTTTACAGATTCTCTTCCCCCCTTGCTTAATCCCTTTTTTAGTCTAGAAGAAGAACACGCATTTTCATGTTGACTTCTAACAAAAACAAGTTATGATAGGTAAATTTCAGTTCAGGCCGCTATTTTAGTGGCAAGGACAAAGATACTGCTTCTCGTCTGCCATTTGATGCTGGATTTGAGGTTAGATATTATTCTAAGCATGTATTTCTTGATATGATGTGTACGGTTTGATGGTTTTCTAGTCATGTATAAACATGCACTTATGCTTATCATGTGCACTTGGGTTTCCTTATTATACACAATATTTTAGGCTGTAGGAATAATTGCAGCTGTTGGGGATTCTGTGACTGACTTAAAAGTTGGCATGCCTTGTGCGCTCATGACTTTTGGAGGGTATGCTGAATTCATAATGGTGAGCATTGCTTAACATTTTGTCCTGGTGTGATCATTAAGTTGATAATATTGAGGCAATCTAAGTTTACCTTGTTTATTTCGCCTAGATTCATTCAAAACATGCCCTTCCAGTTGCTAGACCAGATCCAGAAGTTGTTGCCATGCTTACTTCAGGACTAACTGCTTCAATTGCTCTTGAAAAGGTTTACTGATATAAGCTCATCTTTATGCTTCTAAGATGTTACGTGATGTACTTTAATTAGTTTAGTACCTGAAATATCACGTGATGTCCATTCAAGAACTCTTATGATATACTACCTTTTTTGCATCTTATAATTAGTTTAATGCCTTAAGTTAATCTCCCACTGAATTGGCTTGACCTAATAAAGGTTTCCTCTTGTGCATTGAATAGGCAGGACATATGGATTCTGGAAAGGTAGTCCTTGTTACTGCTGCTGCTGGAGGAACTGGACAATTTGCTGTTCAGGTGCACATAAATATGTTACCATTTACTTCTCTCAAATGTGTTTTTGTGTGCATTTTAGCATTTATACTTTTTCATATTATGTAATGGATGGCAGAGCCTGGGTTTTTATATTTTTCACAACTCAGCTGACAGCCAATCACATAATGTTTGTTCCCATCTACACATTACACTACCATATTTCATGTTTCTCGATGAGATATTTTTTCTCTCAAGTGTATAGACGAGATATTTATTGCTTCGAGTTTTGTGCTTTTTCTTCTTTCAATGCACTACCTGTTCTTCAGACTATTTTTTGACCCCTTAAACATTTTTCCCTTGATTCATTGAATCTGAAGATGTCTGACCACTAGTTTAAGTCTTTTTTTGTAATTATTATATGAGTTGTGGTTTATATTTTCTTCCTTTTCCCGTAAGTTTCTTGGAACTAAATATCGAGTCCTTTCTATGTCTGAGAGGACACAAAGTATAATTCATTAAACTGAGAGGCTGGACCTCTTTTAAATAGTTCATTTGTTCAATGCTTCACAGCTATGAAACATGTACAAATAAAATTCATTGAGTATCTGTCATATATACATACACTATTTTTCCCCCCAAAAAAAAAAATAGAGCTTATATTATATCATAAAGATGGAGTTTCTAGTGTCCCATTTTTTGGTTGATTTGGTCAACATGCCTTAGGATAGAATTGTACGTGCTTCATAACTTAATAGATAAATGGAGATGAAGGTACTGTTTTGTGTAATATAAACATTAAAAGATAGAAGAAATAAGTAAATTTGTTCGCATCAATTTATGTCCACAACCAAGTTAGTGGGAGACTTTTTTATTGAGACGTTGCAGTGTAAAACTTCTTGATTTTTATGTGCACAACGTGCATTGTCTTCTAAGTAATTTGGATTCTATGCAGCTTGCAAAATTAGGAGGAAATAAAGTGGTTGCAACTTGTGGAGGAGAGTCGAAAGCCAAGCTTCTAAAAGGATTGGGAGTTGACAGAGTCATAGACTATAAAAGTGAAGATATTAAAACCGTATGACTCAAGTCCTCTGATTTTTTTTTCACTTTTATATTTATTTCTTTTAACTATATTTGGTTGCTTTGATGGTTTGCCTGATGATTTGATGACATTTTTTAAAAATTGACAAATTAATCTATTTATGTGAAATGGTATTGCTAACACTGAAATAATTTTTTTCACACATTGTCCAAGATATGTCTTTTTTAACCCCCAAAAAAATTATGCAATACCTTAAGTTCCCCAAGGCTCTAACTGATGATTGCATGTTTGTGACTTTATTTTTTCAGGTTCTGACTAAAGAGTACCCAAAAGGCATTGACATCATCTATGAGTCTGTTGGTGGTGACATGTTCAACTTGTGCTTGAATGCTTTAGCAGTATATGGAAGACTCATTGTGATTGGAATGATTTCTCAGGTTCTTTGATATTCACTCCTTTCCCCACCCTTGCAAATTCTCGTGTAACTGTTATATTTGTCTTGCAATATTGTTTTTTTGTTTTTAAGTTTTCCCTTTTTATCTTTTAGATAATGCATATTCTTATCTTAATGCTTGAGTTTGTCATAATGTACTAGTGTACTTTATGATTGTACTTAAACATCTAGTTTAGCTTTTGTAGTCCTTCACATGAAGTAGTGCTGGCTAGTGACTCACTGATTTGCTCAATCTTCTGGGTTAAAATATAGAACTTATATAGTGCATGGATATCATATCAAAATTTCAAACTGTTTATAGATTGTGTAGAAGCACAGGTATCCATTTTACGTTTTACACATCTGAATGGACAAATGTCTTTCCATATTCATTGTTTCATTTATATCAGTATCAAGGAGAGCATGGTTGGAAGCCATCAAACTATCCAGGATTATGTGAGAAGATCTTGGCAAAGAGTCAGACTGTGGTATGTGTTGATGATTGAGTTGCATTCCAGTAGGTTATTTCTTTTTTTTTTTGGTTAATAAAATTTTTTTTGAAAAAACCTAACCTTTATAATCAGATTTTTTCCTTCAATGTTAGTGATTATCCACTTATGATTTTTCTCTCCTGATTTGAGTGATTTGAAAAATTTTGGTAAATAAGATGATGATTTGATACAAGTTCCAAGTCCCACAGTTGGCTTACCTATGGTTTTTCCATAACAATTCCACATTTTCAGACTGGCTTTTTCCTGGTGCAATATGCTCATTTGTGGCAACAACATCTTGACAGACTATTTGATCTGTACTCTGTGGGAAAGCTGAAGGTAATGTATGTGTATTTCATATCTGTGTATCATTGTGATCATTCATAAGTATCTGCTTGTACATCTTAAGTTTACAGGTGTGATCCTTCTAATTTTCCATGCTTCTGAAATTCACTTCTATTTACTTCTGGTTTGTGCACATAGGTTGCTTTAGATCCGAAGAGATTTTTAGGCCTACAATCTGTTGCAGATGCAGTTGAGTATCTCCATTCAGGCCAAAGTATTGGGAAGGTATTTACTTGCTAATGAAATTAAAATTTACTTTCGTACGTTTTATTGTCAAGTTCTCCATTAAAAACAATGATGGATATTTGTTTCTCTTCTGATGTTATTTAGTCACTTTCAATGTTTCACACGGACCAAGAAAAACCTTAAAATTCATTAACTCTGCCTTGAAATTTAACAATCTTCCAACTTCATCCCTATTTAATATACATTATACCCTTTGAGAAAAAAGTTAAAGTCAATAATAAATGAAGGGTAAAATTGTACATTCATATGAAAAATAACCAAAAATTTTCTTCTATATCCACCTTATAAATAGGACCAGAGGAGTACGTCCTAACACATCTTTAGTGGTTTTTTTTTTAAAAAAAAAGAATAGTAGTTTTAATTAGAGAACCTGGTTAAAATAGTTATGAAACCTCATCAACGTTTTGTCCAATAACTACTGCCAATATATGCCTGTGCTTTCATACATTACAATCTGGCCCTAAATGCTTTTATCTTATGAAATAAATCCTCCAGGTTGTTGTCTGTCTTGACCCATCTTTCCAACATCAAGTGGCCAAATTATGACTTACACAAGGACTATACTACTGTTTGATCGATTTCAAATATATAATTGTGAACTGAAGGAGGTGGAATGAGAATCAGCGCCTACCAATTTTGCAGCTCTTGTTCAAATATGCTACTGAACTATAATGAAGATTGGTTCTGCGCTTTCAAATTTCTTGTCTATTCAGCTCCAGTATAATATATTCTGGACTTTATTTTGAGTTTACTCTGGGTTTGTGTAATAAATAATAATAAATGTTATGTAAAGAACTCAGACATCGTTTAAGCAAGTTTGCTTTTATGTTAGTAGTATTCTTTGCATAACTCAGGGACAAGTATGAAGCATCCATTTTGAATTTTGTTTTTATCTACAAAACGTTTCAGCTGAGTTGGGTTTGGCCATCAACCATGATCTTCTATTTTGATTTTTGAGGCGAACAAAAAATCTTGTTTTTGTTACTTTTATTATTGGCCTGATTAACCATGGTCGAGGAAACAAGCTGAGCATCATGACACATTCGGATAGTGACATTGAAGAAAACAACATTCCTTTCATAAATCTCATCAAACACCTTGCATAAGCTTTCACGAGCTTGATGCTCACTACTCGGACAGGTCTGTATGCAGATGGTCATGAAACATCAGAGTGCTTTTGTTTAAGGCTTTAATACAAGGGAATTGGTGAATTGGTCCAAGAATCGGGATCTTCTAAATAACATTTCACCTGACTTGATAAAAAGAGAGACAAGATACGCTTATACTTTCTTAGGTCTCACAAGGTGAGTTTTATTCCTTTTTCTTTCCTTCTACATGTAGATAACTCATGAGATCTAAATTAATTGATTTAAATATTTAATGCTCTGCTTAGCAATTCCATACCAAAAGTACGGGGCATGTTTGGATTAGCTTTTAGAAAATAGTCTTTACGATTTATATAATAAATACGTGAGAAAAGTTTTATCTCAACTTACAGAAAAAAAACTTTTAAAACCACAGTTTTGTGGTTTTCCAAACACTCACTTAGATTTGGAAGTGACAATCTAGATTCTGGGTTTTTTTTTTTTTATTAAAAAAATGCTCCATATGAGTGAATGACCCCTTGAGGCTAACTCATATAAGGAATGGAACAATATATGGCAAGAAGTCCAGGATTTAAACCCTTAATTTTTTTTATTTTAAAAAAAAATCTCAAATTCTGTCTGTCCTGACCCATAATAGCATATGCATCCCAGATAGCCAGACGGAATATTTGCATTTGAATATATTATTTAGACACTCCTTTTAAGATGTGAAAAATAGAAGTAACACTTTCTCCCTTGAGGTCAGTTACAAAAACTGGAAAGATGTAGTAGGGGACTCAATTCTTTCTTCAATTTATATTCATTTCTATAACGGTCAAATACAACAGCCTACACAAATGAAATATTATTCAGTAGCAAGACACAACGTGGTGTGCTAACTAATCATATGTAGGTATACCATGCAGTACAGATTTTAGTTTCAGACACTTGCTTCCAACATCTGGGGTTGAACTCTGAAGTAACCATGTCATCCTGCACTACATGTTTGCATATACAATTGCTCCGTAAGGGTCGAATATAATTTACTCACATCAATTGGTCATCTTGAAATAAAGCCCTGGAAACTGAATTACTTGTTGGACTCTCACCAACCCTGTACCGGTCATCATCCACCTTGCTCGTCCATGAACATGAACGCTTGTTTCCCGTCAATGGGGTCTCGCATACTCTGTCATAGCTTGCCCTCTCCCGCTTCTTCTTCTTCTTCCTTGTTGGCAGCTTTCTAAAAGAATCAGACTTGAGTTTCACAGCCATCTGCTTTGGGGCCCAAAGTTTCTGCAAATCAGGGATGCAACTTGTGAAAGATGAAAATCTCCTTGCTCTTTCTCTCTTCTTCTTGGCTTCTACCATTTTTTGATCCTCCTGCTGTTTATATCTTTCAACGCTTCCATTTGCATTCTTGAGGAGCTGAAAGTGTTCATTTTCTGACGACATGGGACCACTGCTACTCACATTGTTTTCACCCATCTCATCTCTGTCGGCCTTTCCATTCCAGGATTTGTTGCTGTCTTCACTGATGAGAAAATGATTAGGGGCTTCATCCTCTTCGGCAAACAGCAATAGGTCCATCTTGTTGTAGATTTCATGAACCACTTCTCCAAGGGAATGAGAATACCTGAAATTCCAAATTCTTCAAGATCTCTAGTCTAATGGATTTTCATTATTCCTTCATCACTTCATGCAACATTATGGGTGAATTCAAAACAATTGATGATAAGACAGAAGGTATTTCACACTAGTGTATCAAGTTATAGTCATGTTTTGCTACAAAAGCCTGCCTGACAGGTAGGTCGAGGGGTGCTTGCGTTTAGTTATGCAAAGAACAAAAAACATTATAGTCAAGTTTTAGGGAGAAGATAGCACTTCACATAGATTCCTTCTCTGGTGAACATATTTTGGGCAACAACAAAGCAACCACCGCACATGATATATTTTAGAATAAATAAGCAAAATGATAAACCTGAGCTACGCATCTAACTCCAAAGAGAAGCTAAAATCTTTTGTCCTTGCATTAAGAAAACTGAATTGCTTCACGACAAAAGCATCAACGGACATCAATAAAATCTATCTACCTTGGGATACAAACAAGTACCTGCTTTTAATGATCTTGGCCACATAATTATGAAGGTTCCAATCACCAAAGAATCCCCCTTCCATATGGCACTGAATATTCTCCAGAAGAAGGCAAATTTGCTTCACCATCTTCTGTTTGCTAGACTCTTCAACTCCACTTCCAACATCTGATTGTAAGATTTCCATCCGAAACAAAATCTGCAGTTCATATCTTGTGCTCATTAAGGTAAATCATGGAAACAAAATAAGCCAAAACTATACTAACAACGAAACATAAACTGCATCACAATACATGCACAAATTACGCAAATTGTTCTCAAAGGATACTCTCTGAATATTTGTCCTGTGTTGAGTGAAGTAGGTCCTGTCTCAGATGCCTGAGAGAATGGATTTCTACTTTTATGCTTTATGACTAACTCTTTTGGCTCCATTAATAAAATTTTGCCAAGTTCAGCTGCAATCATATTACCATAAGCATCATTACATTTTGAAGAATTTTGACTTTCAGAAATGGTTTCTCTGTCAAACTTCTTTGATAGCCAGTAGATAGATGAGTTCACAAGTCGCTCAGACAAAGCCTGCAGGTCTACTTCTTCAGATTCTATTCCCTGATAGATCCTGTTGGAAAGAGTACTGAAAAATGCTTCAGATGTTTCTGACCCAGTATCAGGCACATCACCAACCTGTACTCCTGAAGCCTCAGTCACAGTGTTCTCTCCTGCTGAGGCAGATGAGGAGATCGGCAGTTCATCATCTTGGAGTGATCCAGTCAATCTATTGTTAATGTCTTCAGGAATTAGCTGATCTGGCTTGGATGTTTCAGACACAATTAGATCATGACAGTCAGGTTTCTTCATCTGTTTCATCCAGCACTTTAAAAATTTCAACTTTTTTGACTTGTTACATTCCATGGCATAGTAAACCTCATGCAAATCTATGTCAAATTGATCATATGCTGCTTTACAGAAGGAGCTCCATGTGAGTTTTTGAAGGTTATTCTTATCCATTATGTTCTTTTCCTGATGACCCTCAATCACTGCACCACTCTTCTTATCTTGAGAATCCAATAGTTTATTGTGCCTTTTGAAGTTGATATCAGGCTTGCAAACATCAGCACTCAATGTCCTGAAATATTGAGCCATATTTTCCCCACCAAAATCAAGAGCCATATCTGGATCGTCTAATAGAGATAAGAGAGCAGAAGAAACTGTGAAAGGCCTTAGAATGCCCATAAATGAACCTCCATCACTATTGGAAAGGGACACCAATGCACAGCAACCTTCGTTATAAAGAAAACTCAAGAGCATTTGCCAAATGGGTACAGAGTTTCTCTGCCACATGAAACCAAATTCACTTGAAAGAATTTCAAGAACCCTATCTGCGAAGAATTCATTTGAAATTCCCTTCCTCTTTTTCTTAGAATCACCAAATACTTCTCGTACAAGAACAGAATCAGATATGCGATCCCTTAGTTTCACAAAAGCATCATTCCTCTGCACAGCCTTAATATTAAACTTTGTGATTTCATTGCCAAATTGCTTCCAAAATTTTCCCTTTTGTTCACAGCCTCCTTTTGGCGGATTTATCAGTTCTGGATTAAACCGAACATCATCATATATACCAAAGAACCTAAATTTAATCAGCTCAAGATCACAACAGTTATATTCTATGGGATTTCTACTTACATCTAAGATCTGAAGACTCAATTGCACACGAGTGTTCCTAGAACAATCATTTATTTCGAGAGAACACAATGAAACTCCAATTTTCGGATAAATTAAACCAAAAGGAACAAGCGCGGAACCAAGTATTACCGAATCCACAGAACATAACCCCCAACCCAAAGCTCTAATTCCACTCTCAAAGAAACTAGAAATCTGTTTAATTTCATCAGTCTCATTCTTACGCTCATAACATTCAGATTCACACTTCACATCAACCCAACTAAAATGAATGTCCCTACAACCAAATGCACCACTCACACTTCTGAAGAACCCAGAGAATCTCTCACAAAATGAACCCACATATTTCAACGACTCGTGACCAAGCTCCACTTCATAAAACTCAGATAAATACTTCAATGATCTACAAATAGGCGAAAACAAAACAACCAAATTCGACCGAACAACTGGGTAATTCAGAACAGCATCCGGTACAGGATCACACATTACCGAGTCCCAAGCATAGTCGTGAACAATTTGTTGCACCGATGCGGCAAGATGTGAGGCCCTGGGAGGAGAGGGATCCAATGGATTGTAAAAATTAGGCAGAGAAGTGAGGGTCTGCGAGAGCGATTGGAGGGTTGAGGTGGAGTCACTGAATGAGAGAGAAAGTGAGGGATTGGGGACAAAATGGTGGAGCTTAGAGGATGAAAGAAGGGGAGAAAGTGAGGAAAAGAAGAGCTTAAAGCAGAAGAGAGAAGACGAGAGAGGAGGGAAGGTGAGAAGGATTTTCGTGGATGTGAGAAGGGAATTGATGTAAGGAGCGGGATCCTCAAGATGAAGAAGTGGGTTGAGGTCTATGAGGATAACCAATCGCTCCGTTTTACTGTAATCTGTGAATCCTTCAACGGCGTTTCCCGCCATTGAAGCCAATGGTTGATGTCTTGTGACTCCAAATCGATCAATGGAATGTGGTGCCGGCGGGGAAGAGAGAGGAGAGAGATTCTGGATTGGATAGCAACGGGAAAGAGAAGGATGAACCGGTGCCGTTTGGCGTAACGACATAGATACGCAATGTGAATTGGCGGGATCTGATAGATTGGCGGTAACAATTCAAAACATCCAAATTCAATTTATTTTCCTCCAATTTTTAGTTTGTGTTTGGATTAGCTTTTAAGAATAGTTTTTACGATTTACGATATAAATGTGTGAGAAGAGTTTTGTCTCGATTTATGTAAACCTAAGTTTAAAACCTAGATTTGGGTAATTACCAAACACTCACTTAAACTCATTATTTCGTTGTTAAATTGATTTATTTATTTAGCTCTAATTTTTCAACTTTAGTCCTTGGGAAAATTCATCGTTTGATAAATTGATCTTTTTATCGTAGTTATTATCAAAACTTTGATTAATATGTAAGTGGATTTCTTTTTTGAGTTTATAGCTTCAAATTTAAATAATGGATGGATGTTTATTTTTACTCCGGAAGTTTTCAAGAGTGTTGGACACCTGAAAGTTTTATTCTAAATAATGTTACCTTGAAAGTTGCAAAATCATAACAATGTCGCCCTTCATTAGAATCAAATAGTCAATGGTTAGTTAGCCAATAAATTGTGACATAACTCTGTCATGTAGGATAAAGTGCAACATATTGTGACATGCCATCATCAGCTACGATTTGACAACTTTTGGGACAACATCGTTCGGAATAAAACTTCCAAGTGCCCAGTGCTTCTCCTTGAAAACTTTCGAAACAAAAATGAACCTTAACCCATTATTTAAATTTGGAGCTGTAAACTAAAATAAGAAATCCACTTACATAATGATCAAAGTTTTGATAATAACTACAATAAAAAGATCAACTTATCAAACGTTGAATTTTCCTAAGGACTAAAATTGAAAAATTAGATTTCGACCAAAAATTTTTTTTGAAAAATTAGAGCTAAATAAATCAGTCAATTTGACCAGGAAATAATGAGTTTAGAGTTTGGTAGCTTTTTTCCAAAATAAAAATTGGAGCAAAATAAATTGAATTTGGATATTTTGAATTGTTACCGCCAATTTATTAGATTAATTTTTAATGATTAAGATTTAATATTATATAAAGAATATCATTATAATAAAAATTTATCATAATAAATCTCAACCATTAAAAATTGATATAATAATATTACACTTAATGGAGAACAAAATTAATAGAGATACTCCTCTCCCATCGCCCAAAAAAATAATTACAGAAATCATGATATTGGAGAACCCAGAAACACAGAGTCACCAAGAACTCAGAAATTTAATTAATAACAAGGATGAAATAACCAAAACGAGGAAGCAATACAAAGAAAATTTTCCTATTCATGTTCTTTCTTCATGACTTGCAGATGAAAAAGGACGAAGCCTCAAGCATGCATCGTCTTCAAGGTCATCGTCACTGCTCCCATACCCCGGATGCCTAGTTGTGTCTCTGTGTATGTTTGGGATTGTTTATTGGGGTCAATAAGTATTTATTACATAAGTCGAAATAAAACTCCTCTCACATACTTACCTTATATATCGTAAATCACGATTTATAAACATTTATTATCCAAAAATAAGCTATCCCAAACAAACACTCTATCACTGTCTCACAAGCCCTCCTCACCCAACTGTCTCACAAGCCCTCCTCACCCAACTAGTGTTCATCCAGATATTTTAATAAACAACCACAATCACATGATAAACAATACGATAAGAATTACCAAAACCTAATAATAAATGCACAAAATAAACTCCAACTCCCCTACAAACGAAGGGGATTGTGCTTCCTAACTTCACACTACAAGCTAATCCTAGCTAATCAACAAAAACCAAAAAACTATCCTTCATCTTCTTCAACCTGCGACCTACGCGTTCTCTTTGCGGCACTTCAAACTCCATCATAGGTCCTTCACAAATCTCCATCTTCAACTTGTACTGATCTCCACCTTCAGAGTCAGCCCAAAGGCGTCTCGATGTTCCATCTTTCAATTCCTCTGCTTTGGTCATCTCCCAAAAGGCAAAATCTCCGATTGAAGTCAATAAAAGCTATCGCCACCTTCCACAGACCCGCTTTCTTTGCTCTTTTGGGTTTCTAATGAGGAGTGTTCCGATGCTTTATGATTTTCCAAAGGATTGAACTTTTCATGTTTAAATGACTCTATAAATTAGTCAAGTGCTTAATCCCCTTCTTCGTCTTTTTCCTCTTCGTTTCATGTTTTTGTTACTTTCCCTGATTCCCGCCTTAGAATCCCCTTCTTTCCATTTTCTCCCTCCTTAGAAGTCAGGTCAGAGCAAGAGAGTGTTCAATCGACAGTTTCAGTCAAAGCCAAAGACAAGATTCAGTCGAAGTTGAAGGTGAGATTCTTTTGAAGTCAAAGCTATCGGAGGGATAGCGACTGGAGAAGGCATTTTGGGACGCCTTCGTCTTCTCCATCACCAGTGGTTTCTTCTCCATTAATGATGAGCCTTCGACTTTCTTGACTGTGATGGCAGCAGTGAGAGTGACGACCAATGGTGATTGACGGTGAGAGGATGATGATGGAGGAAGCAAGAGGGATGATACGATCTCAAACTCGAGAGGATAATTTGGCCAAAAATTATTATAAAAAAAGGGTATTTTTTTCTTTTCAATTTTCAATCCTAAAATACAGTATCAGGACTTTACAGCGATTCTACTTTTATAGTACTCCTAATCCTGAATTATCTTCAGTCCCTCATACCAAATAATATAATTTAGTCCAATTTCTGACTCATTCGCTATCCCTTAGTGCTGCATACCAAATAAAGCCTAAAGATCATGGAATTATGAACATCAACGTATAAATTTATAAATAAACTGACATTATATATTAAAATTTCAAAATAACTAATAATTATTTTTTTTTATATTTGATTTCATATAAGACTCATGAATACTTATTAATGTCACAATATTTTTTTTGTTCGGAGATTTATGTCACAATATTAAAACATCATTATAATTTTTCTCACAAATTAATCTTTAAACAATAATAGAAATTAAACATCAGATTGCCAATAGGGATTACAATTATTTCTTTTGCCTTAACAATAATTTTAGGCATCTTTTCCCACAACTCATAGCCTTTTTTCTCATAACAATCCCATGATCGGTTTTCTTTTCTTTTTTTCTTTTTTGGCTTCACAAGCATTTTGGCCTTTATATTTGTCTAGGTGGCTTTTGGCCATCTTGCAATATTTATATAATATTATTTTGATAACCATAAAGACATTATTTTTCAATAATCATAACAAGGCAAAACATTATTGACTTTCAATTGCCAATTTTTACATTGTAGTATGGTCATAATCATTATTATTATCATAAATATGTCTTGTGCTTTCATTTCAATTTCAATTGCGCAATATCAATTTGGTCTTTAGGACCACAAAAAAATCTTTCAAAGCTACAAGCCTCTATTTTTGTCATTTGATATTTGAACTCTTAGTCTTCAAGAGTTTGATATGTAACAATCATATCCTCAAAGCACCAAAATTTTTCTCATTACGTCATTTATTGAACCAACAATGTTCTTTTACATAATTAAGAATCATTAGAAAAATAATGTGACTTCTGGTCATCCAATCACAAAATGAAGAGTATTGGCTTCTAGCCATTCATAAAATTAAAATAACGCAGTAACAAAATAAATTAAATTAAGTAAATTTAAATTCTTAATATAAACAATAGATAAACTCATATATAGAATCATATATAATACTATCGATTATATAAACAAAATATATATGTGTGTGTAATATAAATGAATAAATAACATAAATAATATAAAGGTAAAAATAATATAGATGGCGTAATTGGCTAAGCCCAAATTACAAATAAAAGAAGCATAAAACAACTTAAAATGATGTAAATAGTAACAAAATAACAACATAATATAAAACAAAGGAAAGAAAAATAAAACAATATAGATCAATAGATATAAACCAACACCATAAATTATATATATAATATATATTTTGGTTATAGTTTTGTGAACATGATAATAAGTAACAATTAAGATAATGTAAAAATAGATAACAAAGAAAAAAAAGGAGATAACAACGGAAACATAAAAATGGATTCCGTAAAATAAAATAACAAATATAATATGGAACAACAAATAACCTAATAAAAAATAGAAAGGTATAATAAGATAAAGAATATAAAATAGTATCATATGAGGGCATTGTTTTGTTCGAGCTTTTTTGAGGGGAGGGGAGGTGTCACACCCTTATTTTAATTTCACCTTTATCAGAATATTCATGGAAAACGATATGCGGTTCGGTGGGCAATACAGAAATAACATAATTATACTGATAAAATGTGCATGATTACAGAAAATCCCATAAGAATTCGTACATAATACTTACAATTAAGGTAGCCGTACAGGGCTACAAGGGTGTCTAAACTCGTCCCAGTGAAATAAAGACTTCTTTCCATCTTGGCTCCGCCACTGCAACCCTCTCCTGTGCAGTTCTCTTCTCTGATTTCCGCATACCTTCTGTATTTTCCTGTCTAAATTGTTGGTAAGAGAGGATGAGATTCAAGAGAATTTCATAAGGAAAATAGTACCAATATGCACGTAAGATAAATGCTTAATGCATGACATGCTTGCATTACGTAACTCATGATCCCACAATGATATATCTACATGCTCAATGTTTCAAACAATATACTTATGACCATAGCATAAATAGAAACAGAGCTTCAATCATTCATATATGTTTCACATGATCAAGCAAATCAATAACATGCATCAATACACAAGCACAAATATCAAATACACGCAATATAGGTAAGTTCCCTACCTTAGACCTTTTCCACCTTGAACCGTGTGCTTCGATTCGTGTGCCAATCCCACGGGCTTTCAACTTGGTCCTAAAATGTCAAACATACCAGTTTAGACATTTCCATAGTGTTTCTGGTGGTTATACAAATCTATCATAAAAATTTTCCAAAATGCCCCCGGGACCCGGCCTGGCCCAGTAGTATCGGTCCGACCATACTTTTCCTGAAATACTAACATGAGCTATTCTGATATATTTTCACCTAAGGAATCCATTTCTGGACTCAGAATTATCAAATTCATTGTCAAAATATAAAAATACCCTTGACAGCCCTTATTTCAGGGTTTCAGGGGCATTTTCGTCATTATATTTTTTCAGGCTTTTTCAAAAAAGTAACCAACTATAACCCCACCTAATTTTTCCTCATGAACTCAATGGAATCATCAAATCATTGAAAATCCAAGCCTAAGGACTTTTAACATCTCTGGCCAAAATTCTCAAGTACTTCGGGAAAAATTGGGGTTTTTCGATTTCGGCTTCGCAGACATGTTCTTTTCTACTTCTAACCACTTTATTAACTATTACATTAGGTTACAACTACCATTTAGACCCAATTTCGATAGCTTAACCCATAGGCATACACATTTCCAAAGTTTAAATCAAAAAGGACAATCCGGTGAAATTTCACCGATTAAATTTTTCACAGCAGCCAGAACAAGCAATATTTAAAGTTTCGGAGGTTACCTTAAGCTTCTTCTAGCTCTCCTTGATGTGGCTGAAACCCTAACCTTTGTAACACCAAAAATCTTGCTTCAAACACCTCAAACAACATAGAAGAGAAGCTTTGGAGAAGGATTATACACGTTAGGTACGAATTCACTGAAGAAATCGACCTATCTCGTAGGTTTTTCCCTCTTTCTCTCTCTAAAAACTCTCAACTCTTTCTCTCTCTTGTTGCAGCACTACGGTTTTAGGGCTGATGGAGGAGGTAGATGATGATTTAATATGATATAATATTATTTTCTAATTATTTACTTAATTTCCAACAATTTCGGATTTTTACAAAATTTTGGCAGATTTATGTCCAAATTTTGAAAAATCATAACTAATTCTTGAAAAATAGAAATGCAGTAATCCTAAAGCCAATGGAAATCTATTTAAGTCCTCTTTACTGGAAAAATATGGATCAATGCAGTTCATAACCACAAAAATACAGAATTGCACAAAAGTCTATATTGCTCCAAAACAGATTCCAGTTTCAATCCTAAACTTTGGAAAATCATAACTCTTAGTTCACAAATCGAAATAACACAAATTATATGTCCATTTTGAAGTTTTGCATGTGCACTTTAAGATTAAAAAGTTTCAGAATTTTTAGACTCAATTTACTCATTCAAAACATCCATATAAACCAAAGGCCTTGTACAGAGTTTCAATGGACATAATTTCCAATTTTTGCACAATTGTTCCCAATGATTCATGTGAACACCCTATTTTTTCCGGACCCCACTCAAAAATAAAAAAATAATTGATGATGATTGGTGTTCAAATTGGCAATCATCATTGAAGGAATAAAAAATAAAAAAACTAATAAGAAAAAAAAAGAAAATCCTCCTATTGATGATGATCGGTTTCCAAATTGGCAATGATCATTGAAAGGGAAAAAATAACAAAAAACGAAAATTAAAATAAATCCCCTCATTGATGATGATTGGCATCATCATTCATTGAGGGAAAATAATAAATAAAAAAATAAATAAAAATCTCATTTATGTTGATAGGTTTAACTTAGGAAATTACTTGTGGGGAGAATAATTAAAAAATTAAAAACAAACAAATCTCCACTAATGATGATTAGGTCAAGCTAGGAAGTTTTATCAATAGAAAATACAAAAAAAAACATAATAAAAAAATAAAATTAAAAAAAATCTCCATTGATGGTGATTGGGTCAAGTTAGGTAGTTCTTAACATAAAATATAAAAAAAAAATCAAAAATGAAAATTCAAAAAAGAAGGAGCATTTATGAAGACAACCCTACCTTAAGACTATAAATTGGGGAGCAAGAGTTGAAGCAAGACACACAAGAATTTTAGGAGGAAAGAGAGGCAAGGTAGAGAGTTAATTTTAGTTTCTCATTTTTCATTGTTCATACATAATTCTCATGGGGAAGCGGAGTTGACATAAGAGGCCGTCTTGTTTTGCGTTGTCTAAATAAGGTCTTAATATTCTTGCCCAAGCTAATGAACATTTCTTGTTGGAGATGAAGGCATACACATTTAAATGCTGTGCAAATCCTTATATATAAGGCTTGTAAGAGTTTTGTTGGCTTCCATTTGCTTGCCTTCTACTCAATGCTTTGTGCAAATGGATACACCTATATAGATATGCTTTTGATTTTATTTTCGTTCAGCCACTTGTGCAAATGATATTTTTGACTACCTCTTCTTTTACTATGACTTTGCTATTTTCTTTTTGCTCATCCAATATATATTACGTTGACTACCTCTCCCTCCTCTATGACTTTATTCTTGTCTTTTAGCTTATCCCAATATATGTTAACCTTGTTGGACTTTGAATATGGGATCAAAAATTAAGTGGACTTGCTTTATCCTATTGAATCATCATATATATATATATTGTTGGACGTGTTCTGTTTGGAATCAAGAGGTATGTGTTGTCTTATCTTCTAATGGTGTTAGATGTTATGCTTAATAGATATAGGTAATGTGATTGTAATTGCCTCTTATTTATTATGTGATTCTATTACTCTATCTCTTATTGTAGTGTGATTCAAATCATAAAAGGTACATACTCTCACTATGTCTTTCTTGATTTTCTTATCATCTTGAATTTTCTACTTTGAATGGTATGATGAGAATGCACTTCCTTACTTCTTCTTTGCAAATAAAAATGTTTCAAAATAAAAAATATTTTTTCTTTAAGTAAATGAATTTGGTTTAATATGAGATAAAAAAAATGCCTTTTTAAAAAAAATTAAAAAATACAAACCAAACAAAAATTTTTTTCTAAAATATATTAAATAAAATTTTTCTAAAAAACACCAACAAAGTGACACGTATTTCTACCCCCAAATTACGTAAGCTTTGATCCCTCTAAAGAGTACGTAGACCCTGGGCTTTCATCCTAGATCAAATCCAGCCTTGTAAATAAATATATTTTTTCCTTATTTTCTTTTTTTTAAATAAATGTTCATTTTTTTGTTTAGTTTTTATTTCATTTATTTTTGTAAATATTCTTTTTTTGTGTGGTAATTATCATTAGATTAAATGCCATAATATTTTTAGATAATTAATTTAGGGTAACTATTCCTTTGAATGGGTGTTATGGGGTACCTAACACCTTCCCCATACACAATCGACTCTCGAATCATAAATGATTTTTGTAAACATATTTCATTCATTTTAAAAAGATTTCCAAAATCATCCTATTTTAAAATTTTAGTGGCGATTTCATATTTTCTAAATTTCTGGCGCTACAACTTGGCTACTCCATTGGGAACCATTTGAGAGTCAAGCCCATTTAAATTTAAGTATTTAAAAATAATATGGCATTTATCTTATTTTAATTACCTTTTTTTTTGTGAATATTTGTTTTATTTTATTAAATTCCTTATTTATCTATTTGTTTTTTTGTTTTTTCCTTTCTATCTATCTTGTGATCTGCTTAGCAGATGAGGGTTGGGTAGAACCTAGGTCTATAGGTTGGAATGCTTTCCACACACAATGAATACATACACTATTCTCCTCACACACATTTTGGGCCCTATACTTGGGTCTGTGAGTTCCTTAGGTGAGCAGAAGTTTCTAATGGTTTTCCTGCGGGGTTTTCAGAACCCCCTGAAGGTCAATTTCGTTAAATGGGGTCTTCATCTTTACGATGGGGGCAGTTAGGAGGCTTTTATCTGTGAGAATTAGAATCACCTTGAAACCATTGCACCTATTAGTGAAAATTATCGACCTACCCAATTAATTAGTACCTGCCTTTCTTAGGGTAGACATCCCTTAACCTAGGGTTATTCCTAAAATAAGACACTGGAGGGCATATATTTATTTATTGTTGATCATCTTTATTGTCATCCATGCATAATCAATGAAAACCCTAGAATCAAGTGACTAACTATCGCTTCACCTGAGTATATATCTAGCATCACTTCTGTAACCCCCTCCGTAATTATATCTGAAATACGTAATTAAAATGAATTAGAGATCAATGATATTCAAAAATCATTTAAAATCCCATACTTTTCAAAATAGGGTTTGTCACAAATACCTTTTGAAATCCAATTTACCTGATCTCATATTCACATTTAAAATATAATTACTATGCGAAGGTAAATCACGTTCATATAAATATCATAGTGCACGACATAATTCCTGGCAATCTCGGGTCATACCTTTATTAAAAGGGTATACAAATTCTCAAATAGGGGATTACACAATGTCATCTCAAATACATATCCACAACCAAATACAGTCATCTCAACATCTATGATAATCAACTACCAAACTCAAATAACCCAAAAGGAAGTCCTCGCCACCCCTAAATGCTTGCTCTAACCTTGATCCACCTACCCTATCTAAAATGTTGGTAGGGGTGAGATTCGATAGAATCTCATTAGGAAACAGATACCAATATGCATGTAAGATAAGTGCTTAATGCATGACATGCTTGCATCACAATAACATATGCTTACATCATGACATATCTGCATGCTCAATGTTTTAACAACATACTCATGGCCATAGCATGAATAGAAACAGAGCTTCAATCATTCATATATGTTTCACATAATCAAACAAAGCAATAATATGCATCAATACACAAACACAAATATCAAAGCATGTAGGAGAGGCAAGTTTCCTATACTTATTCTTTCCACGTGTGCTCCAGCATCGGTTACTCATGAACACAGTGAATATCGAACCATGTTCAGGATAGATATCGAACCCTATAAATCAAATCAAAGACATAGGGTCATTCTTTATTCGAAATCATCAACTTCATAACACTTAAAGTTAGTTACAATTCATGACCTTTAGGTGGCTAATATAAGCCTAAACATATGCTTAAAGGCTTGGAAAAACACTTGACCAAAGATCATCTTTGGAAGTTCAAAATGTCATTTTTGAGGGTTGGCCACAGCCCAAGAATCCACTGGCCATGGCTAAAAATAGATCAGAAACATTTGGGCCGCAGCCAAGAAAATCCTATTTCTTGGCTGAACTTCCAAAAATCATAACTAATTCCAGAAAAATCAAAATGAAGTGATTACAAAGTCAAATGAAAGGTATTTAAGTCCTATTTATAGAAAAAAATATGGACCATTACTAAAAATCCCTATAAAATTTCAGAATTATACAAAACTCAACACTGCTCCAAAATAGAGTCCAATTTTCATCCCAAATTTTGGACAACCATGACTCCCAGTTCACAAAACGAAATGATACAAATTATATGTCCATTTTGAATCTTGGAATGTGAACTTTAAGACTAAAAAGTTTCAGAATTTTCTGACATCATTTGCCTATTCAAAATTGCAACACAAACAGACTGCCCAGGACTGACTTCCAATGGACAACATTTTCAGTTTTGCACCCAATGTGTCCAATCCAATCCAAACCAATTCCAATGACTAAATATCACAACATGACACCATTTTCAACACAAAACACAACTCAATTCCACCAATTACATTCCATATGAAATTATACTAAAATAAGGGCAAAATTCCACAAATCACAATACTTAGGTTAAAGTGTTACAAATACTCACATCTTCCTCTTTCCCAAACCAATTCTTTGATTCCTCCATTTCCAAAATTCTTTAAGCTCTCAAACACATTCTTTCAAAAATCTAAAACCATAACAATGAAGCTCTCATAATTATGAACAACATTAAAGAAGAGTATTAGAGCATTAGAGGTCAAATAGGGCACCATACCCTGACTTCCTTCTTTCTCTTTCCTCCCTCTCATGGACGACAATGGAGGAACAAGAGAGATATGAGAGATGATGAAGATGAAGATGAAGATGGGCAGGTTTTTGGCCCCTAAAACGTCCAAATAAGGGAGAGAGAAGAGAGGAAGGGTATTGAAATCTTGACCAAGATCCAAGGGTCCAAAAAGTGTCATGTGTCACGCTCTTGTTTCATCTTCTTGGGCACACATGGACTCTCACACATGGGATTCCACCCCTTTTAATCACATAACAATCAATCTCAACCATTGATCTTTGAGTCACCAATAAGCTTCCTCTTCGGTAACCGATCAATTTGTCAGTAATTTTACCGTTTTGCCCCTGATTACGGCAATTCACACTGAATCACCACCAAACACGTCATATCATTCCTTTACACCACATTATGCGGCCACCCTCGATTTTAAGTCAATTTATATGTTAATCCATAATTGAATTTAAATATAGGGTTTCGGCGCTGCTCACAACACATACGAATCACATTTAAATCTCAAATCACATCATATTCTCCAAAAGGGTTTATTTATCAATAATCACCTCCACTTTTGGAGTCCTTAACCCATAATCAAAATTCATGATTTTGCTAAATCAGGGCTTAACAGTTCACTAATCTCAAACTCATTCTTTAGCCTCAAGTCGCAGAATTCGGGGTATTACAACTTCACATAAAGATACATCACAAGGATAGTGTATGCATTAGATAACCAAACTTAGTCTAAGGGTCTATGACCCTAAAAGACTATGATCTCATCACATCAATCATGTTAGAAAACATCTCAATGAGAGATAATCCTTTAGGACTCATGAGGTATCATTATATCATTCATTAGCATTTTAGCTTCATTTGATATGAGTCTTGGACATAATTATCATTTTTAAAAACCTTAGCCGCGTGATGGTTTGAGCCATTCGCAGGTTAATGGGCACTTTATTCTCCCTATGAGGTAATAGATCTTTTGAGGAGGTGAAATTCTTTTTCTTAATGTCCATCACCCATATCAAAACTTGAAGTATAAGTCATCACTCTTTCATGTCTCATGAGGTATCCTTGCATCATCCATTGGCATTTAGCTTCATTTGATATGGGCCTTAGATTAAAGGCCATAATATTTTTAAATAATTAATTTAGGGTAACCATTCTTTTAAATGAGTGTTATGGGGTGCTTAACACCTTCCCCATACACAATCGACTCCCGAATCCTAAATGATGTTTGTAAACCGATTTCATTCGCTTTAAAAAGATTTTCAAAATTATCCTATTTTAAAATTTTGGTGGCGGTTCCATATTTTTTAAATTTTGGGCGCTACAATTCCAATTTCACAACAAATACTCTTACCATATAAATTTTCACAAGAAAGCCATTGGAATCACTAAAACAACCAAATTTTCATCACATCCACTTTTGAAATCATTAATCCTTAATCAAAATTTAGGATATTATAGGAGGGGAGGGGGAGGATGGGTTGGGGGTGAGTGTGTTTGGTTGGAGAAATTGAAAGGGAGGGGAGGGGAGAAATTTTGTCTTTTATGGTGTGTTTGGTTTGAGGGGAGTAGGGTAGGGGATGGTTGGTAAATTATAATTTTGGATAAGAGAAACTCAAAATTTATCCTTTCATTCTTTTAAATTTTGGGTTCCCATCCAAAATTTACCCTTTCATTTCTTTTAAATTTTGGATTCCCACCCAAAATTTAAATACTTTCAACCCCAAAAAGGTCATTTAACCCCCTCTTTAGTGCTCCCCTCCCCTCCTTTCATGTCTCTTTGGGGGTTTTTTCGAGCGGTGAGAAATATTATGTCTTATCTTGATTAAAATACCCATACTAATTTTTCATTATCTCAAATTTACCCATCTAATTATAAAACCCATATGATATTACTAGAATAAGCTACATAAATAAAAAAATCTATCTAATAAAAATATATATAATCAAATCTATCTAATCAAATCCTATCTTAGTAAATATTACTAAACTCATTCAAATCAGCCATCTTTCTCAATCGTGTCAGTATTTACGCTTCCCCTCTCCTCCTCCCTCTTTGTAAACGCCACATGCTCATCTACCTGTTGCTGCCGCAAGTTGCTCTTCCAACCATCCAAGCCTTCTTTCAGGGCGCAAGTGTCTATTTATAGATTTCTTTTGTATGATACATTACTTTAGATAAGTTTATTAATTTATTTTCTAATTAAATATTTTTTAATGTTATAATATGATCACAAGTATATACCTAGAATAATCATAGATAAATCAGATAAGTTTGTATGCTTTTAATGTTATCATAAGTATCTCAATAAAATATAATATCTAGATTATACCATAATTACCTTTGTTATCTTAGTATTATAATTTGATTTAGGATTTAGATTTAAATTTAAAAAACATATTAAATTTGAAGAGTTAACATATTAAAATTATTAAAATCATCAATTCAAATATATAAAAGGTTTTTTTATCACATATAAGTGAGGCAAAAGAGGTTTTTTGCTATTTATAAATTAGAAAATAATAACTTTGATATATAAATAAAGTATTAAATCATATTTATCAATATTTAATTCATTCATATCCCTTCGCCTCCTGAACCAAACAAAAATACTCTCTTCTCCTTCCTTCCCATCCAACCAAACAAAATTCATCAAACCAAACAAAACTCATGATCCTCCTCTCACTACCCCTCATTGAACCAAGGCCGCCCTCCATTGAACCAAGGCCGAGACGAACAACATAATAAATATATATAACAAAAAATATCAGGGGAAGGACTAAAAATTAACAAATAACACAATATCGCGATAAGAAAATAACAAAATTAAAATTTATAGAAAGAACAACATAATAATAATAATAATAATAATAATAATAATAATAGGGTTAAGGGGCAATTGATGCTACTAAAATTCGATTAAGCCTTCTTTCTCTTGTTTGTCTCCAAGATTCCCAATGATGAAGAAGAACTTCAGCACCCCCTTCTTTCACTTTCTCAACAACGAAGACGGAGATCAATTCTTGATCCAAAAAGCAACCACCTTCTCCGTTGCGTTCTCGCCCTCTGAGAATCCGAGTAAGAAGATTCTCCGCAGTCCCCAAAACGCAGCTCAACCTCTACTTCAGACGCTCAGTGTTAGATCCATTGAGGAAGATGATCTACAGTGTCCCTTCCCAAAGGGCCGCTTCCTTCCTCACAGTTCTCTCCGGTAATGGTGGCGCCAAAGTTACCCTTTGATTATCACCCTCTGCTTCAACTTTGCTCTTTTTGTAAGAAAGCGATTGATGATGATAAGAATGCACCACCATTGCGATGGCCTCTCCTTCCTCTCGATGAAGATCCCAAATTTTCCTTTTGGTCGCCTAATGATTTCTCTAAAAACAGTGTTGCATAATGCTCCCTGGAAACAAAAAAATAAATGTATAATATTCTAATTAAACCAATAATAACAGAAACTTTTTTTATAATTATAATTTATTTATTCTTTTACCTAATCTTAACTATTTCTATTTAATATAAAATTATGATATTTAATTTGAAATCCCTTAAATAATGTATCAATTTGATATCTTATTAAAATCTCTAATAAATCCCTTTACTTTAGCAATGATGACTCCTAAATATACCAAAATATATATCAAATTCTATTAAAAATGAGGAGTCGTCAATAATTTTTCCTTAGAAGTTTTCACTAAGGGGCAATTTTGCCCCAAAAGTTTCAAAAAGAGAGCAATTTTGCCCTAACTATTATCTCAATTAATTTTGATTGTTAGTTAACCAAATATGCTGAGCTGACAGTCCACACGTTATCCACGTCATTTTTCTTAAGATGCAAATTTTTTTTTCTGAAGTTCACCTATTATCTACTTCGTTTTTTTTAAAGTTAGATTTAAAACTTCTGAGGCAAATTTGCACCTTAATAAAAATGACGTGGATAATATGTGGACTGTCAGCTCAGTATATTTGGTTAACTAATAGTCAAAATGAATTGAGATAACGGCCATGGCAAATTTTCTTCCTTTTTTAAACTTTTGGGACAAAATTGCCTCTCGGTGAAATCTTCTAGAGCAAAATTGACCCATAACCCATAATAATATAAAAGAAATCACATAATATGTAGTAAAGGTATAGAAAATTAAAATCACACATGATAATTGGGTAATGGGATAATTGAGTAAATGAAATCTAATATAGAATATTATTGTATACCACAAAGAGAGTAGAAAAAATAGAAATATAGACCATAAGCCTTCAGAGCGAATTAGTGTTGATAGCGTGTTATAAAAATGAGAAACATAACAAAAATTGAAGGTGAGAGAAATGGAGAATATAAGAGAAAGTAGGGGGAGAAATGGGGGTGGTTCTTATTCATCTTAAGGCTTACCATCACTTGGTACATGTATATTATGTATAGGCCACAAGTCCTTCATCAATTACATTTTAAACGTTACACAAAAGAATAAATTTATATAATTGTAAAATATGTTATATTGGGAAGTTATGTGTATTAATTATAAGAAACTCCTAAAAGGCTATTCATTTGTAGGTTATATTAATTTAATTGGAGAACTTCAAAAGACACTCTTGGAAGGCTATGGACATCCACCTAAATATAACCATATTTATAACAAGATAAAGAATTTCATTTGTTTATTAATAAATCAGTCAAGTAGAGCAAAGCGAAAAAATCATATCGCTAAAACCATCTAATTACACACACACACACACACAAAAACTCATTGAAAAAGGATTTTTGCAATTATTAAGACAGTTACTTTCATGTTACTTTGATCAAAACATAGCCTAATACGGTGTCTTGTTATCATTCCCAAATTACTAAACTTTCAAGACGAACCAATGTATATGGGTAGGGTGAGAATTAAACACTCTCTTAGCTTAAGAAAGTAAGCTAAGAGAGTATTGAGCTTAAGAAATTCAGGAAAAGCATCACTTCTGTGATCCCCTAGTTTCACAAATCCTAGATCAACAACTACATGTTTCTCAAGTCATTATAAATAAAGCTCTATTTAGTTACAAAATACCACATCTCAATTAAATCCGTCTTCTTCATGTTCATAATCAGCACCTAGAGATTATGGAATAATAATAATACAAACTAAGTTAATCTCTAAATAAGTCCCCTTTTTCTAAGTGCATTTGTACATTTCACAGAACCAAAAAGCTCTGATATGTTGCATTTCAGCTTCTATGGCTTCAAAATTAGTTCTTCCAGATATAACCCACCAATGTGGACTACCTTGTACCTTCATAAAGGGAAGAAATAAAAGGTTGTAAAATGTTGACACATGCCACAATCACAAATTCCTTGCTCCTTAATATGTCATAAGTTAATTAAGAATATCTTGCATTTTGATTTGTGGACTGTTAGTCGAATCTAAGTACTTTGTGCTGTGTGATAAGTAGGGGTAGTTAGGTAATGGTTAAGGAAATTGGTTAGTTAGACTCCCATATATGCAGTGATATGATGAATGTAATAGGTGTCTATCAATTGACTAACACATTACTACGAAACAAGTATATCAGTCGATATCAGAGCAAGGGTATGTTTGAGAGGAGGTATTGGTATGGGATTACGGGTAATTAAGAATGGTTAAGGTATTTCATTAGTTAGAGACTCCCTTATTAGTGTAAATAGGGAGATAGGGTGAATATAATAGGTGTTTATTGATTGAATTTCTATATCATACATGTATCACTCAATAATACAAAATCCTGCTAGATATGTACAAGGCTTAGCTTGTATAACCAAAGACTAGAATAGATGACCCTTCATTATACCACTTAATGTGTATGAAGTTTAAACATTTTAATTTTAATTATGATAAATTTGACTCTCAGATTTTAAAACCTAGCTTTATGCTCGAAGAGTGAATCACAGAACATGCGTTATAAGAGAGAGAAATTGTAAAAGGGAGTTACTTGCTCTTGACTCTTTTGGAGCTCATGTTCAAGTGCGAGGCATTCAAATCTTCATCTCCTTCCTCTTCAATTTCTAATCTATTTGCTCTAATTATGAATACCTAAAAGTGAAAATTTTGTTCATATGAGTTTTGACTGGCTCAAAAAATCAAGAGCAGGCACAAGTCTGCTTAATGATCACCTTAAATTATGTGGGTTTGATCAGTTGAAACACTAATGCGTCCCCATCAACTAGTTCATGATCAATTGAGAAACCCCTCCAACCACCACTAGCTAAGACCAGTTTTATCAGCAAGGTAATTGGTGGAAGACTCATTCAATTCCTATTATCCTTATCTATTAGAGTTATTGTTTCATCATAGTTAAAATAAATAATGCAGCTAGCTAAGACCACAAACTACAGACTTTAAAAAGGAGAAAGATAGAATGGAAGAAGAAGACTTTAAAGATGACTGAAAAAGGAGGAAGATGAAATGGAGGAACCTAGAGAAACCAAAAGGATTTGAAAGTGGCAGAAGAAGGATGCTGCATGTACATATACATATGAAGAAATCTTGTATACTCACATGCAAAAGCTTGATTTGACGAGGCATTCTCATCTACAATGTGAACGAGTTCACTATTTCAATAATTGAAACTCGTTCACAATAAAAGATAAAGGGTGTGTTTGCCAAAGCGGTAAGGAGGCTCAAACATACAGTGGGCAAAAAAAAAAACAAGGGTTAATATGAATGTTTGGGAAGGTGTTAAAATAATATGACTTTGGGTTTTATCACGTAATATTGCTAAAGCTGCTTGACCTTACTTTTCATAAAAAAGCCACGTCCATGCCGCGGAGAGAGAAGAGAAACATGAAAAAAAGAGAGGGGTACAGATATTTTTATTCCTTTTGCTTTTAATAAAAAAAATAAAATAATATTTAATAGTTATATTTAATTAATCTCTAAACAAAATTCATATTTGGCCATTTATTTGAGAAATAATAGAGAAAATACAAATGATATTAATTAGGGAAAAAATTGTGTATGTAGTATTCAATAAAACTTATAGCATTTTTAGTCATTTTTCATCTCAACTTGCTTTTTAAATAATAATCCAAATAGATTTAAGGTTAGAAAAAAAGTCACTTCCACCACCGCCAATCTAAACACAAATCACATCTATAATTTGACTTTTTTCTTATCTTACTTTTATAAAATTCATATTATAAAAAAATCACTTCTGTCACCGCTAATCCAAACGAACACAAAATAGAATCGTTCCGGCTGTGACTGAATTCTGTGTAAATTTAAACTTGATCTTCATGAGAACAAGTCGCAGTATAATATCTAAATAAATATTTTTGAAAGTGTAATGCTTGATTAATTTTTTACTATTTATCATGTCAAGGTAAAAAAGTTGTTCCCTAATTTTAGTTGTCATTTAAAACTGGATGCAACTCAAATACTAACTTCAAATACCAAATTATTCTCACAATCTAAAGTGAGGGGTGCCTACTAACATGTTTATCTTCTAATGGGTTCTTTTGTGTGAATGTTTTGGAAGGAAGTTTTTATAAGTTGAATTTAAAAACATTAAAAAACTGATGTTATAAAATTTTAACAAAACGTTGTACGATACTCATATACTTATTTTTCCATCAAATTAACATATGTATTTTTTTATTGATAATTTATATCTACAACAAACTCATTAATAACATTTTTAACTTTTAATTAAAATCGACTCATTCTAATTTGACTAAAAAGAGTATATTTAAATAAGATTAAATACTTAAATTTTATTTTTTATAAAAACTTTTACTATTGAGCTTTCATAAAGCGTAAGCATTGATTCATAACAGAAAATCAATAACTGTTATTATTGAGCTTTCAAAAGGCTTAAGCATTGCTTAATGGTGTAACATCAATGGAGAGGGGTGTCTCCATTGATTTCCCTCTTCATTAAATGTATCTATCATTAGATCAACTTTTAATGGTTGAGATTTAATAATATTAAAAAATATTATTATAATAAAAATCTGTCATGATAAATCTCAACCATTAAAAGTTAATTTAATGGTAGATACATTTAATGGAGAGGGAAATTAATGGAAACACCCCTTGTAACCCCCTTCCACCATAGGCCGAGATTAGTTCGTAAAAACGTGTGATTAATGTAGAATTAGAGACCATAAGGAGATTTGGGATTTAAAAACAAAATCAAACATCCCAAAATTAGGGTTTCTAAAAACTTTTTCCAAACCCTGTTCACAATAGTCTCATATTCACAATACAATTACACAAATGGCCTGTACAATTCGATTCCATTTATACATATCAGAGTGCAATGTACACTCCTGACACACTCGGGTTCCATTTAATAAATAAGAGTTCTACAAGGCACAATGCCCACAATTCATTTCCCTTATCCAAGGGATTACACAAACTATACCATAAATCCAATATATACAATGGTTTCCCAACAAATCATCCAAAATACAATATGATAACCAAAACCAAAATAGACTCCTAACTTGGAGCTTCAACCGCCATTCGTCACCTGCTTTTTCTTTGATCCTTCAGCCCTGACTAAAAATTATTTTTGAGAGAGTGAGATTATAAGAAATCCCCATAGTATCAAATCACTAATAGTATGCACAACAATAAGGCATGAAAGCAAATCATCACACACACATAGCAACTACAGCGGCAAGGGTAGGTATGACTCATGTCACTCTTACGTTTGCTCACGTTGTATTGCACCACAACAATTCACACAACATATTTCACCACAGCTGGAATTTATATAAAGCATTTCATACACAAGTCATATAAGCAAGATATATAACACACAGCCCACGGCTGTATTCACAACACGCCACCCCACGGGTTGGATTCATAAAGATCCATGTCGATTACAACAAAAGTTCAACGACCGAGCTAGAAATGATCAGTGTCAATCCCTGAACGGCTCACACTGAAGTGCTCATACTGTAATGGACCATGGCATAAATAGTTCACAAAGTTTAATGACAAGTCATGTATACCAAAACATTATACACAACATGAGAAAAGAGTCACTACCTGATTCATTCCATGCGTACTCTGTCACAGGTCTTTCCCAAGTAGGGCAAATATTGAATCCTATAATTCACAATTAGGGATGATTCACAATTAGGGATGAAGAGTTATTCTCTATTTCAAGACTCAATTGACTTCACAACACTTAGATTTGGTTATCATTTATGTCCTTTAGAAGGCTATTAAAAGCTCAAACATATGCCTAAAGGGTTGGAAAACAACTATATCAAAAATCATCTTCGGAAATCCAAAATGTCATTTTTGGAGGTTGGCCGCGGCCCACAAATTCATTAGCCGCGGCCAAAAACAGGTCCAAAACATTTAGACCGCGGCCAAGAAAAATCATATTTCTTGGCTGAACTTCCAAAAATCATAACTAATTTTAGAAAACTTGAAATGAGGTGATTCCAAATCCAAATGAAAGATATTTAAGTCCTCTTTACTAGAAAAATATGGATCATTACTAGAAATCACCACACAATTCCAGAATTACACAAAACTCAACATTGCTCCAAAACAGAGTCCAGTTTTAGTTCCAATATTTGGCAAAGCATAACTTTCAGTTCATAAAACAAAATGACATGAATTTTATGTCTATTTTGAAGCTTGGGATGTGAACTTTAAGACTGAAAAGTTTCAAAAATTTTTAACACCATTTGGTCATTCAAAAATTTCGTGCAAACTGACTGCCCAGAACAGAGTTCACACTTGACAAATTTCCAAGTTTCTACCAAAGTGTCCAATGACTCCAAAATTAATAACCAAACATATTCCCATACAATTTTTCACAAGGAACATAATGGCAACCTCAAAATGACCAAAATCACAACCATGATGATGAAATGAACTACTCTCATCCCTCCTATACTTGTGACAGCTGTATAGAGAGGAAAGAGAGAAGAGAAAATTATTTAAAAATGTAGCATTTGACTTTTCTACTCCTCTCTCTTCATCCTCACCTTTTGCCACATGTCTCCACCTCATTGGCTCTTATAAAGCAAGTAACTAATTAGTTACTCTAACAATTCTATTAATCATTTAGTTACATATTTTATTTCTCCTTAGTTAGTAATTAATCTCTCCATTAATCACTAACTTATGGCCATTCTTTCAATTTCTCCATTGATTATGGCACATTTACTTAAATTGCCACATAACACATAATTAATTCTTTTCCTCTTCTTTATACGTCATTTACCCCTATTTTGGCCCAAATAATTATTTGTAACATAATTATGCTAAAATACAGGGTGTTGGGCATTTTCAGTAATAATCCGGATCTCAAATCCATTTTGATTTACAAAATAATTCATAATAATTATCATTGACCCTTAATAGAAATTTAGGGCGTTACACCCCTCTCCCGTAAAATCAATGGAATAAGAGTTTTTAACAACTAGTAAATCGAATGTTTCTATTTTTATTGTCATAACTATCCGTTCATTATACAAAGATAGAGTTTGAACTTACAACTTAAAAAGGAGTTTGATGTCATTTAGCTATAAGACCCACAACAAATGGCATTTTTCCACATGTACGAGGCATGTTTATTTAGAGCAAAATGAGAATCATGTCGCTGAAACCATCTAATTATATATTTTGAAACTCGTTGGAAAAGGATTTTTGCAATTTTTAAGATAGTGATTCATCAGTCTCTTGCACGGGGGAGCTTTCTCTCTTTCTAAGGCGATGCTCCTAGGGAAGATCGCTTCTGTATTGCTGCCATTGATCGCCTATATCAGCCGTTCCTACACCTTTGAATCTGGTTTCTCTTCTGGTTTTTCCTCCTTCCCCCTGCTTTTCTTTTGGGATTTGTGTTTTTTCCTGGCATCATGAGATTGTCGGCGTGTGAAGATCACTATCGAACTTATTGTCTCAATCATTATCTCTTTGCCAAAATCGCAAGTCCTAGACGTATTCGTGCTTCAAAAATCCAAGCTTTTATGAATATTCATTGGTCTCTTCAAGCTCCTGTGCGAGTCATTCAGTAGCGCCTCAACTACTTAGTTCTTCACTTCCAGAGTTCTGTATATCAAATGGTTATTCTCAGTTAAAAGATCTTGGCTTCTTTAGAATCTTACATTAGCAGTCCATGAATGGAAACCTGAAACTTCTATTTCTGATGTGTCTTTCTTTCTTTTATCATGCATGGATTCAAATTCTTGGGCTTCCTCTAGATTATTACACAAGGGAGGTGGCTTATATGATTGGTTCTTTATTTGGGGAAGCTGTTGATTATGATCAGACTTATCTTCAATCTCACAGTGGGTTGCGCATTAAAGTTATATTGCCATATTGCATTTCACTGCCTTCTATTCTTAGTTTTCACCTTCAGTCCGGTAAGTTAATCCCTTTGTCGGTTCTGTTTGAACACTTTGGTGTTTGCTACATGCATTGTGGTTTAGTGGTGTATGGGCTTGGGCTCTGAACTACAACTCTTGTTCTTTTTCTGAGTCTTCGCCAGACCATGTGGATTCTCCCAATAATTCTCAGACTCTGGACGATTCTCCTTTGTGACCAAATACTTATCAGTCACCCCTCATCTTTGGGTTCAGTTGGCGAATGGTTCAGATACTCTCTCACCAATGGAAGAGAATTCAATCTAACTAATTAATTATGGTCCAGTTGAGGCGTTGGGGAGGCATCCCAATTTAGAGTCCTGTTTTTGCATAGTGGGTGAGCTTAATCCCTTTTCTAAAATTTTAATATAAAAAAAAATACTTCTAAGTCAATTAAAACCACATACCCATATTCTAAAGCACAGGCTTTTTCTCAACCATCATCTTCTAGCAGCTCTACTTTTACAGCTGTTGGCAAATGAAAGTGATCTCAATCTGACTTTCCTTCTTTTAGTTCAAAACGAACTAAGCTTGTTACTGCGGGGCAACAAGACTGCTCCTCTTTCTAGGTCAAGAATTTTCAGTAGTTTTCATGTCTTTTACCATTCTTGGAGTCTTCTAAGGCAACTTCAATTCGCTTCCTATTGTTGTTTGGGTTCTGAGGAGCAATTCTATACTTTTCATGTCCAGTTCTCTGATGTAAAGCTCTATTCACGTTTATTCACCATCTTCAAAAAGCGTCTGCGAGATGAGCGCCACGCTCATGTTCTGGGTTCTAGCAGAGCTTGTGCCAAAAAGCTCCGCACATCTAGATGACCTTCCTAGGGACCTCTAAGGTTCTTAGCAGCCACTTAGACGTCCATCTTGCTGTGCTACGTCCTTTTGCTAGGCTGCTCATTGGTTTCTTTTATGCTGTTGTATGGTTTCTGCTTGTCTGTTATTGCAGGTTTGTAGGTTGGGTCTGCTTTGCTCTCATCTGCGACTTATAGAGTTGGGGAATACTCACTTTGCTTTGCTATTGGTCTCTGAACTTTGTTCGGGTGCCATCTCTCACTTCCCATGGGAAGCCATGAACCTCGTTGGTTCGACTGGGTGACCCATATCCTCTGGGAGATGTGCTACAACACCCGCCTCTATGCTCTTGTTCGACTCTTCCTCACTCTGTTGGTGCTGTTGATAGCAATGGGTGGCCCTCTTTTGATGGCTCCAAACCTTCTTTGAAGCCGAAGTCATTTGTTGTTATGTTGTTTCGTTTGTTTCATGTGCTCTGCATTCTTTCGTTGCTTGTTGGTTCTTTTTCTGTTGTTTGCTTTGTTTGTTGGTTTGTTTGTTTCCTATCTTGGGCTATTGGCTTTGTATTTCTATATCATGTAATGTGCCCCAAGTTTATGTAATCATTTTATCGTGTGTTACGTTTTGATCTTATTAAAAAAAAGAAGCAACAACAATTTTTGAGATAGTTACTTCCATATGGCTTTGATCAAAACATAGTCCAATATACTATCTTTTATCATTACCAAACATTCAAGGACCAATGTGTACATGCAGAGTGATAATTAAACACTCTCTTAGCTTAATGAACTTAAGAAATTCAAGAAAAACACTTCTGTAATCTTGGATCAGCAACTACATGTTTCTCAAGTCATTATAAGGAAAACTCCAGTTAGTTACAAAATACCACATCTCAATCAAAATCTGTCCTCTTCATGTTCATAATCAGCACCTAGAGAAGATGGAATAATAATACAAACTAAGTTAATCTAAGTAAAATGTCCCCTTTTTCTCGGTGCATTTGTGCATTTCAGAGAACCAAAAAACCCTGATATGTTTGTTGCCTTGCAACTTCCATGACACCAAAGTAAATTCTTCCAGGTATAACCCAGCAATGTGGACTACCTTGTACCTTCATAAAGAGAAGAAATAAAAAGCTGTAAAATGTTGACACAAACCACAATCACAAATTCCTAGCTTATTAATATGTCATAAGTTAATTAAGAATATCCCGCATTTGATTTGTGGACCATTAATTGAATCTAAGTACTTTGACTTTGTGTTATGTGATAATTAGGGGTAGTTAGGCAATGGTTAAGGAAATTGGTTAGTTAGAGACTGCCCTATATATAGTGATATGATGAATTTAATTGGTGTCTATCGATTGACTAATACGTTACTACGAAACAAGTATATCAGTTGGTATTAGAGCAAGGATACATTTGAGGGGAGGTATTTGCATGGGATTACATGTAGTTACGAATGGTTAAGGGAATTTTGTTAATTAGAGACCCCCTTAACACTGTAAATAGGGAGATAGGGTGAATGAATTACATGGTACAAAAAACCGGATCGGACTGCCCAATCCGACCGGAAACAAGTGAACCGGTCTCCAGTCTGGTCTGGTTCACTGCTTGAGAGGGAGGAAGAGTCGACCCGTTGGAAACCGATTGCACCGGTCAAAACCGGTGGGTTGACTAGTTCAACTGGTTTGCTATTTTTCTTTTTCTTTTTTTTTTTAAAATGAGATATCTGGTTCAACAAAAAGGCTGAAAAAGAAAGAAAACCATAGATCTAGACCGATATACATACAATCTATAATATTTTAATAAATTATAAGAACAAATTTTAATTTCAAGACCACTAAAATTTAAAAAACAAAAAGAATAAATGAAAAACCATTATATATTATATACATATAATATCAGTTGGTATTAGAGCAAGGATACATTTGGAGGGAGGTATTGGCATAGGATTACATGTAGTTACGAATGGTTAAGGGAATTTTGTTAATTAGAGACCTCCTTAACACTGTAAATAGGGAGATAGGATGAATGAATTACATGGTACAAAAAATCGGATCAGACCAGCCGGTGTGACCGGAAAACAGGTGAACCGGTCTCCAGTTCGGTTCGGTTCACTGCTTGAGAGGGAGGGAGAGTCGACCCGTTAGAAACCGGTCAAAACCGGTGGGTTGATTGGTTCAACCGGTTTGCTATGTTTTCTTTTTTTCTTTTTAAAATGAGATATTTAGTTCAACAAAGAGGCTGAAAAAGAAAGAAAATCATAGATCTAGACCGATATACATACAATATATAATATTTTAATAAATTATAAGAACAAATTTTAATTTCAAGGCCACAAAAATTTAAAAAACAAAAAGAATAAATGAAAAACCATTATATATTATATACATATAATATATAATATTTTAGTCAATTAATTTGATATGGTTCAAGTAATCAAATATAACATAATCAATTAATTTTATTTATAAAAGTTTAAAAATATATTAATATATATTGTTATTAATAAATTGTAATATTTTAATATGACTGGTTAGACCCCGATTAACCTATTAACCCTTAAACCTGTTCCGTGACCGGTTCATTACCCGGTCCGGTTTTTTGTTCCTTGCTGTATTAAGGTGTCTATTAATTGAATTTCTATGTTATACATGCATCATTTAAGAATACTAAATCCTAATAGAAATGCATAAGGCTTATCTTGTATAACCAAAGAGTATAATAGATGACCCATGATGTTTGAAGTTTAAACATTTAAATTTTGTTTATGATAAATTTGACTCAGAGATATTAAAACCTAGCTTTATGCTCGTAGAGAATAACAGAACATGCGTTATAAGAGAGAAATTGTAAAAGGGCGTTACTTGCTCTGACTCTTTTGGAGCTCCTGTTCAAGTGTGAAGCATCCAAATCTTCACCTCCTTCCTCTTTGTTTTCTGATTTATATGCTCTAATAATGAACACCTAAAAGTGAAAAATTTGTTCATATGAGTTTTGACTGGCTCAAAAAATCAAGAGCAGGCACAAGTCTGCTTAATGATCACCTTAAATTCTGTGGGTTTGATCAGTTGAAACACTAATGCATCCCCATCAACTAGTTCATGATCAATTGAGAAAGCCCTCCAACCACCACTAAGTCCAGTTTTATCAGCAAGGTATTTGGTGGAAGACTCGTTCTCATCCTCATCTATTAGAGTTATTGTTTCATCATGGTCAGGAAGATGGGTTTTACAGAACTGAACTGGAAGACCCTGTTCAGAACAAGCAAAGAAAAACCCAAAAGATCATTTCTTTTTATCTCAAGAGCTTACCATTAATGAAGAAAACAGAGGATTTCCCTTTACTTACTAGCCAAAATCCTCCAGTGACGTGTGATTGGAGCATAGGTTTGATGAAACTTGGGTATTTAGAATCTAAACCAGGGAGAAGATCTTCAGCTCTATCAATTGCATATTGCCTAACTTCATCTGAAGCATAAACTCGATTTAGCAAGTCCCTTTTCTGATAGGACCTACAAGTCATTTTTCCTATATGAAAATTTCCTCTCAAGAGAAGCTCGAACAAGTAACAAACAAGTATGAAACTTGATCTCACCTTCTTGGTCTCAGCAAAGGTTCAATGGGAACCTTGCAAGAACAAAATCAAACCCCATCAAAAACTCAAATATTTTGCAACAAAAACTGAGTGAAAGAAAAAGCAGAAGATTGAAGACTAACTTCCTTATAATTTGGAGAAGGCAAGCTGGCTACGCGACTAGACCTTCTTGCTGGAGCAGAAGAAGGACTCACAGCCTGACGTGGCACCCTAGCCTTCGCCTGTAACCAAAACAAAAACAAAAATAAAAAAGGGACCCAGTAAAGCTCACAGGAGTTTCTGATGAAAAAGAGAATAAAACAAGTGAAATACTCACAGGGGAAGATTTATTAGGTGACGGTGAAGGTTTCAAAGCAGAAGCAAGCTTGTTGAGGTTGAGCTCTTCCATTCTCTTCTTGTTTTCTTCTAGCCGTTGTCGCCTGCATTCTTCGTATGTTAACTTGGAAACCACCATTTTTGTCTTCACAGGTGTGTTTGCTGGAAGAAAAATGTATTGTTCAACTTAGAACTTTTTTGAGGAAATGAGATGATGGTTGCGAGTGGAAGCCCATGTGAGCGCCAATATTACCAAAACGGCTAAAACTTGTTCAATTCAAATTCGAAGGGAAGCATGGCACTGATCTTGTATAGTTCCTATTTCAAGAAGGTCATCATCGTTTAAAAAGCAGGTCTGTCATATTAATTATTTCTCTTCTCGATATTCGATCAAATGGAACCGTACGAACGACTACAACATATATTTCATTCTTTTTATAAAATAAACAATATTGGTATTAAAAAAAATAAATAGGCAATATTATAGGAAAAATTGGAGAAAGTCCTCTGTTAAAAATTTTTATTGGTAAGGATCTAGATAACCCAAACTAGAATATTCATAATATGTGTGTACAAAATTTGTAAGGTGTCGTGTGTATAAAAATTAATGTTAAGAGTTTCATGTTGAGAAATATCACAAGTATGGTTTATAAGTTCAAAAAGATAAGATAAGTTGACCAGCAAGTGGCTAAGTAAACATGAGTCCTACATTAGGAAGTTTCATAAGTGGAGTGAGGTTTATAAGTTTAAAAGCTCTCCCTCCTAATAAATTAGTTTTTTGGGATTGGGCTTCCCCTTTAAGTGTCGAATTCAAGGGAGATCTTAATCCCAAAAAATTAGTTTATTGGGAGTTCCCAATACGGGACTCAAAAATTTTTCATGGGTTTTTCACCAATCAAATTTTTAATATGGAATTTTTCACCAATTATCAATATTATTAAATTAAAATATAAGTAAAAGGGAAAATCCCTAATAAAGAACTTTACAAATCCTAAAAGATAAAAGGTGTTTCGAATATTCATAATCCCCGATAAGTGTTAGCACCTGATTTATCTTTTTTGAAATTTTAAAAAAATGACACAAATGCCCTTATTAAATCTCATTTTTACTTTCTTTTGTCCTCTCTCTTTCTTCTTCTTGGGTTCCATGCCGAGAGGGTCTAGCAATGGCGGTTGAGACAACCTCTTCCAATAATGGTGATGGCAGCCTCAGCCTCCTCTAGCAATGATGAAAGGCAATGGCGGCCTCATCTAGCAACGATGAAGAAGAACAAGAAAAAGAGAAGGGGCATAAAGATTTGGGTGAAGGTGGTACCTTCACTTCTGGAATTCCCTTGGAGGTCTTCTGGGACTCCCAAGCTTGACACAATCCCTAAGGCCCCATTTGGTACAATGGAATTGATTTTGATGGATATAGAAATGGAAATGGATATGGAAATGGAAATGAGGTTTAAAAGTATGTTTGGTATGTCATGAAAATGAGTCCTAATTTATATGTGAGAAGACCAAAATGCATTTATAATTAAAAAATAAAAAATCCCTCTCCTTTGTAAGAACTTGAAAATTTTAGGCTTATAGTATGAAATTCTAAAGGAAAAATATAAAAAAAGTTTTTTAAAAAAATTGGAAACCGGACCGGATCGGGAACTAGACTGGTTAACCGGTTTTCGGGCCAGACCGGCCTGTCTGGTTCGGGTTCCTGAACCTGGGTCTCATCACAGAAAGGGTAAGGTTGGAATTGAAGATATGGAATTGTAAATCTTAGCTATTTGGGTGGAATTGAGTTTGATGGAATTGACCCCATTTGGCTTTCATATGGAATTAAATTCCATGAGCATTTCTTTGTACCAAACATGCACAACTCATGGAATTGAATTCCAATTCCAATTCCATGCCTTTAATTCCACCATATCAAACAGGGTATAAGGAAGATCTGAATTTTCAAGAAGACGATTCTTTCGACTTGTGATCTCACAAGTTGCAAATTTTTATAAGATTTGATAGGGGTTTCATAAGCTTTGATAGAGGTTTCACAAGTTCAAATAAAGTCTTTACAAGTTCTCAAAACAATTTCACAACTTCCTTAAAGAATTTTACAAGTTGCAAATCAAAATTCACAATATTTGATAAGGGTTTTACAAGTTCTGATAAAAATTTCACAAATTTGAATAAAGTTTTCACAGGTTCTTAAATGAATTTCACAACTTCCTTAAATAATTTAACAAGTTGCAAATCAAAATTTATAAAATTTGATAAGGGTTTTCACATGTTCTAATAGAGGTTTCACAAGTACGGATAATGTTTTCATAAGTTTTGAAAAGAATTTCACAAGTTGCAAAGAAAAATTCACAAGTTCTAATAGAGGTTTCACAAATTCTAATAGAGGTTTCATAAATTCAGATAAAGTGTTCACAAGTTCTAGAAAGAATTTCACAAGTTTAGATAAGGTTTTTTCAATTTGCAAATCAAGATTCAATTCTGATAAGGGTTTCACAAGCTGTAATAAAGGATTCACAAGTTTGGATAAGGTTTTCACAAGTTCTCGTAAAAATTTCACAACTTGTATATCAAAATTCAATTCTGAAAAGCATTTTACGAGTTCGGATAAGGGCTTTCACAGGTTCATATAAGATTTTGACAAGCTCTCAAGAGAATTTCACAAGCCCACGGAAGATCCGAACAATTCAACGGAGGAAGAACTGGAATGGACAAGGGCAGGTCCTCCATCTTCACGACAAGAACGAGTAGTAAACGATGCATGTGATCGGCAAATCGGAGTGCTCGAACTTCTCGATGAGCTGAGATAGCGTCTTCGAGCCGTTGTTTCTGAAGGATTTGAGGAACAAGTCGACGTTCTTGGCTTGAGCGCAGCTGGCCTCATCGAAGCCGTCGGAGATGGGCTCGATGGCGACATTTGGGGCGATAATGGAGTTGACGGTGTATTTGGTGGTGGTGACGGCGGCTTTGACGCCTTTAGAGGCTAGCCTTTTGGCGAATTAAGGGAGAGGATAGCACTAAATTCAAAAGGAAAGCAAAAAACAAAAACAAATCATTAGTTTAAGGGTAAACATAACTTTTGGTCCCTCAAGTTTTGGCCAATTTTGGTTTTAGTCCCTGTAATTTCAAAGTGGTGGTTTTAGTCCCTGAACTTTGGACGGTTTCAAACCGTTAGTCTCTCAAATTTCAGAAGGACTTGCTCGGTGTCTGACGGTGTTAAATAAGCTGACGTGGCTCTAACGGTGTTAAAATTGCCTATGTGTCATGCTTATTTGGACAGGTGATGTGGCAAGTTTAAGATATAATTATTCCTCACTTCAAAAACAGAAAAAAGACAACGCACGAGCAAAAACCTAACAGAGGGACCTGCGCTTCAGCTAGAAGTGGAGCGGCGAAGTGTGAGAGGAGCGATTAGCTTCGAGGAGGTTGAAGGGAGGGGTCCGAGCGAGGGTGATCTGGCCGGCGAAGTGTGGGACGAGCGGCTAACTATTGTGCTTAATGTGAAATATCTTGTAGATTAGTCAAGCAATGAATGAAGATATCAAGTTGGGTTGAAAAGATTCATGTGATTTAATATTGCGGATTATTCGAATAGTCAAATTGTTATTCGAATAGTAAAACTTGTTTTTGGTTAAGATCTATTTGAATAACTCTAAATTTATCCGAATAAGCAAAATATTATTCGAATAATAAATATACTATTCGAATAGAGAAGAACTATTAAAAGTTGAAATTATTCGGATAGGCACATTAGTATTTGAATAGCATGCCTATCAAATTTATCTGAAAATAATTCAAGTGAAAAAGTATTCGAATAATCAAGGCTCTATCCGAATAATCATTGTCATTTCAAACTCTATTTCTAAATATGTTATCCGGATAGTAGGATAACTATTCGAATAGTAAGGGCACTATTCGAATAGTGTGATGATTATTTGAATAAGTTTTTGATGAATTTCAGCCTCTAATACAAGACTATCAGGATAGTAAGGTTACTATCAGAATAGTAAGATTACTATCAGGATAGTAAGGAGACTATCAGAATAATATTTAACATATTTCAAAGAGGACTATTCGAATAGTAATGGAACTATCAGAATAGTCTGAGTGCAAAATTATCAAATACTATTCGAATAGTAAAATGATTATTCGAATACTACAAGACTATCAGGATAGTAATGGAACTATCAGAATAGTCTCAGTGCAAAATAATCAAATATTATTCGAATAATCACAAGACTATCAGGATAGTAAGGTGACTATCAGGATAGTAATTGAACTAGCAAAATAGTTTCAGTGCAAAAAATCAAATATTATTCGAATAGTAAAGTGACTATTCGAATAGTCCATAACTGAAAAAGGGTGATATTATTCGAATAGAAGAAGTGCTATTCGAATAGCAGCAGCAGACTCTATTTCTTTCAGCACGGGCGACATTTAGTATTTTAGATATATCTCACAAACCACAACTCGGATTGAGGTGAAACTAGTGGCATATAAAACTAGACTTCCAATGTGTCATTTTGACACCAAGATCAAGTTAAAAGGAGGTCAGATGAGAGAGATATGAT
Organism: Inga oerstediana; assembly: GCA_963210345.1. NCBI lineage: Eukaryota > Viridiplantae > Streptophyta > Magnoliopsida > Fabales > Fabaceae > Inga > Inga oerstediana. The sequence continues at coordinate 27,632,102 of OY723399.1, forward strand.
TTGTTGAAGTTGACACATGAATCAGCGTCTTATTCCAGAACAGCTTTAGTATTTTGAACATAACCCTCAAACTACACATCAGATTAAGATGAAACTAGTGCCATATGAAACTAGACTTAAATATCTTTCCATGGATAGGTTATGGGTCATATTTAGAGTTATATTCAAAGAGATATACCTTCTGGAAGTTGGTGATCGAAATTAAGCTCTGTTCTGCTCTAGACCAATCAATACACATTGAATCATAACTTTTGAAATACAAAGTATTTGTGATTGATTCTAATTGCTGTGCAAAGAAGACTTAAAGAGCTTTATAGGGATAATTCATTTGCCATGGATTTGCATCTTAAGAGTTACACCGCTCCTCTCACGTTGGCTGCTCGTCCCATACTTCACCGGCCAAATCACCCTCGCTCGGACCCCTCCCTTCAACCTCCTCGAAGCTAATCGCTCCTCTCACACTTCGCCGCTCCACTTTCTAGCTGAAGTGCAGGTCCCTCTGTTAGGTTTTTGAAGTGAGGAATAATTATATCTTAAACTTGCCACATCACCTGTCCAAATAAGCATGACATATAGGCAATTTTAACACCGTTAGAGCCACGTCAGCTTATTTAACACCATCAGACACCAAGCAAGTCCTTCTGAAATTTGGGGGACTAACGGTTTGAAACGTTCCAAAGTTCAGGGACCAAAACCACCACTTTGAAATTACAGGGACTAAAACCAAAATTGGCCCAAACTTGAGGGACCAAAAGTTATGTTTACCCTTAGTTTAATCTAAAGGGGGAAAACAAGGAAAAATTTACAGAGGATAGCACTTCCTCCACCTTGGCCAAAGCTAGCAGATAATCATCCACTGATTTTGAGCCCACCTTGAAAGTACTGGAAATTATAGAACGTGCAGCACTCCAAAACCCATTTTCCTATTTCAATTTCACCTCTTGTTTCTTCAAATTCTGGTGCCTTTTCTCCTTCGAATCCCTTCCTTCCTTAGTCTTAAAAGCCTTGCACGGTTTCAGAGAAACCCCAGAGTGATGACGTTTTCCAGTTATCACTGAAGCAGAGATTGTTCAAGCCTTTTGGGGTTTCGACGACAAAGCCTCTGCCGTGGAAGTAGAGGACGATGGAAGTAAATAGAGGATGAAAATAGGAAAGCAAAAGGAGGAAGAAAAATAGAAAGTAAGAGACAATGACATGGTGGGAGGTTGAGGCTGAGGCGGTGCGGAGTGAGGAAGAAAGGGAAGGGGCAAGGGGTAAAAGATGAGAGAAAATTCTGTAATTTCTTTTTAATTTTTAAAAGAATCCATCAGTGACTAACACTTATTTGAGAATATAAATATTTATTTTATCTATTTGTCTTTTCATATTTTTAAAAATTTTTTAAAAAGATTTTCCCTAAATAAAAAGGAAATACATCAAACTCGTGAAGTTTAAAAAATAAATCATTCTATTTAATTAATTTAATTGATTATTGATATAAGTATTAGTGATATCAATTTATTTTTTATGTTGATTGAATTCAACATTTTAAATGTAGAATAATTTTCTTGTGTGATTTATTCGATTTTTGACATATCATTCAATTTGTTTCTGACATAACATCAATATATCCATATTAATTCTAAATCAAAATATAATACAAAAATCAAAACAAATCAAATATTCACAAATAATAAAGAGTGGCTCATCTATCAAACTAACACTGGTGTTTTAAAAAAAAAAAGCTCATGCCTTTTGTTCTGCTTTTCATAAGAGCCCACTTTGGTTCCATTAACTCCTGGCTGTGATTAGAATCCTGCCAACAACAGCAGCATAGACAAATTTAACTGGCAAGCAGCTTCTTTCCCCCCTTTATTTGCTCTTTAGGCCTGTCTTATCCACAAGTTTCCAACCTCATAAGTCACATCTCATCAACCTCTCAATATACACACACACATCTATCTATATATATACAATATAAAGATTCTGATAAGATACAATATTGAGTCAAGGATACTAGGGCTTATTGTCTAAGCTCAAGTTAAACCACAAAACTCCACTTGTTTTGATTAAAACTACATCAACCAAACTGGCCTCTAGCACTAAAATATCTCTGTACATACAAAACATCTTTTCATGCTAGCATCTCCTCAACTCAATCCCGCATCAGGCAACTAGATGATCACTAATTTACATCCAAGGGTAGGTTCTTCCCATGCAACCTCCATTGATATGAAACACTTGAAACATTTCAGTTACTCTGCAGAAAAGTCATGTTGTCTAGTCCAGTTCTTGCAGGAAACCTAATGTAGCATACTCTTGCAATTAAGTTTGTCATAAATTATCTCCTTGAGTCAGACAAGAAAACGATTTCATAATTTGGAGCGACAAATGCACTTGGCGCTGCCGAAGGGTGGATGCCCACGAGCAGATGCAAAGGGCCTCCCATTTATGGTCCCTGAAGATTTAACGTCCCACTCCTCAATGTTCTTGGGAACACAAACATCGAAAAGAAATTGGCCAAGGACACTATGAGCATTGATGCTTGGGGGACTGGGCAGACAAATAGATTTTTCTTTCTGTTCTTCCTGTGGAGTGCCAGAATCTCTACCATCATGATATGCTGCAGAGCTCGGCAAAAAGAAATGATCACTTGGCTCTGATGCAACTCTTCTAAGGCTCCCATTTGAATTGATTGCCGCCTTCTGTAGGTCACAGATTAACTCAGAGATCTCATCATGCATACTTTCCACTCCAGTTCTCTCCCTTTCTATCATTTTATGAGAATAAACTGAGGTTGCCTTCTCTAACAAATGGGTCACAGCAATTCTGTATTGGACAGGATGATGATTGTAATGACCTGGAACAACAGAAAAATTAATGGTGTTAGAATGTTTCAAGTGCTTACACTGGTTTATTCCTACACTAAGGAAGGCTATGCCCAAATAAGATAGAAAAATATGAAGACTATAATCTTAAGCTTCCAGAATGCATGCAGCGACCTTTGACTGCAAATCATTTGAATCAATAACCCTGAAGTCAGTATTACAACCAACAATTTTTTTGGTAGCAATGCATGAAAGAGAATATAAGCATATAACCCAAAAAAAGTATCAGACAAACCTAAGTGAGAAGAGCTACTCAATTTTACAAGGTTAAGATCTCCACCAAGATCTTGTAATCGTTGGGCAAAAGTATGGATACTTTGGAATGGAACGATGTCATCTTTCTCTGAACAGAAAATGAGAAATGGAGCTCCAAAATTCTGAAGAGAAAAATTAAATTAGGATGAATTAGAACAATAATCGTTAAGATCATACCCAAAAATAATCTCCAGCTGGGCAGAATAGATACTTACAATAGAAGAATACAAAGCTTGCCAATGTTCAGATAATAATGTCAGTACACATTGAATCCAAATCACAGAGTTGATGAAAAAAGGCATAAGACCTGGTAGAAACGTCTAAGAAGCAGAGAGCAATAGTAATGCATGCCAAACCTGAAAAAAACCACTGTCTGGGTCATCTTCGCTGAACATGTATAAGAAAAGCCTCCTTGATCGTACTCCACCATGCTCGTCCTCCGACGCCGTCGCCCCCTCCGCCATCGCCGTCCCCTCCGCCGTGCTCGTCATCCTCCGCCATCGTCGTCCCCTCCACCGTGCTCGTCCTCCTCCACCTACGTGGGAGAAATGGTTGCTGTTGATAGGGTTGTCAAAGAAGAAGATGGGGTAAATTTCTTTTTTCTTGTCAAATGAAGATCGGTAAATTGGTGTTTTAAATATATATTAATTTTAAAACATCCCTTTAATATATTAAATCTGCATGACAAGTAGCTGAGCCAAGCCAGTGTTTTCGGTGGCTTCTCTCTCATTTCACTGTTCATATGAACAGTGCCAGCTTGCCTCTGGCTTCGTGTGGGTGATCCTTCTTGAATGGCCGTGTGGCCCCGACAGTGCTTTACCCAGTCCGTTTTTATCTGCAAGGTTGGAGATCCAGTGGATAAAGTCATTATTTATCAACTCAAACAGTGCAAACGAAATGAAGAAGATAAATATACTAATATACTAAATGTAGTAAAGGCGGTTCATTAAAATATAATAAGAGAAACTATTATAGCAACATGTTGTTGGTGTTCATTAAAGGCGGTTCATTATAAATACATGGGTTATCATTCTCAGACACTCACCCCCAATATCTGTTCTCCTAACGTTGATGCCATGGTCGGACCATACAGTCATCTTGACAGCATCTCATCTGGTTCAACTGCTTGGAGAATATTTGTTAAAGTAGATCATTCATTCCCGCGTACTGATTATGACATGTATGACTTGGAATTTTGCTACCCGAAGATGGTTTTAGCAGTTGATATTGTTGTGTTTGATGAGAAGGTGTGTTCTTAATTAATGTGTTGTGGTGGTTTTTTATTTTTTCGGTTTTATAATATTTGAACTGTTTGGAAAAATACAGGGATCAAGGATGATAGTTCGCTTGGGTACTGATGATGTTATTGATCGTTTAGCCAACATTTTGAAGCCAGGCAAAGTTTTTTACTTTAAGGACTTCATGGTGGCAGAGGGTGGTCAGGGTTTCACCACAAATACCATATTGTGGCCCTCGCAAACACAGAAGTTGATGAGTACATTGTTGAAACCCCTGAGCATGGGTTCAAGATGGTCGACGTTGCTGACATCCGAAGGGGTTGGATGTATTCATCGTGTGCAACTGGTGATGAATACTTTTTTTTTTTATATTAACGTGGGTGACAGTGTGTGTGGGGTTTTCGTTTGCATAAGTAGTCTGTACTTATATATTTGGTTGCTGTCATTCCAGACATTTGTGGGATTCTGTCCTCTACTGTTTATTTTGGTTGGGTCTAAGTTCATGGTCTCATTACGCAGGAGTTAGTTTTCCAGATGGAGGACAAGCAGTTGAGTTGTTCAATACTTAATTGTTCATACATGCATGGAAGTTAAATAGTATTATTACTAATAGCATTTCATTCTGCTCAGATCAAATAGGTTCAATGTGCGGTTGCAAGGTGACAGTGCGGTTTACTCATGGTTAGAATATCAACGTTTTAATACAATGCAGCAACTGGTGTTGGTTGTCCAATATGGTCTTGTCAAGAATGAAGGAGGTATGTATAATGCACACAGTAATTCTGTTGTTGGAATAATTAGTGTAGTGAGGAACTAATGGCTTATACTTTTAATCCCTTGTGCAGATGAGTTTTCGATTGTAAGCTACAACTATGCAACAAGGATTTTTTGGGACCCTACCTTTGATGAAATCATTCCTCTGAGGAGGGAGTTGCTTGCAAAAGCAAGTATGATTTGAAGATCATTCCATGTAGGGTGTGTGGTCATTTTGATAAAATGGAGTGGTTTTAAAAATACATAAGGTTCCAAATAGATCTGTGTTTGTGGTATTTCATGTAGGGTGTGTAGGTTATGTACTGTGTAACTCCATGTATGGTGTAGTATTTTCCATACATATATGTATGGAAGTAAACCGTTATGCTATTTTGGTAGTAGCAAATCTGGTTCCTGTTTTTTGTAGTTTAAGGAAATGGTATGCTTATGTGGTGTAGCAGCATGTAATGGAAATCGTTTCAGTTAGATGTTCAAAGTCTCTTATTTTGGCAGCATGCAACAGGGTGATTATTAATGACAATGTATTAAGACCATTGTGAACTTGAAGCCTCACGTCCAGACAATGTTTGTATTCGTTTGGATTATACTGAACTAAGTAATCACGAATTATTTAGATAAATCTTGAGTTTGATCAACAAACAGGACCAACACATTTATTAAAAAATATGTGACCTGAACAAAGCACATAAGATGGAAGTGTCTCCCAAACAAATTCAAGATATACACAAGTTATTTAGATAAATCTTGAGTTTGATCAACAAACAGGACCAATACATTTATTAAAAAATATGTGACCTGAACAAAGCACATAAGATGGAAGTGTCTCAGTGGATTGACTTATTTAACGTAAGGGTACGGTGGACCTTTTAACTTATGTTTAATTAGGATTCGAGATAGTTGTAAAAAAACAGGTTGCAAGATAAATTTTATAGTATTTCATAAGTAAATTATTATTTAGACTTGATAGTCATTAATGAGTTGTGTTCTTCATGGGAAGTTGTAAACAAAGTGAAAAGCAATGGGAAAGTTGATGGGCGTTTTGGGCGTGGACTTAATAAGTTGCAATCCTAAGCATTCATCAGTGATACCCATCACTTGGACGTTTAAGGATGATGTGGAAAAGAAATGTGGCTATTGATGACTGTTTCAAAATGTATACTGTGATTTATACATAGAGGGTCAATATACAAAATATCTTCTGCCACATGTCAGACTTAAAGTTCTGATTGTGTTGTGTTGTCACTCTGACGATTTTGTCAGCCATAAGATCCTGTAGTAGATTGCCCCTGTTTATAGTAAAAAGCAGAACCTCATAATGACTAAATGTTTAACTTTCCAACCAAAAAAGGAGTATTAGCCCCTAGGCTTGAGTAAAAGTATTTTGCAGATCTTAAGTTACATGTATCTTTGCAGGGTCTGTTTGCAGGGTTGTACTGTGAAAGACACAAGGTAAAAAGTATTCTGTCAATGCGTCAGTTGTGAAGATTTGCTGGCTTAGTGTGTCATGGTGGTGTATGGTGTGGGGATAGATCTGAAGTGACCTGTTTCTCTAGATAACTTTAGTTGCAGCTGTGAAGATTGTGATTATTTACAACTCGATGTGTGTGCCTATCCTTCCACCTTATATTTTTATATTGTGGTTTTTGAGTTTCGTCAATGTACAAATGTGTTGAAGATAAATTGTTTTTTAAATCTTTCTATTTACTAAGAGAGAGTTTATAGACAATAATGAGATGTATGCATCCAATACTGGTTTATTCTTTCAATTTCATATTAACTGAAATGAAAATGAGGGGGGAAAGGCTGCTGTAATATATATATATATATATATATTTATATGTATGAAAACACTATGACATATATATTTATATATATGAAAACACTGGCTCTATGGAACGCTAGATTAATTCAGAATACCAATCAGGTCTCGAGCCTCACAAGTAGGCAGTCTGAAAGGCTTTAGTTTTATATGTGACGGTTGTGATGATTTACAAATCGAGGTGTGTGCTGATCCTTCCACCTTATATTTTTACCTTGTGGTTTTTGAGTTTCATCATTGGACAAATGTGTTGAAGAGGAGTATGGAAGACACAAGGTACTGTAATGTGAAAGGGTCATTTTGCAGGGTTGTACTGTGAAAGACACAAGGTAAAAAGTATTCAGTCAATGCGTCAGTTGTTAAGATTTGCTGGCTTAGTGTGTCAGGGTGGTGTATGGTGTGGTGTATGGTGTGGGGAAAGATCTGAAGTGTCCTGTTTCTCCAATGTGAAGATTGTGATTATTTACAACTCGATGTGTGTGCCTATCCTTCGACCTTATATTTGTATATTGAGGTTTTTGAAGTTCATCAATGTACAAATGTGTTGAATCCATGGAGTTTTTGTTATCTGTCTATTTACTAAGAGTGAGTTTATAGACAATAATGAGATGTATGCATCCAAGACTGGTTTATTCTTTCAATTTCATATTAACTGATATGAAAAGGAGGGGGGAAAGGCTGCTGTAATATATATATATATATATATTACAGCAGTGAAGTTAATATGAAATTGAAAAGAAAGAAAGAATAGTTGTAAATATGCTTTTACAACTATAATAATAAAAAAACCTTCAGATGGGAGAAATTATATGAACGAAAAAGTATGAAATTATAAGCTCAGCATACTCTCATGTCTGTGATACGAGGACAGGTAGTCCAGTTCTGATATATGAAAACGTTGTAGGGCTCTATGGAACGCTAGATTCATTCAGAATACCAATCAGGTCTCGAGCCTCACAAGTAGGCAGTCTGAAAAGCTAATGGAAAGTTCCCCTACCAATCACATAATATGCCTCACAAGTAGGCAGTCTGAAAAGGTAATGAAAAGCTAATGGGACACATTAAGATTTGATTTGTTTGTGGTGTCACTCTAATTGTTCTGTAAGTCATAAGATCGTCTAATCCTGAGGTCCCGTTTATAGGAAAAAACAAAACCTCATACTGAATAAACAGTTACTTTTTATTATAAAAATGGAATAGTAGCCCTTTGGATTGAGTAACAGTGTTGTGTCTCTGTGTCAGGTGTAATTATTTGGAGGCTGACCATGTCAGGGTAGTCATTTAAAATGGGTGTAAATATTTGAAGGCTGACTATGTCAGGGTACTCAATGAAGATTTTAACTGATCTTTTCAAGGTGGTTCACGTTGATAACCGTTGGGTTTTCAATGGCTATGCTGAATATCTAATATTAGGGTATGGATGCACTACCATTTTAGTTTATTGAGGCATTTTTAGGGATGCTTTTAGGGATAAATGCATATCCCGTTGGTCTAAGGTGCGAAGCTTTTATGTTTTCATATACAGGAAGGGAATAAGGTTATAAATACTAAAGCAGATGTGGTTGAGTATTACGCATTATAGATCACTCTTCTTATTATACCCACTTCCATACTTCTGTTACAGAGAGTAATGGCCCTATGCAAGATGTCAATGCTCAAGGATATTGATGACTCAACAGATAGGTGGAAGGTTGTGGTTAGGGTAATTAGGAGATGGAATGTGTACCAGAGGGACCATCCCAATGATCCTTTATGCATCTCAATGCTGCTGGTAGATGCAGAAGGTTCAAGAATCCAGGCTTCCATACACAACAAGGGTCTGTTTGGGCAATTTGATGGCAAGCTTTGTGAAGGAAGTGTGTACTTCATGGCAAACTTTGTGGTGGCTGAGAATAATAAGGAGTATAGGGCTACTAACCACCCATTCAAAATTACTGTGGGTGGGCAGACATACGTAGTTGGTTCAAATGCACCAATCCCTGAGTACTCCTACATGTTTTTCCCAATTGCTGATATTGTTGAGATTGATCAGAAGAATACTGTTGATTACCTAATTGGTAGTACTTTATAAAATTTTAGATGTAGTTGATAGTACAATTGTGTTTTAAAAACACAAAGTGTACAGAAAATGAACAACTAATTTATTGTTGTTGTTTTGCAGATGTCATTGGCTTTGTGACATCAGTTGGTCCGCTTGAGGAATATCCTGTCAACAATGAAATTAAGAACAAGATGCGGCTGATTATAACTGATGAGATGTATGTCATATATCCTTGCTTATTCCAAAACGTACAGTTGATACCTGATATATTTGTTTTCATGCGTTTTACTAACACTTTATGTGGTTTTCTTCTGGTATTACAGTGGGATCAGTGTGGCTTGTGTTTTATATGATGAATGTGCTGTTAATGTATGCATGCATGACTTTATGAGGATGGAGGCACCTGTTGTGATTCTCATACAACTATGTAGGGTTGGTTTTGCTGAAGATGGTAAGGATTTGGTTTATATTTCGTATGATAGAGTAAGAGAATATGAGTGATTTAAAGAAATGTTTATGGCCAAATGATTTTTTATTCAATGTGGTTGTTTTTTTGTACAGGGACAACTGAGGTTTGTAGTTCATTCAATGCCACTAAAGTGGCGTTTAACATGAAGTACCCTGAAGTGAAGAGCTTCATTGAGAGGTTTTTTTTTTAATTCTATGATGATTTTGTTTAGTTAGTCTGCTTGTGTTTCTTGATGTGTATCTGTTCCCATGTTTCTGTTAGTGCTAGAACGCTGCCATCACCCACTATTAGTACTATATCAGGAAGTGGTCCAAGTCAATATTCAAATGTTTCAGCAAGCAGCCTAATTCGTACCCACCCTGTGATCAACATTTCTGAAATAGCTGAACAAGAAGGGGTAGGTATTCTTGAGTTATACAGTATATATAAGCTGTTCAGATCTTTCCTTATTAGTTGCTTTGTAATTTTCAGGAGGACTACTTTCTAATTGAATGTCTAGTCATCAAAGTTGACACTAGGCATGGGTGGTACTACGATGGGTGTGATAAGTGTGGTAGCAAGGCAAAAGTTGTTGGAGGGAAGGTCTCTTGTGGTAGCAATATGTGCAAGGGGAAGACGATTGTTGTTGACACCAAGTGTGTTTACCATATTTTTTGTCAAATTACCATGTTTTTTAATATGTGTATGATAATTATAACCTACCTATTGTATTCCATATAGGATGAAAGTGCATTACACAGTTGAGGATGGTACCGGTAGAGCAACGGTTGTGTTTTTTGATAAACTGGCTGTTCAGTTCTTGGGGAAGAAGGGTGCAGAACTGAGACTAAAGCTTGACCAGGTTGGTACATGATTGTTGTTATCTATGCATCTTTTCTGTCTGTTGTATTGACATCTAACCTTTGAGTTAATCAATAGGAGGGTCGTGGTTATGATTTTCCTGATGAGCTTGACATATTGGTTGGTAAGAGGCTGATACTGAAGTTAAAGCTTAACAAGTACAATAAGGACCACCCTAATTCAAGCATCACAGTGGCCTCATACACTGAGATTGCTGACCTGATGAATGACTTTGATGAGGTAAACACTATAATCTCTAAAATTTCTTGGGTATTTAATTTATCACGCAAATTTTAAGTTTGATTTAGATGGGGTATGCAATTTTTCCTTCTTTCGTGATAACTAACTTGTCTTAATATAAGTGAAGGCTGCTGCACAGGAAGATGATGTTACAGAGGAGGTAGAGGTAATTGTTTCTAAACAAAATGTTAAAATGATGAAAATATTTAAAACTTTAATATAGGATTGGTTAACTTAATGAGTTCCATGTTGTCCATTATATAGCAGTCCCAAGCAGTCCTGATGCTTCGTGCTGGCCATGTTGAGGACACAACCCAGATTGATTCATCTGCTATAATGTCAGAGGACAATCAAGTGGACAGCAGTGGTTTAGAAGATTTGCCTATATCTAGCCTGATGAGCACTGTTTCTGCTAAAGGGAAAAGGAAGGTTTGTGGCAAGAAGACTGCTGGTGCAAAGGACAAATCAGCGACCAGTGTTACCAACCCAGCTATCAACAGTTCTGTGAAGACCCTGAAGGTCGTAAAGCAGGAGAAGAATTAAGGGACTTTGTTTGGTGTTGTGGTGTGTCTGTCTGTGGGAATGCTTTAAGGTCTTGGTAGCTTTTGTGGTCATTATGTATGACTTAGTTCTGTCGATTGTGTGGGTACTACTTAGTTGCCACTTGAGTGTTGTTGTTTAGTTTTATGGATTTTATGGATGTTATGTTAGTTGATTGGTCTACGTGTTGTGTATCGTTTTGGGTTAGCTGCCTTTGAGGGGTGGTTTCATGTAGATCAGTTGGCTGTAGTGTGATGTATGCTTTAGTAATGTGATAATGTTATGTCTTTCTAGTACTCACATGGATTAAACAAAAGCAGTAGAAGATATAGTTTCTAAGCATCATACAATTAAATGCGTACAGAAAAAGCAATATAGTTCTTAAGTGAAGGAAGGTATAAATATCTTAGAACGGTCTTTGACACACATGCACAAAGTAGCACAAAAGTGTATTCGGATATTTTGTTTGAGGAGTGAGCTAACAACTTATCAAGTCCAATTTAACGAATATCATCAATTTATTGGAATATTGAATTGCCAATTTTAAAAATTTATCACATTAAAAAACATGACGTGGAATCAGAAACATAAAAAAATGACAAAATATGATTTGAAATTTGATTGTATGATGCTTAGTCACAAAATTGATGATATAGTCACAGAAATTTTCTATTGCAAGCAAAAATAACCATTCAAACAGAAACATTACCATTCCAAAGTAGCTAAGATCATAAAGCTCCTCATCATCCGCCCAATCATCCATGCTAGATTCTGGATATACTGGCTTTTCTCAATCTTCCTACAGTTAAGACATTGCATAGCCCTTTTTATGTTAAATGCTGAACCAATGCAATGTGAATTATTTAAATAAAATAATCATCATAATAAGAATAAGACATTGCACATGAGAGTTAAAAGTTAATTATAGTAGAACATGAAGGCAATATTGTTTGGACTTGAACTGGACAACCTAAGTGCCTTTAGTTCCAAGTGGGTATTATATTAAATCTGTTCCTCAAATGGTGAGGTAGTTCAAGTGCTATGCGTAACTGACAACTTTTGGTCCCTTTTTTTTGGTTAAAATGAAAACTGAAGGCACTTAGAAGCTCTGTTCATTTTGAAGTAAGTTAGCTTATATGAGTTGACAGCATTGGACCAACTATGTATGACAGCGTTTTTTCCGCTCCCAATATGTCAAAGGGCTGTTGTGTAATGATGTGTATGTCTTGGCTTCGGGATTACTCATTATAAGTGCCTTCATTTTTATGCTAGGATTTGGGAGAGAAAATTAGGGATTCATAATTACAAGTAGCTTGGTTTGTGGAGAGAAAATTAGTTAACACGATTACACAGCAGATATTTGACACATTAGTTTGAATTAACCTAGGTTTTGTGATTTGACAACCTTGGAATCACAATGTATGACATCATTTTTTCCTTTCTGTATATGTGAAATATCTGCTGTGTAATGATGTTTTTTAACTGGCCTCGTGATTACTCATTATCTTCATAATTTAGAGGTCAACCTGAACAATTATACAGGTTGAGGTTTTGATGGACCGTGAGGCTTTTAGTTTCATATGAAAAGGCTGTGTAGAGTGGTGGTGTTTGGAGTTATTGCTTTGGTGCTACCATTAATGAGATGAAGAGGAAATCGAATGATTCCCATTCATTGTCTCAAGCTAGTCAGTCATGTCCTGCATTTTTTAATGAAGGACCGTTGTCTTCTTGTGGTGTGGAAGGTAAGTTATTTAAGTGTTTTAATATAGTAGGCTTATGAAATTGAAGAACCTCGTGGTAGATGCTCTTTTTTTCAACTTAATGAAGAAGCATCATGGTTAATGTGTGACAAATTTCTCTTTATATGTTTTGTTTGACTTATAAGTTCAACCAAGTCGTCAAACTCAAGGGAGGAATGAAGTTAGAAGCAGTGGACTTGCCTCAGCTAGCGAAATGCACAAATGCACAATGCATTCTGGTGCAACATCTTCAGTTGTGTCTGATGTTGTTTCAAACCATAAGAAGAAAGGGAGACGTTGTGTGTTAAAGGATATAAGTAACATTGCCACGAATCTGGAATCAAAGTTTTCTTCATACCTTTCATCTGGTAACTTACAGAAATAATACAATATATTGATGTTTGAAAGCTGTTTGGAATTAATACTTTGGTGAAGGAAAGTTTTGAGCTAAAGACAGTATTTAATTCATGCAGGTGAGATGGAGTTTAGAAATAGTGTTATTAAACGGCGTAGCGCCCGTTATTGTGGATTAGAGAATAATGAACAAAACATGGTACCTATGTCAAGTCATCCTCAATGTGTTACAAAACATAACTGTGTTGATGTACAGGGTTCTATGCTAACACATGATAAGAGGGCAGTTGGTTCCGTGGGTATTGATATGGAATCTAGCAGTGTCCTTTCTGATAATTCAAAAGGTTGGAACAAATATTTTTTATCCAATTAGCATATTATAAGATGTAATTGCTTCCATTAAACATGTGATTTATGTCAGCTGTGATTCTTATTATAGTTAAGTTGTTTATCTGTTGACCCCTGACATTATAGCATGGGTTGGTCAAAATTCAGGGTGTGGACCATTACAAAGTTCTAGTGTGAACCCAAGGAAAGGAAGGCATTACCTATATGGAGATGGAAATTGGAATGGTGAACTGACTGAGACACAAGTATTGGCATCACAAGAATATTATGATGGTAATGTTTTTTACTTTGGTCATTATGTAAATTGTTTTTCAGAGTTTGGTTGGTACAATTTTAGTTGACCTGTACTGGCAAATACTCAGTTTATTGGGCACCAGGCATTTATTTGGTTGAGTTGTCCAATGATATTAAATTTAGTCGTTATGCATGCATAATATTCTTGTGAATGGACAAGAATTGCAGATGCTTGATTTTGTTCCTGCCTAAGTCTCATAGCCTAAGATATCAAGCTAATCTATTTATTTGAAGGGAAAGATGCTTGATTTTGTTCCTGCCAAGAGTAAATGATGATATTCAGCTAGATCTTTTTTACTTCGTCAAGTGAAGAATGTGGTACTTTCTTGACAGTTTGCATACTTGACAGGTGGTATGTTTAATATTTATTATCTGATGTCCTATCGGGTTAGATTTGTTCAACACTCCCAAAAAATTTAATGCCCACCAAAAAAGTCCTTTTTTACTAACACTAGATTGGTGCATTCCTTTTATTTATTATAATGTAATTAATATGGGTAAAAAGATACATAATGCATTTACAGACGGTGCCTTTGAATCATTTTATGTAGGGCCCAATTTTTTGATGATAAATGACTTATATATAGGACAAGAGTGACAGTAATTTTTTTTTTTATGAGGGTAAATGGTTGTGTACTTATTTCAACAAAATGACTATTTAGGTGTCTTAGTACTGTACATGATGTCATGTACAGTGTATTAATCATTAAAATGTGTGTGTGTGTGTGTATTTATTTCATGTGTTAAGGATTTGTAGTATATGACGCTTATTATTGTTTATGATTGTAGTACCAGTAGAGGTTCGTTACAAAGCAAAATATTTTGAGTATAATGCCAATCCAAATATTGAGAATGAAGATAGTGATGAAGAAGATGAACATCTAGAAGGTCTGTTTTCAACATTTAGTTATTTATGTAGTATGTAGACTTCAATGTGTGACATGTATATACGAACAGATGTGGGTATTGGTAGCTTGGACGCATCAAATGATAGATTGGAAGCAATGTCTGTAAACGTTCAAAAGTTAGATGGTGAGTGACAGGGTAACAACATTTCTTTTGTTATGATGTTGTGTTGTTGTTTCATATTATTATTTTTTATTTTGTAGAATACATTGACGAAGGGGATGCAATCCATCGTTGCCCAGCATGTGGTACTAAGTTGTGGTTCAATGAAAAAGTTGGAAATTCAAGTTTGTTGAATACTCCATTATTCTCAATATGTTGCCTTAAAGGCAAAGTACAGTTGCCACTAATGACAGCTCCACCAAGTGAACTACATAGCTTATTCTTCGACAAAGGAACAAGTTCATCAAAAAACTTCTATGCGAACATAAGGTCATATAACAATATGTTCTCATTTACTTCTATGGGTGGGAATATCGATTACTCTAAGAATAGAGGTGGTGGTCCGTACACTTTTGTCCTTTCAGGGATGAATTACCACAAGATTGGTAGTCTGCTACCTCCTGAAGGACATAGGCCAGTTTATTCTCAACTCTATATATATGACCCGGATAATGAGGTCCCGAACCGTATAGATGCAGTGAGGTATGGGGATGTTCGTAAGGGTGTCTTGTGTTTTCGTACTTTTTATTTAGTTTGATATTCTTTGCATCATCATTTTATTTAATTACTAAATTTTGTGCATTTTTTTTGTTCGTGGTAAACAGCAAGCATTTGAAGGACTCAAGTATTGATAAAGAGATAGTTGCCCGGATTAAAAATGTTCTTGACGAGGTCAACCCTTTTGTCAAACAGTTTCGGGTTGCCTCATCTATGATACGAGAGGCTCAACATCCTGATGTTAAGATCTGCCTTATTAGTAGTAGGCAGCAGGATGGTCGCGTGTATAACTTGCCAACTGTTTCTGAGGTTGCAGCACTTATTGTTGGTGATATTGACATGAATTTCGGAAGACGAGATGTCATTGTTCATGAATTGTCGGGGTCACCACAGTGTATTGATGAACTGCATCCATCATATTTACCACTGCAGTATCCAATTTTGTTCCCTAGAGGTGAGGATGGATATAGGGATGATATTCAGCACCGCGAGGAGACATTGAGTTCCACAAAGAAGAAGAAAAGTCTTAGTTTAAGGGAATATTTTGCGTATAGACTAATGTCAAGAGACAATGAGGTATCAACCATTATGAGGACAGGTAAATTGTTTCAACAATTCATAGTTGATGGGTATACAATGATTGAATCTCAACGGCTCTTATGGGTTAGGACACACCAGAAGGAATTGAGGGCTGATTTATATCAAGGGTTGACTGATGCTTTCATGAGTGGGGAAAGGAATGCGTCTTCAGTTGGGAAGCGTATTGTGTTGCCATCTTCGTTTACAGGTGGTGCACGTTATATGATGCAAAATTACATGGATGCCATGGCGATTTGTGGCCATTTTGGATATCCTAGTATATTCGTTACATTCACATGCAATCCTGCATGGCCTGAAATTGTTCGTGAGTGTGAAGCAGATACTTCTTATGCGGCTAATAGGCTGGAGGTTTTGTCTAGGGTGTTTCATATAAAACTTAAATCTTTAATGAGAACGATTAAGAAGAAACAAATTTTTGGCAAGGTTTTAGCAGGTATCAGTGTCATTTTTATTGGTTTACTTTATATGCACGTTTATCATTTTAGTGAATGTGTGCTTTTAACATCATTTTTTTATTTGATTGCAGATGTTTATACGATTGAGTTCCAAAAAAGGGGGCTTCCACATGCACATATTCTTTTGTGGGTTGACGGTCGCGAGCGTTTGAAAGATGCTAATGAGCTTGATAAGATCATTTCAGCTGAAATCCCTGATGAATCGTCATCTCCTAAATTGTATGATTTGGTTCAGAGATTTATGGTTCATGGTCCCTGTGGTTACGTGAAGCCAAAGGCACCTTGTATGAAAGAAAAGAGGTGTAGTAAGCATTTTCCAAGGAAATTTGTGGAACATACAACTGTTGATCAGGACGGTTACCCAACATATCGAAGGAGGGATGATGGTAGAACTATCAAAGTGAAAGGCGTCCCATTAGACAACAGATTTGTTGTCCCGTACAACCCTGTGTTGCTGTTGATGTATCAAGCTCATATAAATGTTGAGAAATGCAATCAATCATCAGCAATTAAGTACTTATTCAAGTATATTAGCAAGGGAAATGATAGGGTTGTGGCTTCATTGTTTGATAATGCAAAAGGTGGGAGATGTGAAAAGCCAGTTGATGAGATTGTACAATATTATAACTTCAGGTATATTTCTGCGTGTGAAGCTGCATGGCGTATATTTTCATTTGATATTCATCATCGATACCCTGCTGTTGAGCGCTTGAGTTTTCATCTTCCGAATCAACAATATGTTGTTTATGGTCGCAATGAAGATGTAGCGGATTTGCTAGACAAGCCGAGGGTATGTGAGTCAATGTTTCTTGCATGGATGCAGATGAATGATGGTGATGATGACTTTGCAAGGACGCTAACATACAATGAATTCCCTCAGCACTATGTATACCAGCGTAGTAAACGAGCTTGGAAACGCAGGGAGAAGGGATTTGTTATTGGCAGGATAACTCACACGGCACCATCGTCTGGGGAGTTGTATTTCCTTCGCATTCTTCTTAATAAGGTCAGGGGCCCAAGATCTTTTCAAGATATCAAGACAGTCAATGGGGTGGTTTACCAGACTTTTAGGGAGGCATGTTACACAATGGGCTTATTAGATGATGATAATGAGTTTGTTTCTGCCATAAAGGAGGCTTCAGTTTGGGCGTCTGGGGTGGCATTGCGAAAGATGTTTGTCAGCATGCTTTTGTGTTCTTGCTTGAACCGTCCGGAATTTGTGTGGGAAGAAACATCAAAAATTTTGTCTGAAGACCTATTGTACATTCACCGAAACAATCCTTTATCAGAAAGTAAGTATGTCATATGATTTGTTGTTTTAAATTTAGATGTGTTGAGCCGATAATTTTACTCCCCATCTTGGATGTGTTGAGCCGATAATTTTACAAATTTTGAGAATAATGAATGCTTTTAAATGTTGATTTGTACATGATTTATAGGTGTCTTAATAACTGATACGGAGAGGGAGCATGTTGCCTTGAGAGAGATACAAATGTTGCTTGAACAAAATGGGAAGAGTTTGCAAGACTATCCATCACTTCCGTGTCCATCTTCACATTCTTCATTTGATGTATCAAACAATCTAATTCTACAAGAGTTAAGTTATGATCGATGTTATTTGTTAGAAGAGTCAAGGAGGCTTGTGTCTGTACTTAATGTAGAGCAAAAGCAGATTTTTGATGCAGTTCTAGATTCATTGTCATCTACATCTGGAGCTTTTTTCTTTGTTTATGGTTATGGAGGTACAGGCAAGACATTCTTGTGGAATGCATTAATATCAACCGTTCGTGCTAGAGGGGACATAGTCCTTCCTGTGGCGTCTAGTGGGATTGCTGCTACATTATTACCTTCTGGTCGAACAGCTCACTCGAGGTTTGCAATCCCTATTCAGGTAACTGAGGAATCTATTTGCAACATCAAGCAAAATTCACCGTTGGCAAACTTATTACAACAAACCAAACTTATCATTTGGGATGAAGCACCTATGGTCCAACGACATTGTATTGAGGCATTTGATAGAAGCTTGAGGGATGTTATGCAATGCAACTTTCCATTTGGTGGAAAGTGTATTTTGTTTGGTGGTGATTTCCGTTAAATCCTGCCAGTTATACCCAAAGGTACACGTGCAGACATTGTCAATGCATGTATTAGTTCTTCATCACTATGGGAGCATTGTAAAATATTCCAGTTGTCAACAAATATGCGTTTGTCTTCATCGTCAAATGTAGAGCATCCTGATGAATTGAGAAGGTTTTCCCAATGGTTGTTAGATGTTGGTGATGGGAATTTGGGTTTGCCAAATGATGGTGTTGCGGAAATTAAGATACCTGAGGAATTGTTGATTCGTGATTACTTAGATCCAATTCACGCCATTACATCGGCGACTTATCCAGATTTGTTGGATAATATAGGCAACACTGATTATTTCAATGATAGGGCCATATTAGCTCCCACAATTGAGGTTGTTAATCAGGTAAATGAGTACATGTGTTCGTTGTTGCCTGGTTTATCTGTTGACTTTCTTAGTTGTGATTCTGTTTGTAAAACATGCCAAGACCATGAAGGAGTTGAAGATCTGTATACGCCTGAGCTGTTGAATAACATTAATTGCTCAGGGTTACCGATGCATAAGATATCTTTGAAGGTTGGGACACCAATAATGTTGTTAAGGAACATTGACCAGGCTGCAGGATTATGTAATGGTACCCGTTTACGCGTGACACAAATAGGCCAATCGGTGTTAGAGGCAGTGACTTTGAATGGGTCGAAACCTAATGAAAAGGTCTTGATTCATAGGATGGATATGAACCCTTCAGACAGTCGTTTGCCTGTTAGAATGAGAAGGAGGCAATTCCCTATATCGATTTCATTTGCCATGACAATCAACAAAAGCCAGGGGCAGTCATTACGATGTGTGGGTATATATTTACCGAAGCCTGTGTTCACACACGGCCAACTATATGTGGCACTTTCAAGGGTTAGAACCATGGGGGGTTTGAAGATTTTATTGCATGGTGATGGCAGGACCTCTGAAAATGCAACCACAAATGTTGTTTACAAGGAAGTGTTTAGGAATTTGAGAAATCTCAGCTAATAAGTTGTGGTTGCAGGGTACTGTTCTGAAGTTACTTCGTCATCAAGACGTTGCTTAAAAGTGAAGATTAAGTCTAGATTGTATTGTTTTGCTGCTCGAGGAGGGTGCTTAATAGAGAACCTAAGATTTTCTGGCTACAAAATTTGAATGATTGTAAAAGACCTAAGGTTGTAAATGAATCAATCTATTCATGACCTTATGATATAACAGAAATAATAATTTAGTTAAGCCCTATTACTAAATAGGTAAGCTTAAAACAGTGAGCATGTTTACTTCAAAAACATCCTTGCATAGACTAAAGATGCATGGCTTATTTGGAGAAAACAATATAAGTATATAATACAAATCTGAACACTTAGTAGAACTAAATAAAAGCCAAAACCTATGTATATACAAACTCAAACTCAAGAAGGAGAATAGTAAGTTCATCAACTGCAATTATGAGGTAAAAAAGCAAATATCAATACAAATAAAATGCAATTGTATGAGTTTGAGTAAATAATGATTTATGCCATGAACTAAAAATACCATATACCTCTTCTTCCCCCACCAAGGTCTTCAAAACAACATCAATTTCACATCATAATTGCCTCACAAGCAATTACTGGAAACCTAAATCAAAAAACAAATTTCAAAAATCAGATGCTGAGGTTGCAGAAACAGGAAAATTGAAACTAAAAATTGGGCCCCTGAGTTCATACACAACAAACTTTATGTCAAAATTAAAAACAAGAAAAATTATGTTACAACAGTTGATCGACAAAGAACAGTGCAGTTTATATAATTTGGACCTGCTCAGCTTTTTGTGATTAAAAACACATATAAATAGATTTGTAATTAAAACTTATTCCTGACAGCAACAAGGAGTGGCAGGAACGAACAAAATTTTAAGAGTCATAGAGTAGCCTTCCAACTTGGTGATAGAAAAATAAATTTAAACTTTTCATGACGCCAGTTTGATGCAAATTATGGGTAAAGAGCATAATTATTATTTTTGTGGACAGAAACATGATTATCACTCAGTTTATTATGGGTAAAGAGCATAATTATCATTTTTGCAGCAAATTATGATGGGGTAGAGAGAGCAAAAGCCACTAGAATTGAGAAATTGTAGTTCTCTCTTTTGAATTCTTTAAACAACCCATTTGGATGTGTTAAAAGAAATTGTAGTTTTCACACATGTTCTCACACACCATGTTGAAGTAAATGAATAAGAAACCATTGGGATGCATAAGCAAAATAAATTTAAAAGCATCATGTTAGCTAGGAAATGCATTAGAAATAAGAAATTGTAGATCTCTCTTTTGAATTCTTTAAAGATACCATTGGTGTGTCATTTGGGTAAAAGACCTGAGGTTGTAAATGAACCAATCTATTCATGACCTTATGATATAACAGAAATAATAATTTAGTTAAGCCATATTACTAAATAGATAAGCTTAAAACAGTGAGCATGTTTACTTCAAAAGCATCCTTGCATAGACTGAAGATGCATGGCTTATTTGGAGAAAACAATATAAGTATATAATACAAATCTGAACACTTAGTATAATGACTTGTGTCAATACAGAATACAGATGAAGTATCACAAAACATTCCCCAGCATGAGTGAAGAAATTTAATGATATCTTTAACATGATTACACAACCAACTAGCGAAAAGCTAGAATAAGTTTGCAGACGTGTTGCTTTCTCTCTTCTACTACAATTCCATCCAAAAATGTTATTAAATAGTTGAAATGTGGACCAGAACAAACTATCAGGCATAATAAATTGCAGACTTAGGCATAATGTTATTAGGACATTTTGGGGACTCAATCTCATTTGCAGTTTTTTTTCCTGCCAAGAACTGATGTACTGATATGTTTTCTGTCAATTTTTTGTCTGGTTACATACTCTTTTTTTTTGGACAGGCTTTTTCTTATTTTTTAATAGATGCATCCCGCGCGATGCGCATCGCGCGGGGAGTACATGCTAGGTATGACCACAAAAAAGATACTGTGAAAGTATCAATAGAGGCAGGCTAGGTACATACTGAGAAAGAAACCATTGGGATTCATAATCAGATCAAATTTAAAAGAACCATGTTACCTAGGAAATCCATTAGAAATAAGAAATTGTAGTTAAAAGACTGAAGATGCATGGCTTATTTGGAGAAAACAATATAAGTATATAATACAAATCTGAACACTTAGTAGAACTAAATTAAAGCCAAAACATCTGTATCTACAAACTCATACTCAAGAAGGAGAATAGTAAGTTCATCAACTGCAATTATGAGGTTAAAAAGCAAGTATCAATACAAATAAAATGCAATTGTATGATATCAAACAGATAATGATTGATGCCATGAACTAAAAATACCATATACCTCTTCTTCCTCCACCAAGGTCTTCAAAACGCCAATGGTATTTCACATGTGAAAACCTCACAAGCAATGAATGGAAACCTAAATCAAAAATCAAAATTCAAAAATCAGATGATGAGGTTGCAGAAACAGGAAAATTGAAACTAAAAATTTCATTCTAAGTTCATACACAACAAACTTTATGTCAAAATAAAAAACAAAAAAAATTCTGTTACAACAGTTGAGGAACGAAGAACAGTGCATTTTATATATTTAGGACGTGCTCAGCCTTTTGTGATTAAAAACACATATAAATAGATTTGTAATTAAAACTTATTCCTGACAGCAAACAAGGAGTGGCAGGAGCGAACAAAATTTATAGAGTCATAGAGTAGCCTTCCAACTTGGTGATAGACAAATAAATTTAAACTTTTCATCACGCCAGTTTGATGCAAATTATGGGTAAAGAGCATAATTATTATTTTTACAGCAAATTACGATGGGGTAGAGAGAGCAACAGCCACTAGAAATGAGAAATTGTAGTTCTCTCTTATGAATTCTTTAAACAACCCATTTGGATGTGTTAGAAGAAATTGTAGTTTTCACACACACCATTGTCGAAGTAAATGAATAAGAAACCATTGGGATTCATAATCAGATCAAATTTAAAAGAATCATGTTACATAGGAAATCCATTAGAAATAAGAAATTGTGGTTAAAAGACTGAAGATGCATGGCTTATTTGGAGAAAACAATATAAGTATATTATACAAATCTGAACACTTAGTAGAACTAAATTATAGCCAAAACCTCTGTATCTACAAACTCAAACTCAAGAAGGAGAATAGTAAGTTCATCAACTGCAATTATGAGGTTAAAAAGCAAGTATCAATACAAATAAAATGCAATTGTATGATATCAAATAGACAGATATTTATGCCATGAACTAAAAATACCATATACCTCTTCTTCCTCCACCAAGGTCTTCAAAACGCCAATGGTATTTCACATGTGAAAACCTCACAAGCAATGAATGGGAACCTAAATCAAAAATCAAAATTCAAAAATCAAATGCTGAGGTTGCAGAAACAGGAAAATTGAAACTAAAAAGTTCATTCTAAGTTCATACACAACAAACTTTATGTCAAAATTAAGAACAAAAAAAATTCTGTTACAACAGTTGAGGGAGGAAGAACAGTGCATTTTACATATTTAGGACCTGCTCAGCTTTTTGTGATTAAAAACACATATAAATAGATTTGTAATTAAAACTTATTCCTGACAGCAAACAAGGAGTGGCAGGAACGAACAAAATTTATAGAGTCATAGAGTAGCCTTCCAATTTGGTTAAAACTTTGATTAAAATTTATGTTAAAATTGAAAACAAAAAAAAATTCTATGACAACAGCATACTTGAAGGTCTGTTTGCTTGTAGCATTCTCGGATGGCTCTTCAATAATGTAGCATAGTAATTGTTCCACTTGTGCTCTATCTCTGAGGCTGAAAAAAGAAAAATGTAACCAATAAAAAAACATTTGTTGACTCATCTACATGACTGCATATCCAGTTTCTCCTCCTGTGTAATTATATATAGCCCCATTGTAATGAATATTAAAGACTGGGGACAATATAAGAAGAACACTAAGAGGAGAATCTAGAATGTTTATGGTCAGGGAAACATAATTTAATTTTAAGTATTCAATTGGTTAAATTATGATGTAACCAAGGAAGATTTCATGTCTTCTTAAAGTATACCTCATTGTCTGCATTCTCAACTTTAATGGTTTATATATAGCCCTATTTAAATCCTTTCATTTCTCCTGCTCAGCGCAACCCTTTGTAACAGGACATCTCTTGCCTGAATTAAGACAGGCAGAGTACAACTTCAAGTTGGCATAATGAGTTAAATACTTGAAAACATATTCTTTCAAGCTTGAAAGGGAATCAGTTAGGTTGGAAACTAAGACCTCGGACTTCCTAGATCAATTACTTACCATACAAGAGAACAAAACAAAATCCATTATTAATCTAAAGAAGGGGTCAAGAAAGAGACAGAACGGGCAGAATTGGAAGATGTTCGCTGCTTTAGTCTATGAAGTACAGAAGATAAGAACTTACAGGTAGCATATTGAATCACTTCTAGCACAATCAAGACAGAAGGCATGGTCACAAGGGCTCTGCAAAACAAGAAACCCGTTAGCTTATATAAAACTGACATTCATCAAACTACATTAAATGCAGCTAAAAGAAAATCACATGGAAGCCATAAATCATAACACTGATGAAGCTTCAATACTCATCTTGATAAATGCATATCCAAGATGTACATGCTATGCCTTCTGTCTGATTGGACCAAACTTTCTAAATTCCTCCTCAATTTCATGAGCAGAAATAGTAGGAGACAAGTCTGTCACATAAATAGATTTGATTTCAGCAATAAGTATTCCAAATCAAATCAAAATCCAGGACAAGTATATGATACAAATTGCATAAAACGACTTCCTCTTTAATAGTTTGGTTTCCCACAGAATAATGAGGCATAAAGCATCAAAATATATTTCAAAACCAAAGACGAATACGACTAAATATATATATATATATAAACACACGATTTTTTTCAAAACCAAGTACGGTGCAATAACCTTAATCTTCTGTTGCCAGAAGATCCTCTACTGCAAATGCATCAGTCTCAGGCTGATGTTGTTGGTTGCTAACATGTGAAAAATCAGAACCAAGTGCGGGAAATAGAGGAAATAGGAAAAGGGAAGGGAAAAATTTAATAACTCAGGGTGAATTAGACCTTTAGCCGCTCACTTTCAGTCTCGAGTCGTCGGTCTTGCCGGCGGTGACGTGGTCAAGGAAAGGTAAGGGGGATAGGAAAATCCACTCGTGTTTTTCTGGGGATGGGTCCTTATTGCTTGGTGAGTAAAGGAGTTTGAGGTGGGGATGTGTAGCTGGAGCTGAAAAGCCATCCGATTGAGAAGATAAGGAGGAAGAACTTCCATGGAATTGATGAATTGCTAAATCAGGGTCTGTCATTTTGTCTGGTCATATGCGGAATTGTCTAGATGCAAATTATAGTGATTGTAGAGTGGGTGTCGGTGAGAGATGACTAAGCTTTTGTTTTGCCAAGTGGAGAGGTGTCTAAGCTGAGGGAATGTGAAATGAGTATGAGTGATCTACAGCTGGACTGGAGGTACTGAAAAGTTAAAATAAATTAATAACATTGTGGGTTATTTAATTTTATTTATTCTTCATGTAAAAATCTTATCTCCCTATTTTTTTGATGTTATGGCATTTTAATTGTTGGTCAAAAGTTTAGCTATGGCGTTAGGTTTTTGCTTTTTTTGAATGGAAATTTTCTGATTTTTATTTAGAATAAATAAAGTATAGCCTTATGTTTGGTTTTGGAGTTGTGTAGTATCGTTATTTTTTTGGATAAAGTAGTAACGTTTTTTAAGACAAAATTATTTGGTTATTTTTTCTATCATGAAAATAATAATTTGGTGGTTTTCCCATTATGTGATGGCTTCTCACTCATTTTACTGTTCATATACAATGTGTTAATTAATCTGTGTTAGTTTAATTTGCTTTTTAAAGTTTAATGCTTTGTATGTGATGACTCTTATTACTGTTCATATACAATGTGTTAATTAATCTGTGTAGTTTAATGCTTTGTACAATGAGTTAATTAATCTATGATTACCATTCTCTATTGTTACTATGTCTATGTCTATGAAGGTGTTCTGTATCTTCATAGTTTTCTTTAATTTGATATGTTTGAGTCATTATTATTGTTTGCATGATTGCATTTAAAGAAAATACTTCCCGCGCATCGCGCGGGGGAGTAAATGCTAGTTATTATAAAATAACCATTGCACCTTTTTTTTTAGTTTACCAAACATTATTCCGGTAATTTCAATTGCATTGCATCCTCGTTAAATTATATTACAGGTGGTAATGAGGTTGAACCAAACGGGCCATTAACTATGTCTTATCTTCTACTTTCTTTTTGTCTAATTTTGAATCATATCCAATATCAAATCGGTCATTTACAAATCGTTGAGCTTTAAAATCATATTTAACATCTCACTACCTTTAATGAATTTTCAAGAGTTCTAGTAAGATTAGTGTTTTTCTTTTCCAAAGAAGGACAATTTTTTCATTTGACAAAAGCTATTCTAGGTTTTGTGCCATTTGGGCTTCCAGCTTAAATTGGACAATTTAGGGCTCATCGCCTGGGTTTGGGATGACAAAGTCAAAATCTCAATTCGCTTTAAAAGATCTCAAACTCTTTATATTAGGGGTGTTTAAATTTCAGGACAGGACCGGGATCACCCATTCCCGGTTCCCGTCCCGGGATTGGCCGGGACTGGGATATCATTCCCGGTCCCAGGAAATTCCCGGGACAACCGGGATTGGGATCGGAAATTCTCGGTCTTAATAATATAATTATATTAGTTAAATTTTTTATAATCTAGTATTTAAAGCGATTATTTAACACCTAATAAGGTCATAAAAATCGCACAAATTAAGCTAGAATTGAAGAATAACATATTATTATTAATATTATTATCACATTCATCATTTTTGTTATTATCTTTATACATTATATAGTTAGGATTTATATCACGATATATACGATTTAATTCTAACTAAATATGTGATATACATTTTATCAAATAATAACTTAATTTATGGGGTAAAAAATATGAAAATAAAATAATAACCTATTTTTTAAAAAAAAAGGAAAAAAAAATCGAGACGGGAAATTCCTGATATAAAATGTTCGGATCGAAACGGGACAACTGAAACCGGAATACTTTGAACTTTGAACAGCCCTGATTTATATTTTATTAGTTCGGACGACCGCAATCGGAGTTCTATCCCAGTATAAACGTAGTGCACTAGAGTTCTTTTTGCCATGGCCACACCAGATATGAGGATAAAATGCACTGCAGAGGAAGAGCCATTTTTGATCACCTCCGACCCCAATGCCAACAAGGGTGGCTTCAGAACTTTACCTTTCATCATAGGTGCGTCTACCGTTTCTTTAATTTCCCTATAACTTCAAATCAGAAGTCTTCTGCTTCTGCGAGATTGGTTTGTCTGCAATTTAATTGACCTTTCTTTAACTTTGCGTGGCAGCGAATGAAGCATTTGAGAGGCTGGCTAGCGTTGGGTTGATGCCTAACATGATTTTGTATTTGACCAGAGACTGTGGTATGAAAACCACCGAAGCCACCAATGTCCTCCTTCTCTTCACCGCCGCCGCCAATTTCCTCCCCGTTCTCGGTGCTTTCCTCGCCGATTCTTTCGTGGGTCGATACCCCATGATTGCCTTCGGTTCTATTGCCAGTCTACTTGTAATTCTCTTCTCATTTCTCCTCTTAAAATGATAGCTGATTATCCGCAACTTGCTACAAGCATTATATAGACTTTTGAATTTGGGCAGATGGTTTCATGTCTGAATCTGAGCAAATCCCAGTGATTTTAAGGATGACATATGGGCTAAAATTTAAGGAAATTTCCAGTTAAGCCACTGTAGCGATTTTATTTCAGTCAACCTGATCGTCTTGCTAACCAATTAATTTGTATTGTTCATGTATCTATTTCACTTGTTGGAGGAATTGGATACTTCTCATTTGCATGTGTCAAACTCAAACGAGTGGAATAAACATGCAAATCTCATTTAAAAGTGTGCAACTCTTCATAAATAAGTGGAATGGACATATGAATAACACAAATTAATTTTTCATGGTAGGCCGCCGGCAGTGATTGAATTTTTTTTTAAAATAAAGGATAGGCATCATTGTCTTTTCAGTTTTCACCCACAAAACTTAATTTTATTTTGATAAGTGGAGATACAGAGAAGTTTTAGAATTCTTTAGGCTTTGATTGAAATAAAATGTTTGGGGTTGATTGAAAATTCCCCAAATAATGTAACTTAATGTTGGACTTGTTACTATTTTTAGTTTCATTTCTAGTTTCAGGTGATGCTTTGCCACAATTTTGAGAGCATGCACCAATTTTTATAATTTGTCAAGTGAAACATACCTCCCTTGTTCAGCTTAGCCTAATATTATGGTGGAGTTAAAATTGCTTTTTCCTCCAATGGTTGCAGGGAATGGTTCTTTTATGGGTAACAACCATGATTCCCAAATCAAGTTCCGCTTGCTACAATGTCGGGGGCACGTGCAGCTCCCCCACGGCATTTGAATTACTCCCCCTACATGCTTCGTTTGTCCTCATGGCCTTTGGATCAGGTGGTATAAGATCAGCATCCTTGGCCTTTGGTGTCGATCAATTAACTTATAGAGACAAGGAAGAGCACATCAAAGATAGCTACTTCAGCTGGTACTACGCTGCTACTTCTGTAGCAGCCCTAGTAGCTCAATCTGCTATCACTTATATTCAAGATCAAATGGGGTGGAAGGTGGGATTTGGAATTCCCGTGGTCCTAATGTTCATATCTGCTCTGTCTTTTTTCTTAGCTTCTCCATTCTATGTCAAGTTGGATGCTAAAGAGAACCTATTCAGTGGGTTGGCTCAGGTTCTTGTAGCTTCCTTCAAAAATAGACATCTCCAACACCCACAGGTGGACATGACTACCATTTACCATCACAAAAAGGATTCCAAACTCGTCAAGCCAAGTGACAAATTAAGGTATAGCCTCTTTCTTCCTCCTCCTTTTTACATGCTTTTGATTGATATCAAGCATGTAGCATCTACTGACAATAAGCTTAACTATTCTGGTTTTTTATTTGTATGCTTGGAGTTCCTAAATAACTTGTTAGAGTTGCTACAACATGGATACTACTCAGAGAGTTTACAGTATAGTTTTGCAGGATATTATATGGACTAAGTATTCAGTAATCCCTGGCTAGTTTGGCCATGAAAATGTTAACACCACATTGGAATCTGCACTTACAAATATTAAGTCAATAATCAATTTCAAAATTTTGAGCAATAATGAGCCGTGTGGCTTAATGTTCTTCTTTGGTTGAGTAGGTTTCTGAACAAAGCATGCATTATTAAAGACCCTTCGCAAGATTTAACACCAGATGGAAGAACTTCAAATCCATGGAATCTCTGCACAGTAGATCAAGTGGAAGAACTCAAGGTAATCTTTAAGGTGTTCCCAATTTGGATATCGGGAATCATGTGGGCCGTGGGGTTAAGTCAAGATTCTTTTCTAGTGCTAGAGGCATCATCTATGGACCGCCACATTACATCAAATTTTCAAATCCCAGCCGGTTCCTTTGGCACATTCCTACTCATATCTCTTGTTATCTGTATTCTCTTTTATGATCACGTATTTATCCCCTTAGCGTCAAGGATAATGGGAAGACCAACTCGCATAGGAGTGAAGCAGAAAATGGGGCTCGGAATTTTTTCTTCTTTCTTAGCACTAGCATCAATGGCTGCTGTAGAGAGTGTCAGGCGCAGGATTGCAATAGAACAAGGCTACTCAGAACACCCAGAAGAAGTGGTGAACATTTCAGCAATGTGGCTTTTGCCAAAGGAAGTACTTGATGGAATGGCAGATGCTTTTAATGCAATCGGACAAAGAGAGTTCTATCTCACTGAGATGCCACAATCCATGTCTTGCATAGCTTCTTCTTTTGTTGGACTTGGCGCATCTGCAGGAAGCTTAGTATCAAGTCTCATTCTGAAATTGGTTGACAAATTTTCCACCAGTACAGGAAACGTTAGTTGGCTTTCAAGTAACATAAACAAGGGTCACTATGAGTACTATTATGGCTTGCTTTGTGGTTTGAGCCTGCTCAATTTCGTGTATTATCTGTACTGTAGCAGGGCTTATGGTCCTTGTAAGGGAGAGCTAAACTAAGTTTTAGATGAATGGGATGACTGAGATTGCTGTTTACTTTCATCCTCGCTTGTTTTGATGAAATACCATATTGTTCCCATTTGATCGTCATGCAGGTTGCTTGGGAAATGATCTCATGCTTCACCTATATACCCACTATTTAAATGGTATGTTATACCTGCTGAAATATCATATTTTATAGCCAATGGCCTTATAACCTAGTGGCATGTATGCTCTCTTGTAAGTGGAATGTTATGGGTTAATCCCACTTGCAACATCAGTATGTTAGTGTTAAATTTAAAAAAAAATCATATTTATATTTTATTTATTTATTAAAATAAAATTAAAGTGATCCAAATCTTTTTGTATGTAAACAAAATCTCCATGTATGGAGTAATTAATTGGAAATGAAGGGGAAATCAAGAACTAAAGGGATTAGACTCGGTTCTTTTCTCGAGCTAGAGGTTTTCGTTTGTGCCCGTTTGTCTGTTTCAAATGAAAAAAAAGGTAGTATTTCTTTTTCTTTTTTTTAAACAAGTTTATGTGTCTACTCTGACAAGTTTATGTGCCTACTCTGACACGTTTATGTGCCTACTTTGATAAGTTATAAATTGGCAAGTGCGTGTGCCTGTTTTGATAAGTTTACGTGCCTATTTTGAAAAGTTTATATAACTATTGTTACAACTTATAAAATGGTGAGTATATGTGCCTATTTTGACAAGTTTATGTGTCTATTTTAGCAAATGTATCTACCTATTTTGACAAGTATATGTGCCTATTTTGACAAGTCATAGAGTGGCGATTGACAAACCCATTTATGTTAAGTAAAACAGCTCCCGTTGACGAGTGCATGTGCCTATTTTGACAAGGTATAGAGTTGTGATTTATAAGTTTCTGCACGTAATTATATAACTTAATATCATATCATATCCAAATATCAAATGTTAAGGGTAAGAAGGTAATTTCACATTCAGAATTAATATCAATGAAGTCCTTAGGGAGCTTTTTGATAGGGGAATTTGCGATAGGACTTTTTATTTTATTTTTTCTGGTCCTTGGGACCTGAATGTGATTTTCCCAAAACTGATGGCATGGCAGCTATTTCAATTCTAAATATATGTATCAATATCAACATAAGAATTAATGTGATTATATAGTAATGAGTTCTGCTACAACAATAATATATGGTAGTTTTCCTTTGTTCAAACTACTAGCTCACCTGAAATTGTGAGATTTGGTTTTTAACAGGAAAGTATTTTGAATTCCGGGCCTTATGATTTTCATTTTATGAGTTATTGCATGCAGTTTGAAATACAAGTTATATAGTTACTTCATAGAGAACTAACAGATAAAGGTATCATAGAAAGTAGTGATTGTTAAATTAATATCAAATAAATGAGAAATATATAAGAATTGTGGATGAAAGTTAATATATTAAGTTATTCTCTGATCACAAGTAATATTATTACACTTTAATCTGGAGTATGACAATGAACACCCAGTGTCTGAATCTATTACTTACGAAAATGGTTCCAAGATTGGATTTTTCTTCCTCGTGGATGGAGGAAACCCAGAAAGGATCGCCTGTGGTAGTTAAAATGGAGAACCCCAGTTTCTCTGTTGTAGAGATTAATGGTCCTGACGCTGCTTTTCAACCAGTAGAGAAAAGCAGAGGCAAGAATGCTAAGCAAGTGACTTGGGTTTTCCTTCTCAAGGCTCATCGTGCTGTGGGCTGTGTCACATGGCTCGTTCATGTTCTGTGGGCATTGCTTGGTGGTATTAAGAAGAGGGTGATTCACAGGCAAGGAGTGAATGTAGAGAGTGATAAGTTAGTGAAGGGGAGGTTGCTATTTAGGGTCATTAGGGTATTCTTAGTGACATCCTTGGTGATTTTGGCTTTTGAGGTTCTTGCTTACTTCCAAGGATGGCATTTTCGGAATCCCAGATTGCACATTCCTCAGGCTTCGGATTTGCAAGGGTTGCTCCATGTCGTTTATGTTGCTTGGTTAACATTTCGTGCTGAGTACATTGCTCCTCCATTACAGGCGCTTTCAAAGTTTTGTGTTATTCTGTTTCTTATCCAATCAGTGGATCGTATGCTGCTTTGTTTGGGCTGCTTTTGGATTAGATGCAAGAAGATAAAGCCAAGGATTGATGAGGATGCTTTCAGAATTGATGATCCTAAAGGATCTGCATATGATTATCCCATGATTCTTGTCCAAATTCCTATGTGTAACGAGAGGGAGGTAAAACATAATTTACTCTCTGATAATTGAAGCTGGTGGTCATATTTAAGCAAGTAGTAAATTTCAAATTTGTTGTCTTCAAGTTATAATGTAGATACAGAGGATAAACTTACTTGCAATGTTTTAAAAATCAGAAGAATTCATGTTACGAAAATACAGGAAAAAGAGGAGAGTAATACATATTTCTACAGGAAGCTGAATTTCCCCCCCACAGATATTGCCATCTGGAGAGAAATATTATATTTGAAAGTTCATAACTTTCTTAGATATTCTCATTTGAATCTTTCAAGATCAGATGCATAGATTCTTTTCTTAGGTGCTGACTAAACAACTAGAATGATCAATTCCTTTTTGACGAAGACAGAATTTCTATCCTTCCTGTGAAAGTTTGTTAATCTGTTAATCAATCTGAATTAACATATTGAGATCACTGGATTGAAGTTTAATATTTTGGTTTCTGGACATTCTGAGTTGCTTGCAGGTGTACGAACAGTCTATTTCTGCAGTCTGCCAAATTAATTGGCCGAGGGACCGTTTACTGATTCAAGTTCTTGATGATTCTGATGATGAGAGCATACACTGGTTAATCAAGGAGGAGGTCACTAAGTGGTGCCAAAAAGGAATCAACATAATCTATAGGCATCGCTTAGTAAGGACAGGTTATAAAGCTGGCAATCTCAAGTCTGCAATGAGCTGTGACTATGTAAAGGATTATGAATTTGTTGCAATTTTTGATGCCGACTTCCAACCAAATCCTGATTTTCTCAAACAAACTCTGCCATATTTCAAGGTTTAAAAAAGAGAAACATCGAACATTTTTAATAATCATTGTTGGTCCTTACAGTTTGATCAAATTTTGGTTTTGATCCCTATAGTTTCAAATAGTTGGTTTTTGTTACTTGATCTGAGTTAAATCATAAGGACCAAAACCAAAACTCGTTAAAAATATAAAGACGAGCTGTTAAACTTCGATCAAATCTTTATGAAATTGTAGGAATCAAAACCGAAATTCGATCAAATTGTACGGACTAATTATGGTATTAACCCTATTTTTATTCATAAAAAGTATGTTCACCTTACTTTACTACCCAGGTGCCCTCGTTTTATTACAGAACAATCCTGAACTGGGTTTGGTCCAAGCTAGATGGGCTTTTGTAAACAAGGATGAGAACTCGTTGACTCAGCTCCAGAATATTAACTTATCGTTCCATTTTGAGGTGGAACAGCAAGTCAATGGGATATTTCTTAACTTTTTTGGTTTCAATGGAACTGCTGGTGTTTGGAGAATCAAAACTCTAGAGGAGTCTGGAGGCTGGCTTGAGAGGACCACGGTTGAGGATATGGACATTGCCGTACGAGCTCATCTCAATGGTTGGAAATTCATCTTCCTGAATGATGTAAAGGTGATCATATAACCAATTAAAAGTTATTCCTTTTATTATCACCTTCTCTTAATGAGCATGTTAGATATCTGAATAATTCTTATGTTGCATGAAATGACTAGTTATCTTGCAAATGTGTTATCACTTTTCAAATTTCTTGAAATTTTGAGGTGCTTTGTGATGTTCCCGAGTCCTATGAAGCTTATAGGAAGCAGCAACACCGCTGGCATTCTGGCCCTATGCAACTCTTTAGACTCTGTCTTTCAGCAATTTTAAAATCTAAGGTATATCTCACGAGACAAAAAACTTCGGTCAAGTTGTTTATATTCATTAGGTCAAGTTCATAGGTAAATTTATAAGTGAACAAGCGCATTTTAACAACTAATAATAGCAAAATAGCAAGTGTCCATATTAAAATTTACAAATCCTAATTTTAACAATCAACCCTAGTAAAATAACAAGTGTCCATATCAAAAAAAATTTACAAGTGTTCGTGGGTGAATTACAAGTGCATATATGCATTTTAACAACTAACAATAGCAAAATGATTGGAGAACTTGACCTTAGTTTTGTCCTATCTCACACTCTTAATGTGATATAAAAGAAAAATACAAAGGAGGAAAAAGATCTTAGGGCTTGCAAGTATTTGTTTAATAATTTGGTTATAATATGCACTGCCTCAAGGCCATAAATTCTCCACTAATGCAGGTATCAGCATGGAAAAAA
This sequence comes from Inga oerstediana, assembly GCA_963210345.1. NCBI lineage: Eukaryota > Viridiplantae > Streptophyta > Magnoliopsida > Fabales > Fabaceae > Inga > Inga oerstediana. The sequence goes on from OY723399.1 coordinate 27,666,166, forward strand.
GCAAACTTAATACTACTATTCTTTCTGTTGAGGAAACTCATTCTTCCTTTTTATTCCTTCACCTTATTTTGCATAGTTCTCCCTCTAACCATGTTTGTCCCAGAGGCAGAACTTCCTCTTTGGGTGATCTGCTATGTGCCTGTATTTATGTCTTTGCTCAACATTCTTCCAGTCCCAAAATCTTTCCCTTTCATTGTCCCCTATCTCCTTTTTGAAAACACCATGTCTGTCACTAAGTTCAATGCAATGGTATCTGGACTCTTTCAATTGGGTAGCTCTTATGAATGGGTTGTCACCAAGAAGGCTGGGAGGTCATCAGAGTCTGATCTACTGGCTGCTGCTGATACCGAAGCAAAATCGATGGAACAAATAACAATCTGTAAAAGATTTTCTGATTGTGAACTCAGCGAATCCAACCAAATTGAGGATCAAAAAGATTCAGCGGCACCTGTTAAGAAAAAAACGAATAAGATATATGTAAAAGAGCTGACTTTGGCATTCCTTCTTCTCACAGCTTCAGTCAGGAGTCTTTTATCTGCACAAGGAGTTCATTTTTACTTTTTACTTTTCCAAGGGGTTACTTTCCTCCTTGTGGGCCTTGATCTAATTGGAGAGCAGATGAGCTAAGTTTTGATTGATTCATTACACAAACCTACTTTATACAGAGCCAAATTGCATTCTAGGAACAAAACACTGCGTGCAGTTGATGAAAGATTTTACTTTTTGTCTTCTCATGTTTGTGGTAAATTGTTGCCGTCCGCCTGGATGAAGGAACTCAGCAAATACTCTTATTTATTTGCACAATTCATCCCCAGAATTGTAGGGCATTGGTCATTATGAATGCTCTTTCATAATTGTTGGCAGTTACAGGGAGCTGCACAATTTTATGGTCGCTTCCTTGTTCTTTAGCCGGTATCAGTCTTGAAATTCAAGTAATGTGTTTTTCCATTCCAGAGATCTAAGTGGAGTTGAAGCCCAAGGTAGCTTGATACCTTTTTTTTTCTGAAATATATTGCCTTCTATTTTTTCAATGATGAATGGGACAGGTCAAACACTTTCTGTAAATGAATTCTGTTCATCTATTGTAAGCTTTATTTGCTCTGTGCTCTGTTTTTCAGGTGGCTTGATCTTTCATTATGTGATGTCTCTCTTGGAGAGTCAGTCTTAAATCTGATTTCTGGTTCCAAAATTTAACATGATAAAGGGCGTAATCTTAACTTGAAACTTCAAATATAGGTGTTTTACAGGGTATGAATGTAAGAAAAATGTAAACTAAGAAATACTTGATGTTCGTCAAAGAACGAGGTGGATGAGTATAGTTGAGTAACGAATCATCAATTAATTGTTGGATGCATAGTTATTAAAACTGGATTGGCCAGTTTGACTAAAAAACTGGTGAATCAGTCATCTGACCAGTCCGGTCTAGTGGGTTTGACCAGTTCAATGTTTATTTAGATTTTCAGGACTTCAAAAAATCATATCTAATTCTACATATTTCCAAAAATTACAAATTAAGACTCTATGGAAAACTTGAGATGTTTATTTTCTAATGTAAAAAGAATCACTCAAAAATATTATTATATAATCTTAGAAAAGCTTAAAAATGTATTCAAGCATTGTCCTTAGTGTCTCTAAATCTTAAATACCTCAATTTCAACAATAATTAAATCTTAACTCTAACCGTCAATATTAAAATTTGAGATGTTACAATTGAGAACTTGAGTATTGTAATTAGCAACTATTCCATTTTGATGTCGTTCAAGTTCACTTCCTTATCGGTTTGGCTTTAAGGTAGCGCTCCAGTTTGACTTCGATCTAATCCACTAACCCTTGACCCACTACTCAACCGTTTTAGTGACCTCTCCAGGTTTAATAACTTTGGTTGGATGCACCAAACACTACAAATGGGGTCTATGGGCCCATGCTTCATTCTACTTGCAATTTTGTAGTCTAGCGGGAAGCAATCGTTTTTATTTGATAAACACTATCCATGCTTAAGGTTAATTGGTTGTTTGTCGACGACAAGTTGCTCCAGTGGTAGCACCACTTATCAAGTTTGGATGAAGTCTCAGACTCAAATCTAGCATAGACATGTTTGTGCTTGTGCTTAGATTGTATGTATAAAACCAAAAAAAAAAAAAAAGAGGTTAGCGAAGTTTTTGTTTATGCATGAATGTATATTTATGTAACAAGCGAATGTCACACCATAACTGTCGCTGCAAGATATTTTTGTTCCCAAAACTGCTAGATAAGGAATCAAAGGCTACAAATAAGGTCATCACACCAAAATAGATGAATAAAAAGAGGGGATAAGCTGAAATGAAAACAGATAACTCATTAAAGATCATTGTTAATTGTGTAACCTAAACTCCTCCCTCTTGTTTGTTTTATAAACGCTCAAAATTTGAATTGGCTTGATCCTTTTTATAAGAGTCTGACAAAAATTGTCTCAATATTTAATGAGTTTTTTCTATTTGTGCCCCTCATTAATTATTTATAATGCATGAATTAAAGGATTAATGATACTTATGTTGACTCTATTTCTTTCTCTTACTTGCCCCTTATAAATAAGGCCAAACTTAGAGAGAGAGAAAATTTATTTCAAGACATACTTATTATTTTTAACTAATTTTAACCACTTTATTAGACTGCATAATTGGGTTATCGGGCTCTTATAAAAAGCATAGGAGGGGAGTATGTCTCATTCATCAAAACCAACTAGAGAAGAAATATGTCCAAGATTACAGTCAAATTAGCAAAGCAAATAGACACCTCCCTCTCTTGAACGGAGCAAAAGATCTTAGCAACATAGTTCAGACTTCAGAGGGTGGGGGAGAGACAGAGACTTCAATATCTGAGGGTTGAACTTCTATGCCTGACTAATACAGCTGCTTAGCCATGCAGTTCCAAACTAATTTATTGTAGACATGAAAAGATGGATCCAAAAATCACTGGATGGTGTTGAATGCTTCAGGAAAGAACAGTAATTCCGCTTAATCAACTATGCATTTAACTCTTACATCTTACCTGAACTTTATTTCCAATCCAGATTTTTCTCAATCATTTAGATTTCTTTTCACATGGAGGAACAGCTCAAAACTCACTTGTGTAGAACATGAGTAGCTGCCAGAACTATCTGATGCAGCCCATCAACCTTTTTCAAAATTAATTGAAACGGTTAGAGTTTGAGGTGCTCACATTACAAGTTGGTGGGGGGGAGAGAGAGACTAGATTAAAAACAAGCAAGTAGCCAGCTGGGACCCCCAAACCATTCAAAAATTGAAGATCCCGAGAAGGGTACCCACAAGATCAATGTAAGGTACCAGAAGACACCTCAACACCAAAAAAAAATAAAGAGCATTAAGCAGGGTTATGGAAACCGGATCGGACCGGACAGTCCGGCCCGAAAACCGGCGAACCGGCCGATAGACCGGTCCGGTTTCCAATTTAATTTTTTTTTTATATTTTTTTTAGAATTTTATATCAATAAGCCTAAAATTTTCAATTTCTCATCGGTTTGGTCCCGGTTTATCTTTGGTTTGGCCCCGATCTGACCCACTGACCCTTAACCCAGTACTCCGACCGGTTCAATATCCGGTCCGGGTTTTAATACTTGGCATTAAGTTTTAAAAATGATATGGAGTCTTTTTTACATATGATGAACAACCACCTTGAAAAGACACTTTTACCTGTAAGGAAACTTCAAGTATGCTGCATGGATAATAGGACATAAACTGGGAATTCAACATGAAGTAATTAATCCAATGTAAGAGCCAAAGCACAGTGCTTTGCCTGATTAAACAGAACAAACTCATACACACGAGTCATGGTTTCAGTCTTTGGTGAAACCTACCAGTAAGAGACAATACAATTATACCAAAAGCATAGCAGTTGAACTCCTCAACATCCTCAAAGGCCTCAAAATTTGTCGAGATAAAAAACAGGGATAATATCATAGTCGTTGGTTCTTACAATTGAATTTTAGTTTTGGTATCCATAGTTTCAAATCGTGGTTTTTTGTCCCTATAGTTTCATAAGGATTCGGTTTAAGTTTAATTACTGTAGTTAAATATAAAGACTAAAAACCAAAACTTCTTAAAAGCATAAGAATCAGAACCAAAACTACATTTAATTATTTTTAATAGTCAATGCCAATAAACTCATATCAAGTCCTCATGAAATTATAGGAATAAAAGACCATGATTTAAACTACAAAGATCAAAGCCAAAATTCAAGTAAACTATAAGAACCAACAATAATATTAATTCTAAAAAAATAACAAGAACCAACAATAATATTAACTCTAAAAAAATAACACTAAGTCATTGTTTACTGTGACTATAGCAATCAATGTTAACCGGAACAAACATTCTTAGAATGCACCCCTCTCACTGGCTCTGTGAAAAATATAAGAGACGTGATCAAGTGGGATTAGACTACCTCTTCACATCATGTATTCAGAAAAGAAAAAACAAATAAATATATATAGGAAAAGTGACTTGCCCATAAAGCGTATCAAAATAGACATGATACCAGAATTGTTAACGACTTTTCCAAAGGGAGCAGAAATGTACTGGTGTTACTGAAGTGAGAAGTAGTGTTGTTGTGTGTTTGCATGATGTAGCGGTAACCTTGTACGGTGACACCCACAGCTAATGTGGAGCACACTTGAAAAGGATCCAATTGAGAATTGACCACTCAAGTTGGATATTTCTTGCCTACATAGGCTCGTGGGCTCTAAATCCAATAATTATGACAAAGAGGGTCGTACTCTCTGGGTTGGGCCCTCAGTATAGCTGGGAATACGGGCCAGCCCGTGGGTTGTGGGCTGGCCCACACCAACCCGCGGCCCGCGCGGTGCGGGCCTGTGCAGCCCGCATTTCTGCGGGTTGGCAAAATGCCAATCCTAACCCGCAGTATGCTGGTTGCGGGCCAACCCGCGAGCCCGCATTTTTTTTTTTGAAAAAAAAATTCATATTTTTTAAAGAGGATTGAAAATATTAGACACATATATACGAGTAATTAAATTTACCTTCCTAGTATCAATCATTGCTTTTATAAAAATTTAAAAACATAATCTAAAATTTAAGAGATAAAGTTATTAAATTTGTTAAAGTTTATAAACAAAACATAAACTCATCCTCAAGCAACCAAGATATAATAATTTTGTTTAAAGAAGAAGGAAAGAAGCTAAGATTTTTTCTCTTTAGATTGGGAGGTACCAAGATAAGAGTGAAAAACTTATAAGTTTTATAAAATTTTTATATGTAAAAAAAAATAAAAAATTTTGCTGGCCAACCCGCCAACCCGCGAGCTGGCCCACATTAACCCGCGGGTTATGCGGTGCGGGCCTGTGCGGCCCGCATTTTTGCGGGTTGGGAAAACCTGTCAAAACTCGCGGGCTCACGGGTTGAGCCCATATTACCGGCTCTAGCCCTCAGATCAAAATCACCAGCATTACGAAATCATTCATACTGCCAATCAACCTTTCTCCCAATTCGAGGTTTTTCAAAGGGAGCGAAGGGGGGAGGGGAGGGGAGGGGCTGCGGGTGCGGGTGCGGATTTTTTGTTGGGAAAAATTGTGTTGTGGAGAAATTTTATACCCCCTTTACGTCCATCCAAATTTGAGATTTTTTAATGAGGGAGAAATATTATGTACTATCTTGATTAAAATATTCATATTATTTTTTTAATCTTAAATTTACCCATTTTATTATAAAACAAATAAGATATTACTAAGATAAATTAAATAAATCAGAAAATCTATCTAATAAAAAATATGTATAATAAAATATCTCTAATCAAATTCTATCTTACTAAATATTATTAAACTCATCTGATCTTTGCATTCAAATTGGCCGTCTTTCTTCCTTATGTTGCTATTTGCTTCCTCTCTCCTCCTCCTCCTTTGTGAATGCCACATGCTCCATATCCAAACATTCTTTCAAGCTGTAGATGTCTATTATATATTTATTTTATATAATACGTCACTTTAGATAAATTTATTGATTTATTTTCTAATTAAATATGTTTTAATGTGATAACATGATCACAAGTATATACCTGGAATAATCTTAGATAAGTTTGTATGTTTTGAACATGATCATAAGTATCTCGATAAAATATGATATCTAGATTATACCATAATTATCTTCATTATATTAATATTATAATTTGATTTAGGATTTATATTTAAATTTAAATTTAAAAAATATATTAAATTTGATGAAGTAACATATTAAAATTAATAAAATCATCATTTCAAATGTATATACGGTTTTTTATCATACATAAGTGAGGTAATAGGTTTTTTAGGATTTATAAACTAGGAAACAATAACTTTGATATGTAAATACAGTACTAGGCATATTTGTCAACATTTAGTTAACCCATCTCCTTTCCCCTCCTGAATCAAACAAGAAAATTCTTTTCCCCTTCCTTCTCATCCAACCAAATAAAGCACATAACTTCCCTCTACCTCCTCCCACCTCCCTTGTTTAACTTCCTATCCATTCCCCTCCATTGAACTAAACAAGGCCTAGGTTCCTTATATTCATCTTATCAAATTTTTCAGTCACATATAATCATGTATTTTTTATTATTATTTTTTTGTGAGTTTAGAGTTAAATGATAATAATTTAAAAATAAGATACATGATGACTATAATTGGAGAATTGGACTAAATAGATATAAATAACTTCACATGATTATTTTCCTTCACCTATTCCCTTATCATTCATGCATCCCCTTTCTTTAATTAAATGAAATGAAAAGCTGGATCCTGAAATCACGAGGAATCTTTGCAGCCGCAAGGCATGTAGATTTATAGATGCGGCTATATACATATATATTGTCTACATCATTCTCATACAGAAATTGATAACATGGCAAGATTCAAAGAATGAACGTAATCTCTAAAAAAATCTTATAACAAGTTAGTAGTATATAATGATGAGTTTTAAACAAATTTACTTGGTAGGGAACCAATTTCCTACTAACACAACAAACACTCAACCCTCCTTACACATGGGACTCATAGTCTGGTACACTAGTGCACCAATATTCTAATTTTTGTGGGAGCATGTATTCAAATTAAACACTCAATAGCACTTTAAGTAAGATTACCTTTGATAGAGTTAATATCCTTATAAATTATAATCCAATGACATGAAAATTTTATAGAGATAAAATATGGTAGTAGGTTTAATTTCACTTGTAATTTCATCAACTATGGAGTACTCAATCAATCAATCAATGGAGCGAAGGAGACACAACCCCAAGCAAGTGTAATGTTGATGCGATCAAATCTGTCAAGTCGGGGAACTTTGCTTTTGATTAAAATCTCTCTTTTTGTTTGTCACATGAAATTAATGATGCTTTGTAAAAAGATTAATTATGTAAAACAGGGCTCAAGTTGTGTCATGTCAACTTGGGTTGGTCTTGTCCCGCACATAAACTGCTACTTGTCACCCCCTCTTCCACTTGCCTACCCCCTCTATTTATATAATATTTTTTGGTCCGTAAACTCTATTTATACAAATTACTCCCTTCAATTTTTAACATGTGTGTGTTCGGTAAGCTCTGAAACCATGGTTTCAGAATCATTTTTCCTTAAATCGAGACAAAACTTCTCTCACATACTTACCTCATAAATCGTAAAAACTATTCTTCAAAAACTAATCTCAACACACACTATATCAAATATCGTTGATTTTTTCAGAGATTAAAAAAATAAAATAAATTATTTTAAAATATTTATATTTTTTCCTTAAAACTAATTTATTTGACTTATTATAAACTAATATACTCTCTTCAGTCATAATTATAAGATAAAGTTGAATTTTTTTTAAAGAAATTAAGGAAACTAATTAATCTAACGATAACCAACATATGCTATGATCAAATAATTTATTTAGCTTAACTAATTTTTTCAAAAAAATCAACTATCTTTTATGTTAAGAACGGGAAAAATACGTTATTTTGTCTATGAAAAAGTGGAGAGCTGATATATTGATATTAATTCCTAAAGACAATTAAATATAAAATTGTAGACCTATTTTACTTGGTCTATCATGTTCATTGTTTCCAATTAAATTATGTCACCTAAATATTTTTAATGTGTTGAAAACAATTAATTTAATTGTTCACAAACAAATGTATTACAGTATATTCACTCTAGAAGACTCTATTCCGTCAGCAAAAATACTGTCGTGTTCATGATTAAAATGGATCATTTGGCAGTAAACGATGAAGAACAAGTTATGTGTCTTCTTTGACAAGTTTATGTGCCTACTTTGACACGTTTATGTGCCTAGTTTGATACGTTTATGTGCCTACTTTGATAAGTTATAAATTGGCAAGTGTGTGTGCCTGTTTTGATAAGTTTATATGCCTATTTTGAAAAGTTATATACCTACTGTTATAATTTATAAAATGGTGAGTATATGTGTCTATTTTGACAAATTTATGTGTCTATTTTGACAAGTATATGTGCCTATTTTGACAAGTCATAGAGTGGCGATTGATGAACCCATTTATGTTAAGTAAAACAGCTCCCGTTGACAAGTGCGTGTGCCTATTTTGACAAGGTATAGAGTTGTGATTGATGAGTTTCTACACGTAATCATATAACTTAATATCATATCATATCCAACTATCAAATGCTAAGGGTAAGAAGGTAATTTTACATTCAGAATTAATATCAATGAAGTCCTTAAGGAGCATTTTGATAGGGGAATTTGCTATAGGAATTTTTATTTTATTTTCTTTTTTCTGGTCCTTGGGACCTGAATGTGATTTTCCCAAAACTGATAGCATGGCAGCTATTTCCATTCTAAATATATGTATCAATATCAACATAAGAATTAATGTGATTATAAAGTAATGAGTTCTGCTACAACAATAATATATGGTAGTTTTCCTTTGTTCAAACTACTGGCTCACCTGAAATTGTGAGATTTGGTTTTTAACAGGAAAGTATTTTGAATTCAGGGCCTTATGATTTTCATTTTATGAGTTATTGCATGCAGTTTTAAATACAAGTTATATAGTTACATCACAGAGTACTAACAGATAAAGGTATCATAGAAAGTAGTGATTGTTAAATTAATATCAAGTAAATGAGAAATATATGAGAATTGTAGATGAAAGTTAATACATTAAGTTATTACCTGATCACAAGTAAAATTATTACACTTTAATCTGGAGTACGACAATGAACACCTATTTTGAGAGCATGTACCAATTTTTATGATTTGTCAAGTGAAACATACCTCCATTATTCAGCTCAGCCTGATAGTATAGTGGAGTTAAAATTGCTTTTTCCTCTAATGGTTGCAGGGAATGGTTCTTTTATGGGTAACAACCATGATTCCCAAATCAAGTTCCGCTTGCTACAATGTCGGGGGCACGTGCAGCTCCCCCACAGCATTTGAATTACTCCCCCTATATGCTTCATTCGTCCTCACGGCCTTTGGAGCAGGTGGTATAAGATCAGCGTCCTTGGCCTTTGGTGTCAATCAATTAACTTATAGAGACAAGGAAGAGCGCATTAAAGATAACTATTTTAGCTGGTACTACGCTGCTACTTCTGTAGCAACCCTAGTAGCTCAATCTGCTATCACTTATATTCAAGATCAAATGGGGTGGAAGGTGGGATTTTGGAACTCCCGTGGTCCTAATGTTCATATCTGCTCTGTCTTTTTTCTTAGCTTCTCCATTCTATGTCAAGTTGGATGCTAAAGAGAACCTATTCAGTGGGTTGGCTCAGGTTCTTGTAGCTTCCTTCAAAAATAGACATCTCCAACACCCACAGGTGGACATGACTACCATTTACCATCACGAAAAGGATTCCAAACTCGTCAAGCCAAGTGACAAATTAAGGTATAGCCTCTTTCTTCCTCCTCCTTTTTACATGCTTTTGATTGATATCAAGCATGTAGCTATCTACTGACAATAAGCTTAACTATTCTGGTTTTTTATTTGTATGCTTGGAGTTCCTAAATAACTTGTTAGAGTTGCTACAACATGGATACTACTCAGAGAGTTTACAGTATAGTTTTGCAGGATATTATATGGACTAAGTATTCAGTAATCCCTGGCTGGTTTGGTCATGAAAATGTTAACACCACATTGGAATCTGTACTTACAAATATTAAGGCAATAATCAATTTCAAAATTTTGAGCAATAATGAGCCGTGTGGCTTAATGTTCTTCTTATGCTGAGTAGGTTTCTGAACAAAGCATACATTATTAAAGACCCTTTACAAGATTTAAGACAAGATGGAAGAGCTTCAAATCCATGGAATCTTTGCACAGCAGATCAAGTGGAAGAACTCAAGGTAATCTTTAAGGTGTTCCCAATTTGGATATCGAGAATCATGTGGGCCGTGGGGTTAAGTCAGGATTCTTTTCTAGTGCTAGAGGCATCATCTATGGACCACCACATTACATCAAATTTTCAAATCCCAGCCGGTTCCTTTGGCACATTCTTGCTCATATATCTTGTTATATGTATTCTCTTTTATGATCACGTATTTGTCCCCTTGGTGTATGTCAAGGATAATGGGAAGACCAACTCACATCGGAGTAAAGCAGAAAATGGGGCTCAAAATTTTTTCTTCTTTCTTAGCACTAGCATCAATGGCTGCTGTAGAGAGTGTGAGGCGCAGGATTGCAATAGAACAAGGCTACTCAGAACACCCAGAAGAAGTGGTGAACATTTCAGCAATGTGGCTTTTGCTAAAAGAAGTACTTGATGGAATGGCAGATGCTTTTAATGCAATCGGACAAAGAGAGTTCTATCTCACTGAGATGCCACAATCCATGTCTTGCATAGTTTCTTCTTTTGTTGGACTTGGCGCATTTGCAGGAAGCTTAGTATCAAGTCTCATTCTGAAATTGGTTGATAAATTTTCTACCAGAGCAGGAAACGTTAGTTGGCTTTCAAGTAACATAAACAAGGGTCACTATGAGTACTATTATGGCTTGCTTTATGGTTTGAGCCTGCTCAATTTTGTGTATTATCTGTACTATAGCAGGGATTATGGTCCTTGTAAGGGAGAGCTAAACTAAGTTTTAGATGAAGGGGATGACTGAGATTACTGTTTACTTTCATCCTCACTTGTCTTGATGAAATACCATATTGTTCCCATTTGATCGTCATGCAGGTTGCTTGGGAAATGATCTCATGCTTCACCTATATACCCACTATTTAAATGGTATGTTATACCTACTGAAATATCATATTTTATAGCCAACGGCCTTATAACCTAGTGGCATGTATGCTCTCCTGTAAGTGGAATGTTATGGGTTAATCCCACTTGCAACATCAATCTGTTAGTGTTAAATTCAAAAAAAAATCATATTTATATTTTATTTATTTATTAAAATAAAATTAAAGTGATCCAAATCTTTTTGTATGTAAACAAAATCTCCATGTATGGATTAAATAATTGGAAATGAAGGGGAAATCAAGAACTAAAGGGATTAGACTTAGTTCTTTTCTCGAGCTAAAGGTTTTCGTTTGTGCCCGTTTGTCTGTTTCAAATGGAAAAAAGGCAGTATTTCTTTTTTCTTTTTAACAAGTTTATGTACATACTTTAGCAAGTTTATGTGTCTTCTTTAACAAGTTTATTTGCCTACTCTGACACGTTTATGTGCCTAGTTTGACAAGTTTATGTGCCTACTTTGATAAGTTATAAATTGGCAAGTTTGTGTGTGCCTATTTTGACAAGTTTATGTGCCTATTTTGAAAAGTTAATATAACTACTGTTACAACTTATAAAATGGTGAGTATATGTGTCTATTTTAACAAGTGTATCTGCCTATTTTGACAAGTCATAGAGTGGCGATTGACAAACAAATTTATGTTAAGTAAAACAGCTCTCGTTAACAAGTGCATGTGCCTATTTTGACAAGGTATAGAGTTGTGATTGATAAGTTCCTACACGTAATCATATAACTTAATATCATATCATATCAAAATATCACATTCAGAATTAATATCAATGAAGTCCTTAGGGAGCTTTTTGATAGGGGAATTTGCTATAGGACTTTTTATTTTATTTTATTTTTTCTGGTCCTTGGGACCTGAATGTGATTTTCCCAAAACTGATGGCATGACAGCTATTTCAATTCTAAATATATGTATCAATATCAACATAAGAATTAATGTGATTATAAAGTAATGAGTTCTGTTACAACAATAATATATGGTAGTTTTCCTTTGTTCAAACTACTGGCTCACCTGAAATTGTGAGATTTGGTTTTTAACAGGAAAGCATTTTGAATTCCGGGCCTTATGATTTTCATTTTATGAGTTATTGCATGCAATTTGAAATACAAGTTATATAGTTACTTCATAGAGTCCTAACAGATAAAGGTATCATAGAACGTAGTGATTTTTAAATTAATATCAAATAAATGAGAAATATATAAGAATTGTGGATGAAAGTTAATACATTAAGTTATTGTCTGATCACAAGTAATATTATTACACTTTAATCTGGAGTATGACAATGAACACCTAGTGTCTGAATCTATTACTTACGAAAATGGTTCCAAGATTGGATTTTTCTTCCTGGTGGACGAAGGAAACCCAGAAAGGAACGCCTGTGGTAGTTAAAATGGAGAACCCTAGTTTCTCTATTTTAGAGATTAATGGTCCTGACGCTGCTTTTCAACTAGTAGAGAAAAGCAAAGGCAAGAATGCTAAGCAAGTGACTTGGGTTCTCCTTCTCAAGGCTCATCGTGCTGTGGGCTGTGTCACATGGCTCGTTCATGTTCTGTGGGCATTGGTTGGTGGTATTAAGAAGAGGGTGATTCATAGGCAAGGAGTGAATGTAGAGAGTGATAAGTTAGTGAAGGGGAGGTTGCTATTTAGGGTCATTAGGGTATTCTTAGTGACATCCTTAGTGATGTTGGCTTTTGAGGTTCTTGCTTACTTCCAAGGATGGCATTTTTGGAATCCCAAATTGCACACTCCTCGGACTTCAGATTTGCAAGGGTTGCTCCATGTCGTTTATATTGCTTGGTTAACATTTCGTGCTGAGTACATTGCTCCTCCATTACAAGCGCTTTCAAAGTTTTGTGTTATTCTGTTTCTTATCTAATAGACAGCATTTCCAATTTTACAACCAATGTGTCCATCCAATCCAAACCAATAACAATGACTACATACCACAACATGACACCATTTTCAACAAAAAACACAACCCAATTCCACCAATTACATTCCACACAAAATTATACAAAAATCAGGACAAAATTCCACAAATCATAATACTTAGGTCAATGTGTTACAAATACTCACCTCTTCCTCTTTTCCAAACCAATTATTTGATTCATCCACTTCCCAAATTCTTCAAGCTCTCAAACACCTTTCAAAAAATATAAAACTATAGCAATAAAGCTCTCATCACTATAAACAACATTAAAGAAGGGTATTAGAGTATTAGAGACCAAATAAGGCACCATACCTTGACTTCCTTCTTTCTCTTTCCTTCCTCTCATGGACGACAATAGAGGAACAAGAGAGACATGAGAGATGATGAAGATGAAGATGGGCAGATTTTTGGCCCCCAAAACGTCCAAATAAGGGAGAAAGAAGAGAGGAAGAGTGTTGAAATCTTGACCAAGATCCAAGGGTTCAAAAAGTGCCATGTGTCACGCTCTTGTTTCATCTTCTTGGGCACACATGGACTCTCACACATAGAATTTCACCCCTTTTAATCACATAACAATCAATCTCAACCATTGATCTTTGAGTTACCAATGAGCTTCCTCTTCGGTAACCAATCAATTGGTTAGTAATTTGACTGTTTTGCCCCTGATTATGGCAATTCACACTAAATCACCACCAAACAGGTCATATCATTCCTTTACACCACATTATGCTCCCTCCCTCTATTTTAAGTCAATTTAGATGTTAATCTATAATTGAATTTAAATATATGGTTTCGGTGCTGCTTACAACACATACGAATCACATTCAAATCTCAAATCACATCATATTCTCCAAAAGGGTTTATTTATCAATAATCACCTCCACTTTTGGAGTCCTTAACCCATAATCAAAATTTAAGATCTTGCTAAATCAGGGCTTAGCAGTTCACTAATCTCAGATTTATTCTCTAGCCTCAAGTCTCAGAATTCGGGGTATTACAACTTCACATAAAGATACATCACAAGGATGATGTATGCATTAGATAGTCAACCTTAGTCTAAGGGTCTATGACCCTAAAAGACCATGATCTCATCACATCAATCATGTTAGAAAACATCTCAATGAGAGATAATCCTTTAGAACTCATGAGGTATCATTATATCATTCATTAGCATTTTAGCTTCATTAGATATGGGCCTTGAACATAATTATCCTTTTAAAAGCCCTAGCCGCGTGATGGCTTGGGCCATTCACAGGTTAATGGGTTCTTCATTTTCCTTATAAGGTAATAGATTTTTTAAGGAGGTGAAGTTCTTTTTCTTAATGTCATCACCCATATCAAAACTTGAAGTATAAGTCATCACTCTTTCATGTCTCATGAGATATCCTTGCATCATCCATTGACATTTAGCTTCATTTGATATGAGCCTTGGATTAACGGCCATAATATTTTTAAATAATTAATTTAGGATAACCATTCTTTTGAATGGGTGTTATGGGGTGCTTAACACCTTCCCCATACACAATCGACTCCAGAATCCTAAATGACTTTTGTAGACCGATTTCATTCATTTTAAAAAGGTTTCCAAAATTATCTTATTTTAAAATTTTGGTAGCGGCTCCATATTTTTTAAATTTCGGGCACTACAATTCCAATTTCACAACAAACACTCTCCCCGCATAAATTTTCACTAGGAAACCATTAGAATCACTAAAACAACAAAATTCTCATCACATCCACTTTTGAAGTCATTAACCCTTAATCGAAATTTGGGATATTACAGGAGGGGAGGGGGAGGATGGGGTGGGGGTGAGTGTGTTTAGTTGGGGAAATTGAGAGGGAGGGGAGGGGAGAAATCTTGTCTTTTATGGTGTGTTTGGTTTGAGGGGAGGGAGGGGAGGATATGGTTGGTAAATTACAATTTTGGATAAGAGAAACATAAAATTTATCCTCTCATTCTTTTAAATTTTGAGTTCCCGCCTAAAATTAAAATACTTTCAACCCCAAAGAGCTAATTTAACCCCCATCTTTAGTGCTCCCCTCCCCTCCTTTCATGTCTCTCTAAATTTGGGTTCTTTTCGAGCGGTGAGAAATATTATATCTTATCTTGATTAAAATACCCATACTAATTTTTCATTATCCCAAATTTACCCATCTAATTATAAAACCCATATGATATTACTAGAATAAACTAAATAAATAAATAAAAATCTATCTAATAAAAATATATATAATCAAATCTATCTAATCAAATTGTATCTTAGTAAATATTACTAAACTCATTCAAATCGGTTATCTTTCTCAATTGTGTCAGTATTTATGATTCCCCTCTCCTCCTCCCTCTTTGTAAACACCACATGCTCCTCTACATGTTGTAGCCGCAAGTTGCTCTTCCAACCATCCAAACCTTCTTTCAGGGCGCAGGTGTCTATTTATAGATTTCTTTTGTATGATACATTACTTTAGATAAGTTTATTAATTTATTTTCTAATTAAATATTTTTTAATGTTATAATATGATCACAAGTATATACCTAGAATAATCATAGATAAATCAGATAAGTTTGTATGCTTTTAATGTTATCATAAGTATCTCAATAAAATATCATATCTAGATTATACCATAATTACCTTTGTTATCTTAGTATTATAATTTGATTTAGGATTTAGATTTAAATTTAAAAAACATATTAAATTTGATGAGTTAACATATTAAAATTATTAAAATCATCATTTCAAATATATATATAAGATTTTTTTTATCATATATAAGTGAGGTAATAGAGGTTTTTTACTATTTATAAATTAAAAAATAATAATTTTGATATATAAATAAAGTAGTAAGTCATATTTATCAATATTTAATTCACTCATATCCTTTCCCCTCCTAAACCAAACAAAAATACTCTCTTCTCCTTCCTTTCCATCCAACTAAATAAAACTCATGTCCTCTTCTACCTCCTCTTAGTTCCCTTCATTTACCTCGTCTCCCAATCCCTTCATTGAACCAAGGCCGAGACGAACAACATAATAAATATATATAACAGACAATATCAGGAGAAGGACTGAAATTAACAAATAACACGATATCACGATAAGAAAATAACAAAATTAAAATGTATAAAAGGAACAACAACAACAACAACAACAACATAATAATAATAATAATAATAATAATAATAATAATAATAATAATAATAATAATAATAATAATAATAGGGTTAAGGGGCAATTGATGCTACTAAAATTCGATTAAGCCTTCTTTCTCTGGTTTGTCTCCAAGATTCCCAATGATTAAGAAGAACTTCAGCACCCCCTTCTTTCACTTTCTCAACAACGAAAACGGAGATCAATTCTTGATCCAAAACGCAACCGCCTTCTCTGTTGCGTTCTCGCCTTCTGAGAAGCCGAGCAAGAAGATTCTTCGTAGTCCCCAAAACGCCGCTCGACCTCTACTTCAGACGCTCAGTGTCAGATCTATTGAGGAAGATGATCTACAGTGTCCCTTCCAAAACAGTCGCTTCCTTCCTCACAGTTCCCTCCGACGATGGTGGCGCCAGAGTTACCCTTTGATTATCACCCTCTGCTTCAACTTCGCTCTCTCTGTAAGAAAGCAATTGATGATTATAAGAATGCACCACTATTGCGATGGCCTCTCCTTCTTCTCGATGAAGATCCCAAATTTTCCTTTTGGTCGCCTAATGATTTCTCTAAAAACAGTGTCGCATAATGCTCCTTGGAAACAAAAAAATAAATGTATAATATTCTAATTAAACCAATAATAACAGAAACTTTTTTTTAATTATAATTTATTTATTCTTTTACCTAATCTTAACTATTTCTATTTAATATAAAATTACGATATTTTATTTGAAATCCCCTAAATAATGTATCAATTTGATATCTTATTAAAATCTCTAATAAATCCCTTTAATTTAGCATTGATGACTCCTAAATATACCAAAATATATATCAAATTCTATTAAAAATGAGGAGTCGTCAATAATTTTGCCTTAGAAGTTTTCACTGGGGGGCAATTTTGCCCCGAAAGTTTCAAAAAGAGAGCAATTTCGCCCCAGCTATTATCTCAGTTAATTTTGATTGTTAGTTGACCAAATATATTAAGCTAACAATTCACATGTTATCCACGTCATTTTTCTTAAGATGCAAATTTTTTTCTGAAGTTCACTTATTATCTACTTCATTTTTTTAAAGTTAGATTTAAAACTTCTGGGGTAAATTTGCACCTTAACAAAAATAACGTGGATAACATGTGGACTGTCAGTTTAGTATATTTGGTTAACTAATATTCAAAATTAATTGAGATAACGGTCATGGCAAAATTGCTTCCTTTTTTAAACTTCTGGGACAAAATTGCCTCTCAGTGAAATTTTCTAGGGCAAAATTGACCTTTAACCCATAATAATATAAAAGAAATCACTTAATATGTAGTAAAGGTATAGAAAATTAAAATCGCACATGATAATTGGGTAATGGGATAGTTGGGTAAATGAAATCTAATATAGAATATTATTGTGTACCACAAAGAGAGTAGAAAAAATAGAAATTTATGCCATAAGCCTTCAAAGCGAACTAATGTTGATAGCATGTTATAAAAATGAGAAACATAACAGAGATTAAAGATGAGAGAAATGGAGAATACAAGAGAAAGTAAGAGGACAAATGGGGGTGGTTCTTATTCATCTTAAGGTTTTCCACCACTAAGTACATGTACACTATTTATAAGCCATAAGTCCTTCAATTACATTTCAAGCGTTACACAAGAGAATAAATTTACGTAATTGTAAAATATGTTACATTGGGAAGTTATGTGTATTAATCATAAGAAACTCCTAAGAGGCTATTCATTTATAGGTTATATTGATTTATTTGGAAAACTTTAAAAGACACTCTTAGGCCCTGTTTGGTTCAAAGGGAGGGGATAGAAGGGGAGTGACTCATTTTCCATCCCCTAAAAAACTCCCCAATTTGGAGGAAACAAAAATGAGGGAATGAGAGGGATTTGGACCCCCTTCTTTGAAACCCCTCCCCTCCAATTTTTCATATCAAATAAGGGGAGGGGCTCATTTTTCATCCGCTCCCCTTCAACCAAACAAGCCCTTAGAAGGTTATGAACATTCACCTAAATATGACCATATTTATAACAAGATAAAGAATTTCATTTGTTTATTAATAAATCAGTCAAGTAGAGCAAAGCGAAAAAATCATATCGCTAAAACCATCTAATTACACGCTCGCGCACACACACAAAAACTCATTGAAAAAGGATTTTTGCAATTTTTAAGACAGTTACTTTCATGTCACTTTGATCAAAACATAGCCCAATACGGTGTCTTGTTATCATTACCAAATTACTAAACATTCAAGAAGAACCAATTTATATGGGTAGAGTGAGAATTAAACACTCTCTTAGCTTAAGAAAGTAAGCTAAGAGAGTATTGAGCTTAAGAAATTCAGGAAAAGCATCACTTCTGTATATCCTAGTTTCACAAATCCTGGATCAACAACTACATGTTTCTCAAGTCATTATAACTAAAGCTCTATTTAGTTACAAAATACCACATCTCAATCAAATCCGTCCTCTTCATGTTCATAATCAGCACCTAGAGATATGGAATAATAATAATAATACAAACTAAGTTAATCTCAAAATAAGTCCCCTTTTTCTCAGTGCATTTGTACATTTCACAGAACCAAAAAGCTCTGATATGTTGCATTTCAGCTTCCATGGCATCAAAATAAATTCTTCTAGATATAACCCACTAATGTCGACTACCTTGTACCTTCATAAAGGGAAGAAATAAAAGGCTGTAAAATGTTGACACATACCATAATCACAAATTCCTTGCTCCTTAATATGTCATATGTCATAAGTTAATTAAGAATATCTTGCATTTTGATCTGTCGACTGTTAGTCGAATCTAAGTACCTTGTGCTGTGTGATAATTAGGGGTAGTTAGGTAATGGTTAAGGAAATTGGTTAGTTAGACTCCCCTATATGCAGTGATATGATGAATGTAATAGGTGTCTATCAATTGACTAATACATTACTACGAAACAAGTATATCAGTCGATATCAGAGCAAGGGTATGCTTGAGAGGAGGTATTGGCATGGGATTACGGGTAATTAAGAATGGTTAAGGTATTTTGTTAGTTAGAGACTCCCTTATTAGTGTAAATAAGGAGATAGGGTGAATATAATAGGTGTTTATTGATTGAATTTCTATATCATACATGTATCACTCAATAGTACAAAATCCTACTAGATATGTACAAGGCTTATCTTGTATAACCAAAGACTAGAATAGATTACCCTTCATTATACCACTTAATGTGTATGAAGTTTAAACATTTTAATTTTAATTATGATAAGTTTGACTCAGATTTTAAAACCTAGCTTTATGCTGGAAGAGAGAATCACAGAACATGCGTTACAAGAGAGAGAAATTGTAAAAGGGAGTTACTTGCTCTTGACTTTTTTGGAGCTCCTGTTCAAGTGTAAGGCATTCAAATCTTCATCTCCTTCCTCCTCATTTTCTGATCTATTTGCTCTAATTATGAACACCTAAAAGTGAAAATTTTGTTCATATGAGTTTTGACTGGCTCAAAAAATCAAGAGCAGGCACAAATCTGCTTAATGATCACCTTAAATTATATGGGTTTGATCAGTTGAAACACTAATACATCCCCATCAACTAGTTCATGATCAAATGAGAAACCCCTCCAACCACCACTAGCTAAGACCAATTTTATCAGTAAGGTAATTGGTGGAAGACTCATTTAATTCCTGTCCTCATCTATTAGAGTTATTGTTTCATTATAGTTAAAATAAATAATGCAGCTAGTTAAGACCACAAACTACAGACTTCAAAAAGCTTAAGATAGAATGGAAGAAGCAGACTTTAAAGATGACTTAAAAAGGAGGAAGATGAAATGGAGGAAGCTAGAGAAACCAAAAGGATTTGAAAGTGGCAGAAGAAGGATGCTGCATGTACATATACATATGAAGAAATCTTGTATACTCACATGCAAAAGTTTGATTTGACAAGGCATTCTCATCCACAATGTGAACGAGTTCACTATTTCAATAATTGAAACTGGTTCACAGTAAAAGACAAAATAGAATCATTCTGGCCGTGAATGAGTTTTGTGTAAATTTAAACTCGATCCTCATGAGAATAAGTCTCACTATAATATCTAAATAAATATTTTTGAAAGTGTAGTGCCTGAGTAATTTTTTACTGTTTATCATGTCAAGGTAAAGAAGTTGTTCCCTAATTTTAGTTGTCATTTAAGACTGGATGCAACTCAAATACTAACTTAAGATACCAAATTATTCTCACAATGTAAAGTGAGGGGTGCCTACTAACATGTTTATCTTCTAATGGGTTGTTTGATGTGAAGGTTTTGGAAGGAAGTTTTTATGAGTTAAATCTAAAAACATTAAAAAAATGATGTTATAAAATTTTAACAAAAAGTTGTAAGGGAAAATCCAATTTAAATACCATTTCAATTGTCAAAACCCACAAAAGTCTCTTATAACTTGAAAAAGACATATAGGTGTTCAAGGACCAATCTGGGTTACTAAAGTTTAATTCAAAAGACCAAGATGCCCTTCAACTTATTTATTCTCACACTCACGAGAAACCAAGACCAAGACCAAATGCTCTGTACTCTCTCCCTCCCTTCCATGCCTAAGCTTCTTTTCCCCTGCAAACCCAAACCCATACCCAAACTCAGAACCACAGCCCTTCGTTGCTTCTCTGGTATGCTTCTATTTCTCCTTCTCCTTTTGTTCCTCTTCTTACTACTATTAATCTTGCATCTTCCCCTTTTCTCCGCTAGACTAGGTTTTTCGGTATGGGTGGAAGCCGGCGCCGCGTCGGACATTTGCTGGTGGGGGGAGTATAGTATTTCTTGTTAATGAAGCTCAATGTCTTATTCTGTGTAACACTTTTTACTCTTCAAATCCTGGGTTTGTTGAGGAAGTTTCAGTTTTGGGGATTTATTTGGCCTTTTGAAGCACAAAAAACTTGGGTACTAATTTAATGTTGTCCACCGATGGAATGGTGGTCAGACTCGAGAATCTAATATAGAATTGTTACTTGTTCTATGAATTTTTCCTTCCCTATACGGAAGTAGAGATTTGAAAGAGCAGGATAATACTTTATAAATGCAGTTTATAGCCTTTGAGTTTGAGGAGATTTCTAGTCAAAAGTAGTATGTTTTGTAAGTGAATTTAGTTAACCACGGACACATATCTAAGTGGTCATAATTGAATATATTGCACTTTGATTACTTTTTGCCAAACACATTGAGATTGCTTTTATGCCGTTTCAAAATTATCTAATTGAAATGCATTTTGGCATCTTAAATTCACAAATTGTAGCCAAAAGGGGTGGACATTAACAGGTTCAATAACGGGAATGATAAGGTTTTTAATAATTTTGACGAGAATGGTAATGGGAATAACTAATTAGTTTAACCAAACATTATGTGTGGATTGTCCAAAAAGGGTGGCTTCTGACAGGTTCAATAATGGGAATGACAAGGTTTTTAATGGTTTTAACGAGAATGGTAATAGGAATGACAAATTAGTCCAACCAAACATTATGTGTAGATTGGCCAAAAGGGGTGGCCTCTGACAAGTTCAATAATGGGAATGACAAGGTTTTTAATGGTTTTGACGAGAATGATAATGAGAATGACAACTTAATAGTTCCAAACATTATGTGGGCAAGTGTTTGCCCAGAAGGGAGGACGCTGACAAATTCACTAATGGAATTAACAAAGTTTATAACAGTTTTGACGAGAATGGTAATGAGAATGACAAGTTTCATAATTGTTCCAAACATTATGTGGGCAAGTGTTTGCCCAGAAGGGGGACGCTAACAAATTCACTAATGGAATTAACAAAATTTGTAATGTGTTTGACGAGAATGGTAATGGGAATGACAACTTAATAGTTCCAAACATTATGTAGGCAAGTGCTTGCCCAGAGGGGGGGAACGCTAACAAATTCACTAATGGAATTAATAGAGTTTGTTATGGTTTTGACGAGAATGGAAATGGGAATGACAACTTAATAGTTCCAAACATTATGTGGGCAAGTGTTTGCCCAGAAAAGGGGACACTGACAAATTTACTAATGAAATTAACAAAGTTTGTAATGGTTTTGACGAGAATGGTAATGAGAATGACAAGTTTCATAATGGTTCCAAACATTATGTGGGCAAATGTTTGCCTAGAAGAGGGGGACGCTAACAAATTCACTAATGGAAATGGCAAAGTTTATAATGGTTTTGACGAGAATGGTAATGGGAATGACAAGTTTCATGATGGTAATGACAAATTCTGATGACATTGACAAAAATCACCAATGTTTATCACAGCAACTACCAAGTAAAGGGTTCAAATGACAATTTAACATTGCTCATTCCACTTACACCCAATGTATACAAGCCATGAACCCAGAAGAAGGTGTTCCTTCAACTATAATTAAATGGTTTTAAGCTGTCACCATTAACAATTGTTTCAATGGAAATGACAAGTTTAGTAATGGAATTTACAAAATACCAGATTCTTACTGACAGCACCTACTAAAAACATTGTCAACAAAAAATTTAACACTACTCATTCCACCTACACCCAATGCATAGAAGTCATTAACCCAAAAGAAGATGTTCCTTCATGTATACTTTAATTACATCAACTGTCATCATTAATAACAATTTCAATGGAAATACAAGTACAGTAATGGAATTTATAAAACACCAGATTCTTACAGACAGTAACTACTAAATACATTGTCCAATGACAAGTGAACATTACGATTCCACCAGCACCTAATGTTTTCTTGTCATTCCCATAGCCTTTTTCTTTGCCCTATATGCTTGCTTATATGTCAATTGCACTCCATAATCTCTAGTCAAACTCTTCCTTATTTCATTTGGACGCTTGTCTGTGTACTCAAATTTGTGCGCAATACTGAACTTGTGCAGCATATTCTTGAAATTATCCGTATATTGAAACGTTTGATTTACTCCTAACAATAAATCCATCCACTTCTTATAGTTCATCTCTGGCATCGGTGTTGGTGCGCTATCAACTACACATGGAAGGCTAAGAAGAGATCTTGCATTACACTCATTTTGTACAAATTCATCATTCATTCCATAACACACAGCATCATCAATGTACGACATTTGCTTCACAGCTCCCAATAATTGATCAACCATGCATGGATATTAACAAGTGTTATGAACACATATTACCAAAAACACTATAGCAAATAACTTTTTATGTAACAAAAAAAATGACACTTGCCTTTTTGTATCATCCATGGCCCTTCCTTCGTTATCACTTCCTTTACATGCTACATATACATGTGCACTAGTATCATTATAATGAAACAGATTTTCCATTTCAGAATCATCGATCAGATTTACTAATATCTTTTCATCACAGCTCAAAATGTATTTAATGTCGCATCTATGCCCATCTACACCAAACCATTCTCCTATTATTACTCTCAATTATTCATTTATCATCCCCTCCTTCATTGATTTTACCCTCACACTCCCACCACTATATTTAACTCCACCTTCAACTTTACTTACAAACTCCCCCCTAACGTGGAAAAAACATATAAGTGACTTTGACAAAGGTGTTGCTTGAATATTTAATGTCATCTTGCATGATAACCTGTAAGAAAAAAATCAGATTTCATGACATTGTTAGTCTCATACTAATGAAAATTCATCACTAAAAAAATTCCCCACAACACACCTTCTTAGACCATTAACTGCTTTATCAATATGTCTGATAATATCACTTTATTCCCAATTAATAACAAAGTTAAGTCTTTACTAAGTATTTAACCTCCAACTCCAGACCCATGTCATGACAGTATACATTTCTCAATGATTTTACTAACTTACTGCTGCTCTTAACAGAATCTGCTTTAGGATTTACAATAATAGTAAAGGTGTTGACAAAGTCTGTAATAGATTTGACAAGAGTCACTAACTTATAACAACATGTGCCAAACGATTGAGCAACAGTTTTTCTTTGTCATCAATTAAGTTATGCGAGTTATTGCCTGTCAAAATGAGTTATTGCATTTACTACTATTGTTAACGCTAATGACGAATTTAGTAATGGTAATGACAAATCCTGTAATGGCATTAACAACAAACCAGATGTGGTAATGACAGCAACTACCTTCTACGTACAGATATGCTTATGACATCTTCATTACATATTATTCATTCCACTTGCACCTACTCAACGGTCAGTCATTACATCAACCCAATGCTACCTATTTCAAATCATTAACCTCTTCATTATGCTCCCTCTTATAGCTAATAAGACCCAAGACATACATAACCCACACCATACCATCGATGCTGCTGTAGTTACGTAAAGTTTGAACCTTTAATCCCACTAAACCTATAAACCCACTTACCCACAACCAAAACTGTCATTAATAACCTACAATCGCAACACCATCATCATTTCATAGCCCTCATTCACAGCCCCAAACAAGTTAGCTTCCATACACCACATGACTGCCCATCTATTTACTGTTCATGCACCCTCAAACCCACCGAACAACACCCAATACCTACCAATATGAATAATGACGATAAGATGGTTATAGTCTGATTCATCTAAAAAAGATTATGTTTATCAGAAAATTACTTGCAATTGTTCGATTCAACCTTGATCGAACGTTCTTCACCTTCAACATTGCTCTACGGACATCACCTTCGACTGTGTTTTTTTTTTCTGTAGCTTTTTTCCACAGCAGCCACCTCATATGAGACAAATTTTAAAAGGGGCATTTTGGTCTTTAGCCTTAAACTTCAGTAACCCATATTGGTCCTTGAACACCTATCTGTCTTTTTCAAGTTATAAGAGACTTTTGTGGGTTTTAACAATTAAAATGATATTTATATAGGATTTTCCCAAGTTGTAAGATACTCATATACTTATTTCTCAATCAAATCAACATATGTATTTTTTATTGATAATTTATATCTACAACAAACTCATATGTATTTTTTATTGATAATTTACTATTGAGCTTTCATAAAGCGTAAGCATTGATTGATAACAGTAAATAAATAACTATTATTATTGAGCTTTCAAAAAGCTTAAAGCATTGCTTAATGGTGTAATATCAATGGAGAGGGGTGTCTCCATTGATTTCCCTCTCCATTAAATCTATCTATCATTATATCAATTTTTAATGGTTGAAATTTAATAATATTAAAAAATATTATTATAATAAAAATCTGTCATGATAAATCTCAACCATTAAAAGTTACTCTAATGGTAGATACATTCAATGGAGAGGGAAATCAATGAAGACACCCCCTCCCTCATAAAATCAATGGAATAAGAGTTTTTAACAACTAATAAATGGAATGTTTCTATTTTTATTGTTATAACTATCCATTTATTATACAAAGAGAGAGTTTGAACTTACAACTTAAAAAGGAGTTTAATGTCATTTAGCTATAAGACCCACAACAAATGGCATTTTTCCACATGTACGAGGCATGTTTATTTAGAGCAAAATGAGAATCATGTCGCTGAAACCATCTAATTATATATTTTGAAACTCGTTGGAAAAGGACTTTTGCAATTTTTAAGATCGTGATTCATAAGTCTCTTGCACGGGAGAGCTTTCTCTCTTTCTAAGGCGATGCTCCTAGGGAAGATCGCTTCTCTATTGCTGCCATTGATCGCCTATATCAGCCGTTCCTACACCTTTGAATCTGGTTTCTCTTCTGGTTTTTCCTCCTTACCCCTGCTTTTCTTTTGGGATTTGTGTTTTTTCCTGGCATCATGAGATTGTTGGCGTGTGAAGATCACCATCGAACTTATTGTCTCAATCATTATCTCTTTGCCAAAATCGTAAGTCCTAGACGTATTCGTGCTTCAAAAATCCAAGCTTTTATGAATATTCATTGGTCTCTTCAAGCTCCTGTGCGAGTCATTCAGTAGCGCCTCAACTACTTAGTTCTTCACTTCCAGAGTTCTGTATATCAAATGGTTATTCTCAGTTAAGGATCTTGGCTTCTTTAGAATCTTACATTAGCAGTCCATGAATGGAAACCTGAAACTCCTATTTCTGATGTGTCTTTCTTGTTTTATCATGCATGGATTCAAATTCTTGGGCTTCCTCTAGATTATTACACAAGGGAGGTGGCTTATATGATTGGTTCTTTATTTGGGGAAGCTGTTGATTATGATCAGACTTGTCTTCAATCTCACAGTGGGTTGCGCATTAAAGTTATATTGTCATATTGCATTTCACTGCCTTCTATTCTTAGTTTTCACCTTCAGTCCGGTAAGTTAATCCCTTTGTCGGTTCTGTTTGAACACTTTGGTGGTTGCTGCATGCATTGTGGTTTAGTGGTGTATGGGCTTGGGCTCTGAACTACAACTCTTATTCTTTTTCTGAGTCTTCGCCAGACCATGTGGATTCTCCCAATAATTCTCAGACTCTGGACGATTCTCCTTTGTGACCGAATACTTCTCAGTCACCCCTCATCATCCTTGGGTTCTGAGGGTCGGACACTCTCACCGATGAAAGAGGGATTGATCCGGGGAAGTTCACTTAGTTATAGTCCAGTTGAGGCGTTGGGAGAGGCATCCCATCTTAAAATCCTGTCTTTAGATCATGGGTGAGCCTAACCCCTTTCTTAAAATTTTAATATAAAAAAAAAACACTTCTAAATCAATTAAAAGCACAGACCCATATTCTAAAGCACAGGCTTTTTCTCTACCATCATCTTCTAGCAGCTCTACTTTTACAGCTGTTGGCAAATGAAAGCGATCTCAATCTGACTTTCCTTCTTTTAGTTCAAAACGAACTAAGCTTGTTACTTCGGGGCAACAAGACTGCTCCTCTTTCTAGGTCAAGAATTTTCAGTAGTTTTCATGTCTTTTACCATTCTTGGAGTCTTCTGAGGCAACTTCAATTCGCTTCCTATTGTTGTTTGGGTTCTAAGGAGCAATTCTATACTTTTTATGTTCAGTTCTCTGATGTAAAGCTCTATTCACGCTTATTCACCATCTTCAAAAAGCGTCTGCAAGATGAGCGCCACGCTCATGTTCTGGGTTCTAGCCGAGCTTGTGCCAAAAAGCTCCGCACGTCTGCTTCCTTTTGCTAGGCTGCTCATTGGTTTCTTTTACGCTGTTGTATGTTTTTTCTGCCTGTCAGGTTTGTAGGTTGGGTCTTTGAACTTTGTTCGGGTGCCATCTCTCACTTCCCATAGGAAGCCATGAACCTCGTTGGTTCGACTGGGTGACCCATATCCTCTGGGAGATGTGCTACAACACCCGCCTCTATGCTCTTGTTCGACTCTTCCTCACTCTGTTGGTGCTGTTGATAGCAATGGGTGGCCCTCTTTTGATGGCTCCAAACCTTCTTTGAAGCCGAAGTCATTTGTTGTTATGTTGTTTCGTTTGATTCATGTGCTCTGCATTCGTTCGTTGCTTGTTGGTTCTTTTTCTGTTGTTTGCTTTGTTTGTTTCCTATCTTGGGCTATTGGCTTTGTATTTCTATATCATGTAATGTGCCCCAAGTTTATGTAATCATTTTATCGTGTGTTAATGCGTTTTGATCTTCTTATTAAAAAAAAGAAGCAACAACAATTTTTGAGATAGTTACTTCCATATGGCTTTGATCAAAACATAGTCCAATATACTATCTTTTATCATTACCAAACATTCAAGGACCAATGTATACATGTTGAGTGATAATGCTTAATGAACTTAAGAAATTCAAGAAAAGCACTTCTGTAATCTTGGATCAGCAACAACATGTTTCTCAAGTAATTATAAGGAAAACTCCAGTTAGTTACAAAATACCACATCTCAATCAAAATCTGTCCTCTTCATGTTCATAATCAGCACCAAGAGATGATGGAATAATAATACAAACTAAGTTAATCTAAGTAAAAAGTCCCCTTTTTCTCGGTGCATTTGTGCATTTCAGAGAACCAAAAATCCCTGATATGTTTGTTGCCTTGCAACTTCCATGACACCAAAGTAAATTCTTCCAGCTATAACCCAGCAATGTGGACTACCTTGTACCTTCATAAAGAGAAGAAATAAAAAGCTGTAAAATGTTGACACAAACCACAATCACAAATTCCTAGCTTATTAATATGTCATAAGTTAATTAAGAATATCCTGCATTTGATTTGTGGACCATTAATTGAATCTAAGTACTTTGACTTTGTGTTATGTGATAATTAGGAGTAGTTAAGCAATGGTTAAGGAAATTGGTTAGTTAGAGACTGCCCCATATATAGTGATATGATGAATTTAATTGGTTTTTATCAATTGACTAATACATTACTACGAAACAAGTATATCAGTTGGTATTAGAGCAAGGATACATTTGGAGGGAGGTATTGGCATAGGATTACATGTAGTTACCAATGTTTAAGGGAATTTTGTTAATTAGAGACCCCCTTAACACTGTAAATAGGGAGATAGGATGAATGAATTACATGGTACAAAAAACCGGATCAGACCGGCCGGTGTGACCGGAAAACAGGTGAACCGGTCTTCAGTTCGGTCCGGTTCACTGCTTGAGAGGGAGGGAGAGTCGACCCGTTGGAAACCGGTCAAAACCGGAAAAACTGGTGGGTTGATTGGTTCAACCGGTTTGCTATGTTTTCTTTTTTTCTTTTTAAAATGAGATATCTAGTTCAACAAAGAGGCTGAAAAAGAAAGAAAATCGTAGATCTAGACCGATATACATACAATATATAATATTTTAATAAATTATAAGAACAAATTTTAATTTCAAGGCCACAAAAATTTTAAAAACAAAAAGAATAAATGAAAAACCATTATATATTATATACATATAATATATAATATTTTAATCAATTAATTTGATATGGTTCAAGTAATCAAATATAACATAATCAATTAATTTTATTTATAAAAGTTTAAAAATATATTAATATATATTGTTATTAATAAATTGTAATATTTTAATATGACCAGTTAGACCCCGGTTAACCTATTAACCCTTGAACCTATTCCGTGACCGGTTCATTACCAGGTCCGGTTTTTTGTTGCTTGCTGTATTAAGGTGTCTATTGATTGAATTTCTATGTTATACATGCATCATTTAAGAATACTAAATCCTAATAGAAATGCATAAGGCTTATCTTGTATAACCAAAGAGTATAATAGATGACCCATGATGTTTGAAGTTTAAACATTTAAATTTTGTTTATGATAAATTTGACTCAGAGATATTAAAACCTAGCTTTATGCTCGTAGAGAATAACAGAACATGCGTTATAAGAGAGAAATTGTAAAAGGGAGTTTACTTGCTCTGACTCTTTTGGAGCTCCTGTTCAAGTGTGAAGCATCCAAATCTTCATCTCCTTCCTCTTTGTTTTCTGATTTATATGCTCTAATAATGAACACCTAAAAGTGAAAAATTTGTTCCTATGAGTTTTGACTGGCTCAAAAAATCAAGAGCAGGCACAAGTCTGCTTAATGATCACCTTAAATTCTGTGGGTTTGATCAGTTGAAACACTAATGCATCCCCATCAACTAGTTCATGATCAATTGAGAAAGCCCTCCAACCACCACTAAGTCCAGTTTTATCAGCAAGGTATTTGGTGGAAGACTCGTTCCCATCCTCATCTATTAGAGTTATTGTTTCATCATGGTCAGGAAGATGGGTTTTACAGAACTGAACTGGAAGACCCTGTTCAGAACAAGCAAAGAAAAACCCAAAAGATCATTTCTTTTTATCTCAAGAGCTTACCATTAATGAAGAAAACAGAGTATTTCCCTTTACTTACTAGCCAAAATCCTCCAGTGACGTGTGATTGGAGCATAGGTTTGATGAAACTTGGGTATTTAGAATCTAAACCAGGGAGAAGTTCTTCAGCTCTATCAATTGCATATTGCCTAACTTCATCTGAAGCATAAACTCGATTTAGCAAGTCCCTTTTCTGATAGGACCTACAAGTCATTTTTCCTATATGAAAATTTCCTCTCAAGAGAAGCTCGAACAAGTAACAAACAAGTATGAAACTTGATCTCACCTTCTTGGTCTCAGCAAAGGTTCAATGGGAACCTTGCAAGAACAAAAACAAACCCCATCAAAAACTCAAATATTTTGCAACAAAAACTGAGTGAAAGAAAAAGCAGAAGATTGAAGACTAACTTCCTTATAATTTGGAGAAGGTAAGCTGGCTACGCGACTAGACCTTCTTACTGGAGCAGAAGAAGGACTCACAGCCTGACGTGGCACCCTAGCCTTCGCCTGTAACCAAAACAAAAATAAAAATAAAAAACGGACCCAGTAAAGGTCACAGGAGTTTCTGATGAAAAAGAGAATAAAACAAGTGAAATACTCACAGGGAAAGATTTATTAGGTGACGGTGAAGGTTTCAAAGCAGAAGCAAGCTTGTTGAGGTTGAGCTCTTCCATTCTCTTCTTGTTTTCTTCTAGCCGTTGTCGCCTGCATTCTTCGTATGTTAACTTGGAAACCACCATTTTTGTCTTCACAGGTGTGTTTGCTGGAACAAAAATGCATAGTTCAACTTAGAAATTTTTTGAGGAAATGAGACGATGGTTGCGAGTGGAAGCCCATGTGAGTGCCAATATTACCAAAACGGCTAAAACTTGTTCAATTCAGATTCGAAGAGAAGCATTGCACTGATCTTGTATAGTTCCTATTTCAAGAAGGTCATCATCGTTTAAAAAGCAGGTCTGTCATATTAATTATTTCTCTTCTCGATATTCGATCAAATGGAACCGTACGAACGACTACAACATATATTTCATTCTTTTTATAAAATAGACAATATTGGTATTAAAATAAATAAATAGGCAATATTATCGGAAAAATTGGAGAAAGTCCTCTGTTAAAAATTTTTATTGGTAAGGATCTGGATAACCTAAACTAGAATTTTCATAATATGTGTGTGCAAAATTTGTAAAGTGTCATGTGTATAAAAATTAATGTTAAGAGTTCCATATTGAGAAATCTCTTAAGTATAGTGTGGTTTATAAGTTCAAGGGGATAAGATGAGCTAACCAGCAAGTGGCCAAGTAAACATGAGTCCTACATTAGGAAGTCTTACAAATGGAGTGTGGTTTATAAGTTTAAGGGCTCTTCCTCCAAATAAACTAGTCTTTTAGGATTGGGTTTATTGGGAGTTCCCAATATGGGAGTCAAAAATTATCATGAGTTTTTCACCAATAAAATTTTTAATATGGAATTTTTCACCAATTCTCAATATTATTAAATTAAAATATAAGTAAAAGGGAAAATCACTAATAAAGAACTTCACAAATCCTAAAAGATAAAAAGGTGTTTCGAATATTTATAATCCTTAAAAAGTGTTAGTACCTGATTTGTCTTTTTTGAAATTTAAAAGAATTAATACAAATGCCTTTATTAAATCTCATTTTTACTTTCTCTTGCCCTCTCTCTCTTTCTTCTTCTTGGGTTCCATGCCGAGAGTGTCTAACAACGGCAGTTGAGACAACCTCCTCCAATAATGGTGATGGCAGCCTTTGCCTCCTCTAGCAACGATGAAAGACAATGGCGTCCTCCTCTAGCAACGATGAAGAAGAAGAGAAGGGGCATGAAGATTTGGGTGGAGGTGGTACCTTCACTTCTGGAATTCCCTCGCAGGTCTCCTGGTACTCTCAAGCTTGATACAATCCTTAAGGAAGATCTAACCTTTCAAGAAGACGATTCTTTCGATTTGTGAACTCACAAGTTGCAAATTTTCATAAGATTTGATAGGGGTTTCATCAGTTCTGATAGAGGTTTCACAAGTTCAGATAAGGTTTTTACAAGTTCTCAAAAGAATTTCACAACTTCCTTAAAAAATTTTACAAGTTACAAATCAAAATTCACAATATTTGATAAGGGTTTCACAAGTTCTGATAAAGGTTTCACAAATCAAAATAAGGTTTTCACATGTTTTTAAATGAATTTCACAATTTCCTTAAAGAATTTAACAAGTTGTAAATCAAAATTTACAAAATTTGATAAGGATTTTCACATGTTTTTAATAGAGGTTTCACAAGTACGGATAAGGTTTTCACGAATTCTGAAAAGAATTTCATAACTTTCTTAAAGAATTTCATAGGTTGCAAAGCAAAATTCACAAGATTTGATGAGGGTTTTCACAAATTCTAATAAAGGTTTCACAAGTTCGGATAAGGTGTTCACAAGTTCTGAAAAGAATTCCACAAATTCAGATAAGATTTTCACAATTTGCAAATCAAAATTCAAATCTGATAAGGGTTTCACAAGCTGTGATAAAAGGTTCACCAGTTTAGATAAAGTTTTCACAAGTTCTTACAAAAATTTCACAACTTGCATATCAAAATTCAATTCTAAAAAGGGTTTTATGAGTTTGGATAAAACTTTCACAAGTTCATATAAGATATTGTCAAACTCTCAAAAGAATTTCACAAGCCCAGGGGAAGATCCGAACAATTCAACAGAGGAAGAACTGGAATGGACAAGGGCAGGTCCTCCATCTTCACGACAAGAACGAGCAGAAACGATGCATGTGACCGGAAAATCGGAGTGCTCGAACTTCTTGATAAGCCGAGAAAGCATCTTCGAGCCGATGTTTCTGAAGGATTTGAGGAACAAGTCGACATTCTTAGCTTGAGTGGAGCCGGCCTCATCTACTCCATGGGCTCGACGGTGACATTTGGGGCGACAATGGAGTTGACGGTGTATTTGGTGGTGGTGACGGTGGCTTTGAAGCCTTTAGAGGCTAGCCTTTTAGCAAATTGAAGGAGAGGATAGCACTAAATTCAAAAGGAAAGCAAAAAACAAAAACAAATCATTAGTTTAATCTAGAGGGGAAAAACAAGTAAAAATTTATAAAGGATAGCACTTCCTCCACCTTGGCCAAAGCTAGCAAATAATCATCCACTGATTTTGAGCCCACCTTGAAAGTACTGGAAATTATAGAACTTGCAGCACTCCAAAAACCATTTTCCTATTTCAATTTTGTCAACACCCGTTTCCATTTTGATAATCGAAGAGTAATAAAGACAAAATTCAATGGGCATACAGAAAAGTACAATCATACTGATAAAAATATTCGTTTACGATCCCAATGTCGTTCATTTACAATTCCGATATTGTTCGACGACGGAAACGGAAAATACAGCGGAAGTTTTAATATTTACAAATTTCACCAAAATATCACAAAATAGACTAATTATGATCACGATCTTGTCTGCGCCTCAAGACACGTGTCGCTCACTTTCCGGCGTCTACATCTTTTCCCTTTGGCCCACTGGTACCCGCTGAGGTGTTTATTTAAAAATAGGGTGAGATTCCGAAGAATCCTCGTAGAGACATAATATCGTTCATAGAAAATGCAAAAAGTAAATATGACATGCGCCAAGGTATGCACAAATTAATGAACAATATAAACATATCATCGTCATGTATACATGAGTAGGGCTCAACCCCACAATCTACACCGGTTGAACTTCTACCAACTCCCAGTGTAAGTGCACCTCTGGCACTAACTGCCCCTTTCTAGGCAAATCATGTTGATTAATAAAGTGCATTTACAAAACAATGGCATCCACACAATCACATAGCTTATGGTATAGTGTATGAAGGATAATGTCCCTACCTCAGAGCTTTAATATCCCCTTTCTAAATATGCCTCGAAGAACGTGTCGTATCCGGCTTCCAAATCGGTCCTAAAATATTAAATGTACCAGAAATAGGTCATAACCTATCCAAGTATCATTTTAGACTATCCCATAGTGTTTATTGTGGTTATATTAGTCTATGGTGAAAATTTACAAAAATGCCCTCGAAAACCCGGCTCGATGGCACGTTTTCCCAAAATTTTGACTAAGGCTATTCTAACTTATTTTCGCCCAAGGAATCCATTTCTGAGCTCAAAATTACCAAATTCACTCTCAAATTACAAAAATGCCCTTGACAACCCCTATTTAGGGATTTCAGTGGCATTTTCGTAATTATGCTTTTTCGGCCTCTACCGAAAAAGTGCCTAACTGTAACCCCACATATTTTTGCCCACTGAGTCCAATGAAACCATTTATTTCATGAAAAACTCCTACTACCAAATCTGGTCCGGCAGAAATATTGAGAGAAAAATAGAAAAATGGAGCTTTGTGTTTTAGCTTCCAAAAATTATACTTTTTCACTTCTAATCCTTGATCAACTCATTTAAACACTTCATAACCATGATTTAAAGGATTTTGGGCAGCATAACCCCTTAGCGTTATGGCTTTTCCAATTTTACAACTTGACCAAAAATCACATAAACCAAACAACAATTACCAACAACAACTTCAATACACAAAGAAGTTGAGATTTTGGAGATTACCTCTTGATCCTTGATGTTTCTCTCTCTAGGACGTCCTCTCTCTCTCCTCAACCTTGAGATTAGCTTGCTAACATGGTGATTCATGGAGAAAAAGAGATTAGAGAAGCTATTATGCAAGAGAGGAAGCTTTGAACACAAGGACAATAACACCTACCTTAGACTTCTTCCTCCTTGAACTCTCCTCTTCTCTCTAGTTCTCAAGCTTCTCTCTTCCTCTTTTCCTTGTGACTTGGATGAAACTGAAGGCAAGAGGGAAAGGATGTGGCTTCATAAATTTTCTCCATGCATTCTACTCCATTGATCTCATCAATGGTTAAGATTCCTCCACCTTTCATGTACACCATACCTCCCACCATGATATCTTGCTTTATGCCATACTCCCTCCACTTTATGCCATCCCTTGTCATCATTTGTGTACTTGGCCTTATCTCTCCACAACTTATGTCATATGATTTAATTGAGATTGAACCATTCCCTTTTCCCTTCTTTGGCCCATGCAAAACGCCACTTAGGGTCCTTTCACACCAAATTGGGCTTCATGTTTGCCTTAGTCAATTGTGTAACTAATTATTATTTTATTGCTAATAACACATGTGCTCATGTCTTAGAAATTCTTATTTAATTTTTTGGCATAAGATGATGCCACTTGGCATGTTAATGAGCCAAATAATTATTTTCCCATCCTATCTCCTTATTCCACAAATCTTAATTTATTCCACTAAGAATATTCAATTTATACATTTTTCTTTATTTTCCTTGATTAATTGAAATTAACTCCAATTAATTGGAAAATAATTAATATTGGGCTAAATTGGCTAAATTATGATTTTGCTATCCCCTTTGTAATTTAATTCAATTTTTGAATTAATTTGCCCATTTACTTATGAATATGAATATTTCAAAATTCACAAGATCCAAATTCATGAATATTCACCATTTTATTGAATTATTCAAATAATTATAATATATTTTTTATGAATAAAATTTGGGGTGTTACAAATTTCACCCCTTGTTTCTTCAAATTCCGGTGCCTTTTCTCCTTCGAATCCCCCCTTCCTCGGTCTTAAAAGCCTTGCATGGTTTCAGAGAAACCCTAGAGTGATGACATTTTCCTGTTATCACTGAAGCAGAGATTGTTCAAGCCTTCTGAGGTTTCGACGACAAAGCCTCTGCCAAAGAAGTAGAGGAGGATGGAAGCAAATAGAGGATGAAAATAGGAAAGCAGAAGGGGGAAGAAAAATAGAAAGTAAGGGCCTGATTGCTACACAGAAAGTTGAGGAGGGAAAGGGAAGATTGTAATGTTCCACACCCGAAAACGCGTTTGGCTACCTAAAGTGACAGCAATTCAGATTCCCACCAAGCTGAATGTTCCTTTAAATATGGGAAAGTGGGCTCCCACCAAAAGTGTGATGAACTTCAAAATGTTCCTGGGACTGATAAAATGACAAAAATGCCCTTGAAAATATGAAATAGATAAAAGATGGAGGCACAATGCGCGGAAGGCTTTGGTGAACCAACTTGGTATAATGTTGAAAGCTTGTCTGGAAAAGAGAAGAGGCGAACAACGTGCGAAATAGAACTCCGAATCAAGGTAATGCTGGTTTGATTATGTTGTGGTTTATAGTGTAATACCCCAAAATTTGGGAATAAGTTTGAAATAAGTGGACTACTAAGCCCCAGCTTAACAAGAGCCCAAATTTATCCCCTAATGATTCTTATATCTTTGGAGTATTAAGAAAGTAAAATGGTGAATTTTTTAGAAAGTAATTATTTTTTCGGTGAAATCGCCTATGAGGTAGTAAGCTGGTCATATGACTCAATTAGAGCTATATACAAAAAGATATGAATTTTTGAAGTCAACACAGAAAAACTGTGAAGTTTCTAAAACAGCATACAAAGATTGAAATTCTAGGAATTTTGTGATTCCATCTAGCAAAATTCTATATTTTTCCTTGAAACTAGACTCAATAAGGGTTCTATTGGCTTTAGAGTCACTCTAATTCGATTTTTCTAGAATTAGTTATGATTTTTTAAAGTTTAGGCAGAAATCTGCCAGAATTTTATAAAAATCCGAAAATGGAAAAATAATTATTGGATAATTATAATATCTTATAAAATCATATTTTATCATCTTCCTCCTCCCATTTTCGTCAATTTTGCTGCAACAAGAGAGAGGAAGTGTAGAATTTTGTAGAGAGAGAAGAATAAGAGAAACTTCTACGGTAGGCTGATTTCTTCGGTAAATCTCTACCTAACATATATAACTCCGCTCCTAAGCTATTCTTCTATATGGATTAAGGTTTTGAAGCTCAAATTTCAGTCTTGGGAGCTTAGGGTTTTCAGCCAAGAAGAGGAAAAGCTAGTGGGAGTTTGAGGTAACTTCCAAACCTTTGTATATTGACTATTCTGGTTGTTGTGGACAATTTAATTGGTGAAATTTCGCCGGATTGTCCTTGGTTGTAAAAATGGAAAATGGGTTTTCTTAGGGGTTATGCTACCCAAATTGGTACTAAATGGTAGTTGTAACCTAATAGAATAGTCAATAAAGTGGTTAGGAGTAGAAAGAAACGTGTTTACGGAGTTAAAACCGAAAAACCCAAATTTTTCCTGGAGTTCTTATAAGTTTCAGCCAGCTCTAGAAATGGGTATTAGAGTTGGATTTTCAATAATTTGATGGTTTCATTGAGTTTAGGAGCAAAAATTAGGTGGGGTTACAGTTGGTCACTTTTTCAGAAAATGTCGAAAAGGCATAATTACAAAAACGCCCTTGAAACCGTTAAGGTGGATTTTGTCATTTGACAATGAATTTGATAATTCTGAGTTCGGAAATGGATTCCTTGGGCGAAACTATGTCAGGATAGCCCATGTTAGAATTTCAGGAAAAATATGGTCGGACCGAGTACAGCGGGGCCGGGCCGGGTCCCTGGGGGCATTTTAGTAATTTTTCAAGATAGACTCGTATAACCCCTAGAAACACTATAAAAATGTCTAAATAGTACATTTGACATTGTAGGATCGAACATGGAGTCCCGAGTTGTTTGCACGTAGATCGAGGCAAGCGTTTCCTTACTTGCATGTATTTGATATCTTTGCTTGTGTAATAATGTATGTGATTGCTTTACTTGATTGTGTGGAGCATATTTGAATAAATGAAGCTCTGTTTCTGTTTTCGCTGTGGCCATAATCTTGTTGTATGAAACATTGAGCATGCAGAAATGTCATTATGGGGTATATATCTAGATAAAGCTAACATGTCATACACATAGCATCAATCATGCATGCATTATGGTATCTGTTTCCTACTAAGATTCTCTCGAATCTCACCCTCGGACCAACAATTTAGACAGGAGACGACAGAAGATATGCAAACAACAATGCAGAGTACCGTATAAGGGGATTACAGTAGTGGAACAAAGACGGGAAGAAGTCTCCGTTTCACTGGGATGAGTTTAGACACCCTAGTAGCCTTGTGCGGCGACCTTAATCGTAAATATCATGTACAAACCCTTATGGGGAATTTATGTAATAATGCACATATTATCAATATAGTTATGCTATTCCTGTGTTGCCTACCGAACCGCATATCGTTTTCCGCAAATACTCTGGTAAAGGTTAAAACAAGGTAAGGGTGTGACATATGACATGAAGTGGGCAATATTTTTCCTGTCTGTGCTGTGTGTTGAACAACCGGAGAGATGCGGAAAATGTGTGGGTTAGTTTAGTATGAGCTTATAAATTGGTATGTTTGTAATGTAGGTCGTATTGGATGAACAGATGTGAAAGAAAAGCATAGTTGAAAGCTAAAATGATGAACAGTACCACAAGGAAGACAATGAACAGTGAAGATGAGGTCAAGTTCAAACCGGGGTTGTTAAATTTGATCTGGGTTGTTAAGTTCGAACTTAAACTTCTAGTGAAGTTAGGGGTATTTTAGGTTTTTCACACAATCTTTCCACTTAAACCACTCTCTTTTCTTCCAACCAAACATCTCATCTTCCCTCAACCTATGTTCCGTTCCCATGTCTACCAAACAGCTCACTCTTTTAAGTTCCCTCTCAATTTTCCCTTCCTTTCCATTCACTTCCCTTTTTTTCCATTCCCTTCTAAAATGTTCCTTGTACCTAACAGGCCCTAAGAGACAATGACATGGTGGGAGGTTGAGGCAGAGGTGGTGGCCGTGCAAAGTGAAGAAGAAAGGAAAGGGGTAAGGGGTAATAGATGGAGACAATTCTGTAATTTCATTTTAATTTTCAAAAGAACCCGTCACACACTAACACCTATTTGAGAATATACATATTTATTACACCTATTTGTTTTTTCATATTTTTAAAGTTCTTTTTAAGAGATTTTCCCTAAGTAAAAAGGAAATACATCAAACTCGTGAAGTTTAAAAAATAAATCATTCTATTTAATTAATTTAATTGATTATCAATATATTAGTGATATCAATTTATTTTTTATGTTAATTAAATTTAACATTTTAAATGTAGAATAATTTTCTTGTGTGATTTATTCGATTTTTGACATATCATTCGATTTGTTTCTGACATATCATCAATATATCCATATTAATTCTAAATCAAAATATAATGCAAAAATCAAAACAAATCAAATACTCACAAATAATAAAGAGTGGCTCATCCATCAAACTAACACTGGTCTATTTTTTTTTTTTTGAGAAAAAAAAAAGCCCAAGCCTTTTGTTCTGTTTTTCATAGTAGCCCACTTTGGATCAATTAACTCCTGGCTGTGATTAGTATCCTGCCAACAACAGCAAGACAAATTTAACTGGCAAGCAGCTTCTTTCCCCCTTTATTTGTTCTTTAGGCCTGTCTTATCCATAAGTTTCCAACCTCACAAGTCACATCTCATCAACCTCTCAATATATACACACACGTCTATCTATATATATACAATATAAAGATTCTGATAAGATACAATATTGAGTCAAGGATAGTAGGGCTTATTGTCTAAGCTCAAGTTAAACCACAAAACTCCACTTGTTTTGATTAAAAGTACAACAACCAAACTGGCCTCTAGCACTGAAATATCTCTGTACATACAAAACATCTTTTCATGCTAGCATCTCCTTAACTCAATCCCGCATCAGGCAACTAGATGATCACTAATTTACATCCATGGGTAGGTTCTTCCCATGCAACCTCCATTGATATGAAACACTTGAACCATTTCAGTTACTCTGCAGAAAAGTCATATTGTCTAGTCCAGTTCTTGCAGAAAACCTAATGTAGCATACTCTTGCAATTAAGTTTGTTATCAATTATCTCCTCGAGTCAGACAAGAAAACGATTTCATAATTTCGAGCGACGGATGCACTTGGCGCTGCCAAAGGGTGGATGCCCACGAGCAGATGCAAAGGGCCTCCCATTTATGGTCCCTGAAGATTTAACGTCCCACTCCTCAATGTTCTTGGGAACACAAACATCGAAAAGAAATTGGCCAAGGACACTATGAGCATTGATGCTTGGGGGACTGGGCAGACAAATAGATTTTTCCTTCTGTTCTTCCTGTGGAGTGCCAGAATCTCTACCATCATGATATGCTGCAGAGCTCGGTAAAAAGAAATGATCACTTGGCTCTGATGCAACTCTTCTAAGGCTCCTATTTGAATTGATTGCCGCCTTCTGTAGGTCACAGATTAACTCAGAGATCTCATCATGCATACTTTCCATTCCAGTTCTCTCCCTTTCTATCATTTTATGAGAATAAACCGAGGTTGCCTTCTCTAACAAATGGGTCACAGCAATTCTGTATTGGATAGGATGATGATTGTAATGACCTGGAACAACAGAAAAATTAATGGTGTTAGAATGTTTCAAGTGCTTACACTGGTTTATTCCTACACTAAGGAAGACTATGCCCAAATAAGATAGAAAAATATGAAGACTATAATCTTAAGCTTCCAGAATGTATGCAGCGACCTTTGACTGCAAATCATTTGAGTCAATAACCCTGAAGTCAGTATTACAACCAACAATTTTTTTGGTAGCAATGCATGAAAGTGAATATAAGCATATAACCCAAAAAAAGTATCAGGCAAACCTAAGTGAGAAGAGCTACTCAATTTTACAAGGTTAACATCTCCACCAAGATCTTGTAATCGTTGGGCAAAAGTATGGATACTTTGGAATGGCACGATGTCATCTTTCTCTGAACAGAAAATGAGAAATGGAGCTCCAAAATTCTGAAGAGAAAAATGAAATTAGGATGAATTAGAACAATAAGATCATACCCAAAAATAATCTCCAGCTGGGCAGAATAGATACTTACAATAGAAGAATACAAAGCTTGCCAATGTTCAGCAGCGAGGGATTCAAACCTGGTTAGGTATAAAGCATCAAAACCAGAAGCCACACATTTTGCCATCCAGGAAACAACCTTTGATGTTCCTGGCACTTTTACAATCGCTGGGTGAAGAGCAAAGCGGATGCCAAAATCACTTGTAACATCTAGTGGGCCAGAATCATAGATGTGTCCAGAAACAAAGTTCCTGAGCAGTTGATAGTTATGCTTCACATGATAAAACAATAATTAATAATTCTAGATGGTAAAAAAGTAGAAGACATCACTAACTAAAGGATATTAAAAACCCAATTATCAACGAGGAAAATGCATTACCAGATAGAGCTGACCTTCACATTTTCCCTCAATAAGCTGCATGTACATGAAAATCTATAAGAATGGGCAGTTCCAATCCAGCAGAATATACAAACTTCAACCACCAAATTCTCTACACCAAAGATAAGAATGGGTGATAGAAATTACCTGAACCACCTTGTACAAACAAGCTTTTGACCCAGCAGAAAAAGATGCAAATACCACAGGGCATGATCTTGTCCTCAACTCCTGCATAAGCCAAATAAATTATTTGCTCAAAACCTAAGATACAAAGCTAAAAAATTATATCCAGAGATTGCAGCCTCAGCATCATTAAATTTCTCGTGTCTAAGAAAACCAAATGAAATCTTAGCACAACTTCCCATTTCTAATACAAACCTTGATGAGTTCATCAAGAACGTAAATTGCCAATGATAATGCACTCTCACGATGAAACCTGCAAAATGGAAAAAAACAAATTAAAGAATTATACCAGCAAATGCGGCCAACCTATCACTTTAGATGAGAAGGCATCTGATAAGCCAGTTATCTGTCATCAACGCAAGTCAAACAAAGAACAGTCTACCCAAATCATTTTTGAATGATTATCAATCGAGAATGTCACTACATGTGCTGACAGAAAATAACATAAGCCCTTTTTAATGAGTATTTAGCATTTCATCATGTCCCACACCTTACTCTCATTCTAACATGTTCGCTTATCATAGAAACTTTTCAATTTTCACTCCCATTAATCATATTTGAAGGTAAATTTTGTTAAATTTATTGTGGAGCACTTCAACAGTTCAACCACAGTCTAAAACCTTCCAAAATAAACATTTTCGTACATAGATACATACTCTGACAAGTCTTGGATATTTCCTCTCTACTCAAATGGTGATCATAGGCCATTAGGTGCCCAACTGTGGCTCCACTTACATTAGCCAAACTGTAAAGGCATAAATATACATAGACATCCTTGATTTGTATTTGTGTGAAGCTGATATACATTGCTTGCCAGCTTGCCCATGACTTTTATGCTAGTTAAATTGTTTAGTATGCACTTCAAGTCCATAAAATGGCCTCAAATAGTATATTATATGTGTGTCTGTGTGCTTAGTAATCTTCACCAACATATTGAAACCAAGACTATAAGTTATAGGACATCCAAAGTGACCTCCACCTCGACATGCACTCTCATGTCACGAGTTATAAAGGAGGCACCTCTGACAAGGACATATCCAGGGGGGGAAGCACTATACTTCACAACTTTGTTAAATTTTTCTTTAAATTAATTTGCCAAAACAAAGTAAAAATTTACTATAGCCCCCCATATTTTACATAGTTTTAACTTTTGAACCCTCATATGGCAAGCTCTGGGTCCATTACTGACCTCCGATATCTACATCTTTATTGAGATAAAGGCCAATGTTAACAATCAGCTATGTCAAAGAAATGACAACTTTTTAAACCCGAAAACACTTGAATTGCAAGAACACAACTCAATATATGTTTTATTTATCCAAAAATCTAAACACATGCCAGGCCGCAATGAACATGATGATAATTTCCAAGGAGCAAGGAACGGCATGCACAGTCTCGTTCCCCTAATTCAAGTTGAATACGACAGATTTAGTTTTGGTGAGATTTCATCCTCATCTACGGCCAGGCATGTCGTCTTCATAGCTGAACAGCTTATTAATCCAATGAACTCCCTTAGACTACCAATCAGAGCATTTGATAAGAAATATAAGGAGCCTCAAATCTTAAAGGACAACAACAAAACTACACTAAGAAAGAAACCCAGACGGTTGTCACAGAAGAGAACTAAAACTAATCACACCAAAAACTCGAAAAGGATAAAATTGAACAAGAAATCACCGAGGCTTTATAACTGCATCAATGGAGAAACAAAGTTGGGGGAAGTATTGAGAGAAATAGCAATGTTGAAAGGAGCTGGCTCGTGAAAGTCAAACCAAGAAAACAATTAACAGAAATAGACTTACGCAGAGATATAATGAGCATGACAAACAAGGGAATTCCACCCAAAGGATGAGTACAAATCCACATAATCCCATAATTGTCCCTCCTGAACAGAAACCCAAGCAAATATCACAGCGATTCCTTTGAAATCAGTGTCCTCCTTTCTTCCCCAGAAGATATTTCCACCTCTGACGCCTCCGTCGGCGCTGCCACCACGTTGACTTTTCCGCATAGCTCCGCGGAAACCCAGTTTCCAGAACAACTGAATTTCAAGATTCTGAGAATTTCAGCTCGAATATTCAGGGGAAAAAAATGAAAGAATGTTGCTTTGTGGTAGTTGGAGATTTGGGATAATACTGATGGCTAGTGCTCATCTAAAGAGAGCAACATGAATGTTGAATTGTTGGGTGGTGGCTGGCGATGCTAATTCTAATTTCTGGCGTATCCCTCTCTCTCCCCCTCTCTCTCCCCACCGAGTTTAGGCGAACAATGGCCGAAACGAAACCTGTGAATATGAATGGGACCTCTCGATATCATTAACCACGCGCCCCTACCCCTCCAGGATAATGCTCTCCCTCCACCCTCTATCCTTTTTTATTCGTTATCTCATTATTTTCATGTTTTTTCAGTTTTTTAATAAATAAATTAAAATGAAATCTATAAATTAATTATGCTCTTGGAGGATTTAAACCCTAAACCTTATGTTTAAGAAAAACTAGGCGTGTTTGTCATGGTACCTGTCATGCCATTCATGCCTTTTTTTTTTTAATGAAAGGTTAATTTAGGTCTAAAATAATGTTTGTTAAGCGGGTAATTGACTTTTTCTCCCTTCAAAAGTCATTTTAAAGTATAAATAATTTTTGTTTTTTATTGTTGGCTTTCCTTTATATTTTAACCTTTATTTAAAATATTTTTTCAATATATCATCTCAATAATTTCATATGAAATTAACTTTTGAGTTGAGGGGCAATTCACCGGAAAGTAATTTTGCCTTGAAATTTTTTTATGGGGGCAATTTTGTCTGAAAAGTGTAAAAAAGGAAGTAATTTTGACCTAACCGTTAATTTTGATAATTAGTTGACTAAATATGCCGAGCTAGCAATCCACATGTCATTACATTATTTTTGTTAAGATACAGATTTACTCCAAACGTTTTAAATTTAACTCTAAAAAAATAAAATAATTTAAAAGCTAATCCAAACAAATTATAAGGAAAGAGCTTAGTGTATGCTATATAAGGGTCCCAAACATGACCATGTTGATATGATCCACTCCAGGCTCCAGCATATATAATAACTCAAGTTTGAAATTGTGTACACGTACATCAAAATACTTCACTAATTTAGACCTGACAAAAACTTTAGTTAGAACTAGTAGTAAAATAGAGGATTTGGTAAAAATTTTGTGTATAGATCTAGATAAAGTCATAAACAATACAGGTTTGAATTTTTTGTTTCAATTCTGTGCCTACCTCTACCTGCGTCTAGTTTCTACCTCATGAAATACCAAGAATAACAAATTAAAATCTAATAAAAATAATAAACCAAAAAATATTCAATTTATATTTTTTTGCAAAAATATCTAGCACATTGTTTGATTCATAGCCAATGAGTTATCTAACCAGGTGTAACACCCCAAATTTT
Source organism: Inga oerstediana (assembly GCA_963210345.1). Taxonomy (NCBI): domain Eukaryota; kingdom Viridiplantae; phylum Streptophyta; class Magnoliopsida; order Fabales; family Fabaceae; genus Inga; species Inga oerstediana. Next base: position 27,711,007 of record OY723399.1, read on the forward strand.
ATTCCCCAACATGTCTTATAAACATTTGTAGCATTTAATAGAATAGAAGGATGAATTTTGGATGATGTAATTATGCTGTCAGTGAAATTTCCTGTGAGGTAGTGAATTTGTCATGTGGTTTTAGATGACCAAATGATGACAAAAAATTATGAAATCTTATAGGATGAAAGTAGACATCCTAAGCTTTAATTTGATTGGTATATGAATTATTTAGAGTTATACACAAAAAAATATGAATTTTTGAAATTAACCCAGAAAAACTGCATATTTTCTGGAACAACATCCAAAAACTTAAATTCTGGGAATTTTGTGCTTTCAATTGGCTAAAATCTTTTTTTTTTCTTAAAATTAGACTTAATAAGAGTTCTATAGCCTTTGGAATCACTCTAATTTGATGTCTACAAATTAAGTTATGATTTTTCAAAATTTTGGCAGAAAATCTGTTAGAATTGCCAATTGTTCTAAAAATGAAAGAAAAATGTGATAGCAATTTTAAAATTATGAGATAAATGGGAAAAGCCATTTGGGCTAATGACACAAATTCCATGTAGATAAGCTTAAGAAAATTTATGACACAAAAGTCAAATTTTTAGGATTTTCTTGTAATAAAGAAATAAGGGAAATGGGATATTTTAAAAGCACATTTCCCTTCATCTTTCTCTCATTTCCGACAGCACTCAAGAGAGCTAGAGAGAGAGTGAGTTTTGAGATTTTTAAAGAGAAGGGAAAGCAAAGTTGCAAGGTAAATTGATTTACTTAGTGTTTTGGTTTCTAATTGGTGAAATCCTTCCTCTAAGCTTCCTTTCTACATGATTTATGGTATGTAGGAAGCAAAATCCTAGGGTTTGTGGAGGTGAAAGTGTCGGCGAAGAGAGGGAAAGCAATGGAAAGCAAAGATGACTTCATAAACCTTAAATTATCATTGTTGTTGCTGTTGTTGATGGTTTAATCGGTGATTTTATGGCTGATTTCTGTGATTTGTTAATTTGGGAAAATGCTAAGCCCTAACCGTTATGTTACCTAAATTTAGTCTAAATCATGTTGGGAATGTAATTAAGTAGTTAATTAAGTTATTAGGAGTATGAATGAGCAAGGATTTGAGGTCAGAATTTAAAAACCCCAAATTTTTCTGAAGTTTTCCAAGTTTCGGCCAGAGCTAGAAAATGGGATAGGATCTGGATTTTCATGAAATTGATGGTTCCATTGTGTTCAGGAGGGAAAATTCGGTGAGGTTACAGTTGAACACTTTTCCAGAAAAGCCTTAGAAAGCGAAATGACCCAAACGCCCCTGAAACCCTAAATTAGGGGCTGCCAAGGGCCTTTTTGTCTTTTACAGTGAATTTGATAATTCTGAGGCCGTAAATGGATTCTTTGGGCGAAAATATGTAAGAATAACCTAGGTCAAAAATTTGAAAAAAGTACGGTCAACTAGGTAAGTCAGGGCCGGGCCGGGTCGGGTCCCAGAGGCATTTTGGTAATTTTTCAATATAGACTAATATAACCACAAGAAACACTACAAAAAGTGTTTAAAATGATACATTAATGAGTTTTAATCTAATTCTTGTACATTTGAGATTTTAGGATCGGACAATAACTCGAGCCGGATATAGAGTATCGAACCGACAGCCAATCAAGGGAAGGGATATCATGCATGCATTATGGTATCTGTTTCCTACTGAAATTCTCTCGAATCTCACCCTCCCCCTATCAACAATTTAGACAGGTGAAAACAGAAGGTGTGCTGAGAATAAAGAAGAGAACCGTATGAGAGGAATGCAGTGGTGGAATGGTCTAGCCACCCCTAGTAGCCCAGTGCAGCCACATTGATTGTAATTATCATGTATAAACCCTTATAGAAAATTTATGTAATCATGTACAAATTATCAATATATTTATGCTATTCATGTGTTGCCCACCGAACTGCGTATCGTTTTCATTAAATACTCTGAAAAAGGTGAAAGTAAGATAAGGCCATAAGGGTATGACACCCAGTGGATATTTAATTTATTTTTTATGTTTAAAAATTGTTATTGTGAGTTTGCCACTACTCCAAAAGTTATTTATAATACAAATGTCATGTTTGGTGTTATATATAAATTTAGAAATATAAATAAATACATATGTTTATATTAAGCAAGATATAACTGGATATAAATTCAATCAATTAATCTAGTTTGTATGTACGATGTAGAAGTAAAAGTTTTTTTTACCTTATTGTTTTGAAAGTTAATCAAAATTTAGATCACATGCTATATATGGAGTTTGGGAACGCTGACATTGTTTAAAAGTTAAGTATTTATATACTTTCTTTACAAGAAATATTGTTGATCTCTATCTTCTTCTTCTTTTTTTATTTCCAAGATTTCCATCTATTAAAATCTTAAAGAAGAATGCAGTAAAACAAATCCAAAAGAATTGATGATAACGATATGAATTTTTTTTTTCTAAAACAGCAATATCATGTCATTATCCTAAACACATTTCGATTATTTTAATTAAATTTTCTTTCCAATTTTTTGACATTTAAAAATTATTTTTACTCTGGGTTTTTTAAAATTAAAAATTGAACTGTTCAGCAAATGGAACGATAGCGATGTTACTTTAATTGAGAGTTTGGAATGAAGAGGAAAAAATGGAAGCAACAAAAACTGAAAGGCATGTTGAGCCTATCTTCTGCAGAAACATCACTCTCTCCCATCAATAAAATATATATATATATATATATATATATAAAATTAAATGTATTATTTCATTTTCAGTTGAGATGGAATAATACACACGCACATATTTATAGAACTTATGCCATAGAACATGTAAACTCAGCATTGGTGTGGAAAGATAATCCACAGCAATAAAAAAAAATTATGAAAATATTTTAATTGAAATATCATGATTTTTTTCCATAGCGATGAGATTATTACATTTATATATTAACAATACAATCATCTACCCAAATTGCTTTGGGTTTTAAAAGAAGGCTCGATTTTTAATTACTATTTATGCGCGTGTTTCTGTTCTATTTAGCTTCTAGATAAAAAATGTGATATGTAAAAACAAATGGTATAAGAATATTAAATTATGAATAGTAAACATCCCATTACTTGTTATTTTATATATGCGGATAAAAAATGCACATAAACTATTTATGCCCGTGTTTGTGTTCTATTTAGCTCGGAAAACGGGTTGACCCGTGACGGGCTCGGACTTAAACGAGTCGGCCAGTTTAAGCCCGAATACCAAAAAAAGTATATCGAAAGCGAGGCCCGGCCCATTTATTAAAAGCCCGCAGGCCCTTTAGGCCCATTTACCTTTTTCTTTGTTTTTTTTTTCCCTTATTCTCCTAAAGACTAAAATACCTAATTTAAAACATAAATATCATCAAAACTAATTTAAAACATAAATATTATCCAAATTTAATAAAACACAAACATTAAGACTTAAGTCCAAACCATAATTAATCTCCAAAACTAATCAAATAAGTCCACAGCCACAATCAAGCAAGTCTAAAAGCTTCAAATGTAATGTCAATAATAATAGAATACCTGATTTGGATTTTGGCGTACACATACAAAAAAAAAAAGAAAATCAAAGAAGAGAATCTTCAAATAAGGTATAAGTAAGTATGAGAACATTTTTAATCTGAAGGTTAGGTTAGGTTAACTCTGCCCCCTGACCACTGCGTGTTGCCCTGTGCCTAGTTAAAAAAAAAAAAATTAAACAAGCCTAAAAAGGCCAGTCATACAAGGTTGCAGGTAAAGTTGGCCCTTTTAAGCCTGCCTCCTTTTTTTCGCCCTAAATTATAAGCCTGACCCTTGACGGGCTTGGGCCTAAACAGGTTCGGTCCGAATTCCCGGCTCTAATAATAAGTGCTCATTCTTAAAAAATAAGCTAATCCAAACATACTAACAAAAAAAGGTTTGCTTCCTTTGTTTAAAAAAAAATAAAAATATATATCCTTATAAAATCTCAAGAACAACATAGAGGTATAGTTAAGAACATCAAAATTTTCATTTAAAACTAGTAATAAATTAAAAATAAAAAAAATTCCCATTGAGGGACATGAATTTGGTAGGAAGGATTTGAAGGGAAGAGGAGGGAAAATGTAAAAAAAAAAATTGAAAAAGTAGGGTTACAAAATTTTAATAAAAATAAGATGTAAGATAAAAGAGTATGAAAAATTTATTCAAAATTTTAACTTGACTTTTCTAATTTTTTTAAATCGAACTCAATAAATTTTCCCTCTGCCCTCACTTTTTCTCCCTTCCCCTTATACCAAACAAGCTCTAAGAAATACGAACAATGTCATATCCTCATATGTTAATAGAGTGATTTCATTTTAAAGGTTGTTAAACCATTAATATTGTAGAGTAATATTTTTAAGTTATAGATTCTTAAGTGCAGTTTTGCCTAAAAAAGTTAAAAATTAATAGGACCAGCTAAGTACACTTAATTATGAAGAATTATGGATTGGATGTAGATAAAAAAAAGGGGGGGGGGGATCCCGAGCTCTCCCTCCGAAACCTGCTGGGCCATCCCAACTCATTACTTTCATATACTTGGACTTATATAATTATATATAGTGGGCAGAATTTATAACTTATAACTGATTTTTTGTTTATTTCCTATAGAATATAGATTAAAAGCCATTTAAATAATACTCCTCCCAGTATAAGACCTAGCTAGTTTGAGGGTAAACTTTGATTTTAAATGTAATATTCTTTTTCATTTTACCTCTTATATTTATCATTTTTTCTCATTAACTTGTCTAACTTATAAAATGATATATAATATAACATTATATAAAAATATTTTAAGATCATGTTGAAAGTGTTATAATTAAACAGTTTATTTAGTTTCGCTGATATCTCAAAATTAGATAATCTTAATTGGTTTTAGATTAAGGATAAGAGGAGTACCTGAATTGCACTTCTTTGTTTTATGTTAAAAAACGGGCACATGCACACTACTAATCTACCATACCATTTTATATAATCAAATCAAGTACTGTAATAATAAATAACCCAGCATTACCGCATACTTTAAGAACATTTTCTGTTATCAAATATAAGTCATTTTGTAGAGTATTAGACTATCTCTCGATAGAGTTAGTTTGTGTTTGGTTGGGCTTATATTTAGATAATAAGTTCTTATTACGCAAATCGAGATAAAACTTCTCTTACATACTTACCTCGTATACCGTAAATCACGATTTATAAGCTACTGACGTGATGACTAAAGAAAATGATGATGAATTTAAAAAGAAACTCTCGATTCCACGTATATATATTACGATTCTAGTTGTGTTTAATATGAGTTTATACATTCCCCTTTTTATGCACGAGTTAATTAGGAACTAGCAAGTATGATCACAAAATCCTCCGTTTGTACAAATGAAGTCGTAATTTTGATAACATTGGTTTTAAGAAATAACTTCTCATTATTTATCCTATATTGGTTAAGTGTATTGAGTAATTATACATAAATAAATGTGAGTATTAATGATAGACAAGAGCAAAACTGAAATAAATTATTGTCAAAAACCAGTGGCTCAATTGGCAAATTATACATTCCTTGAATGAGGGGTTGTAGGTTCAAGCCTTAAGGTGAACAAAAATGACGTAGGTGTGTATCTCCCCACCCCTGTCGGAAAGGGTTAGGTTATGGCAATTTTTTTTTATAAAAAGAAAAATTAATTCAAATTGTTATGAGATTTTTAAAAATAATTTTTCAATGTATGTGTGTGCGCGCATGTGTAGTGTTGCGTGATAGATAGGGTTGCTCATGTAGCTCGATAAACCCATTATACCCACCCAAACCCAATAGAATTTAGAACAATGCTCAGCGCTATAAAAAAAAGGCTAAAAAATTTAGGCATTGTTGGGTAAGGCTGAGCATTGAGCATGTTATGCTGCCCTGCCCCAACAAAAAAAAAAATATATATATATATATATATATATAATCTCATTTTAAAAATATAATATACGTATATATTATCATGCATTGTAGTCTTTTTATTGCCTTGTTTTTAATAGATTAGGGATGATTGGATGCTATATATGTATATATTTCTTATTCTAATAAAGATGTCGTGTTAAGACATTGTGCTGGGTTTCATAATGGAATTATATTGTGGAATTATGTGGCCCATTACTACCTATATTTCTTCTTTTCAAATATTTAAAACCAAAGAATTATGAAATATATTTGATATTCAAAATATTAGTTGAAATTTTTCTTCACATATGATATTATAGGTAGAGCGTCGCCATTTGGGCAAGAAAGCCAGGCGTTGCCCGACCCGAAATGACTTGAACTTTTCAAGAGCAGAGACCATTCCCTATCCAGCCCTACCCACATGCATAGTGTCTTTACATTGTGCCCCAAATAAAGTATACTCATGTCACTTATATTTGACAGGGAAGGTTACGGAGTCGTATATTAAAAAAAAAAAAAACAGATTAAAGAAGAGTCAAGAAGTTCTGTAAGGGGGAAAAAATGAAACCAACGTAGAAGTGTATTAATGGGAAAAGATGGTTGGTGGGTGGAAGGTATACCCTACCACGGAGAGAAGAATGATGAGTGGATAAGGTAAAGGGTGTGGAATTGTTCACATTGTGGACAAAAAAATCAAAATGGAGGGGTCTATGTGTGTATGTTCGCTGTTTCTTCTAAAACCGACAATGCACTCTGTCACACTTATCTTCTTTTATCTCTCTCTTAACCAATGCTATATTATTATGTCACCTTCTGCCCCCTCCTTTTTTTCTGGCCAACCCTTAATTTATAGTAATTATTAAAACCAACACAAATAAAAGCTGCTTTTTTTGCCTCTTTGCTCTCATTTGCTTCACATTGTTGCTTTGATCAGTGATTATCAATTATTGTATTGTTTGCTTTCAAGGCATCGATTGCCTACTCCCTCACTTCACTCTGCTTTTTTAACATCACCACACGTTGCATGTAGAAGCACAATGATGATCTCGATCCCTAACCAAATTGACCAGACATTTTATTCCAACACAACACAACTATTTTTAAATATTTCTCCTTCTGAAATTAAATCGTGCCACTTATAGGAATTTATACTGTCCAATGCTTAATATAAAATCTTATTTATAGTGTAATTCAGACTACAAATGAGATTTTATATTAAGAATAAGAAGTAATACTTTGTTAGTATAATCATATCCAATTCGATGTGTCTGAAATTTTTTGTTCCATAAGTTTTTTATTGGAATAAGCTAGTCCACTTTAAGTTGTAAGAATAAGAGCATGTTTAACATGGCTTTTGACTCTCTCAAATTGATTTCTTAAACCCAAAAAATTAATTTAGGCTTATGTTTGACATGGTTTCTAAGGGTAAAAGATTTCTTTTCAAAAGTTCTTTTAAAGTTGAATTTTTTTCTACCTTTTGAGTTTTGGTTTTTCTTACATTTTAAAAATGACTTTCTAATATATTCTAAACAAACTTCTACCAAATTGACTTTTTTTTTAATAAAGGTCTATTCATCAAACATATAGGAGATTCACAAATTGAATTTTTATCCCAACTTCATTTTGTAAGTGTGTGTTTGGTTGGGCTTGTTTTTGGACAATAAGTCCTTATTACGCAAGCCGAGATAAAACCCCTCTCACTTACCTCGTATATCACGAATTGCGATTTATAAGCACCTATTACCAAAAAATAAACTATTCCAAACGAGCACTAAAATAACAATCGGGATTAATGTCACGTTTACACATGTTAATTCAAATAGGCTCAAGAAAATCTTTTAAAAAGTTCAATTTAATGCCAGTTATGAAACAAGCAAACAAAAATTGAATAAAATGATTTTCATAAACAATGGAAAATGGAACCACCCATGTAATCCAAAAATTTGGAAGCAACGACCAGTCTAGCAATGGCCTATATATGGGGTCAGAAATTGAAGTGGTTGGGATGATATTCTTTTATTCTATTTCCAAGCAGAGAGCTAAATGTTGTTCATGAGGGTACCCTATCGATTCTTTCAATCATTAACAGTGAACAAAGGACCTAAATTTAGCTTGATATGCAGGCATTTCTTGCGGAAGGGCACATGGTCCCCACAAAAATAGGGACTCAAGAACATGGAATCATTACTTGGAATGGAGAGGATATTCCCAAATCAGCCAATGAAAGAGAATAATCCCATAAAAGATCGTCTCAAGCTGCGCGGAAAGCATAAAAGAATCACTCTCCAAAACGTCCAAAAGCAAACTCCACATTAAAAAAGACACCTACTTTTGGATCCTTAAACAAAAATAATCAAAAATTAAGACACCTTTCTTTCCTTTCATTTCAAAAATTGCTCATTTTAGAGCAACCCCAAGGAGTTTAATTAGCTGAACCTCAAGTGTCAAGTGCATATAGAAGAGAGGTTCAATTACAATTAAGGCACAGAATTAATGGGGATTTGTCTTTTATAAGTTAATATATTTCTCTTTCTTATTCTGTAGAGTGAAGTTTCCATCAAAGCCCTAAACGATGTCGCAGAGAAACGTAGCTTTCTTACTTCTTCTATTCAACGTGTTAGCTGTACAAAATCGAGCAACTCTTAACGTCTTCCTCAACACAAGATCCAGAAGTGGCACGATCAATTCCGTAATGCACTTTCATGGCTTCAAATCAAACGAACCCATTCATATTTTCCTTGCAATGGCATATCTTTAACAATATCATAGTTGTACCTGCAGAATAAAGGGAAAGTTGTTAGTTAGTTAGGGGTTCGATTCCTTCCGATTCTGAGTCTACAGTGCGCACTTGGGGGTCACACTTCTTATCCTGCGCACCACAGATTTAATACTCACTTCTCTGCGAACCGCTTTTGCTCGTGTTTCTCCGCCATTGAGAAGAACTCTTCAACCTCCTCCTTTGGCGCCATCTTTGTCGCCTGAAACTTCCGATGTTCACTCGCATCCGTTGAGGACTTCACCGGAAACACCGTAGTCATTTCTTCCGAGTCTCCGCAAAACTCGTTCAACGAGTACCTGTCTTTGCTGCAAACGCCATATAATTTAAATTAAAAGGCGAAAAATTATGAAGGCCACTCCTCTTTAGAAAATAGCGCAAACACTCAGAGAGTGAAGAAGAAACAGCCATTTCAAACCTGAATGATTTGAAGTTGCTAGGAGTTGAGTCTACTGTTTCTAAGACGCTGGTCTGCAGGATCGAATTTAATTTAGGAATAAATATTAGAAATACGCTTATTAATTAGTCAGTAACACCAATTCGAATTGGAAAGAAACGTAAACATGTAAATGTAATGACCAGGGGAAACTGCTTGGCTACCAAGAAAATACAGGACAAAAGAAGAGAGAAAATATCAACAGTTCAACCAGATAACTATATATCTTAAATTACATTCGCAGTTCCGTTCTTTGGAGGATTCGAGGGGGGAAATCAACGCAACAGAAAGAAACAAATATTTATGCTATGACAGGGATTCAAATTCTCAGCAACCAAAATGAACTTTTAATAGACATAATACAGAAGAATTTATGCAAGACCTAAATGTATCATAAACAGAGATTCGAAATTGCACCTCCAGATCCGACGCCGTCGCCGTGCTCTTTTCCACGGCAGTGATGGTTTCAACATTAGCGCTGGATACCGTGGAACAGGACAGTGGTAACCAACCAGAAAAATGTTCTTCAGAAACCACTGTTGCTGTGGAATTCACAGAGGTGGCCGGAGAAATCGCCGTGCCCGGCAAATGTGAGCTTCGGAGCTGCTCACCGGCAGAAGGCATCTGCGTTTGACCAGAACCAAAGTCAGTTTTCATTTTCTTGGACGCGGCAGCTGCCATAGAAGCTTCCATAGCCGCAAGTGATGAAGCATTGCTTTTAAAATCGCTCATTCTTTCTCTGGTTTTGCAGTTTTTGGTTCTGCGAAACTTGAGAGGGAAAAATGAAGGTGAATGGGAGCTAAATCCTAATAAAGGGGGTAATAATGGAAAAATATTAGTGCATGTTGTGTCGATTTATTGATGCTAAAGATGGACGGTTGAGATTGCTTGATGTGTTTGGTTTGAAGGGAGGGGAGAGAGAGTGTAAGGGAGAGGAGGAGAGATAAATTACAATTTTGTACAATTTCAATTTAAAATTTATCTTCTTATTTATTTTAAATTTTTGATTCCTACCTAAGATTTAGGTTCTCATTTTTTTTTAAATTTTAGATTTCTATCCAAAATTTAAATACTTTCAAATTCAAAAAGATAATTTAACTCTCCTGCCCTTCTATCAATCCAAACGTACCCTCTTGTCTCCCAGGTGCCCTCAAACGGTAGGAGCACCATGATAAGAACGAAACGTCGTCGTTGAACGGCAACATGAAAAGGTTTTCCGGGTTTCCCAAAACGTACAGTCGGCGTCCGCCGTTTGTAGCCGCAGATGTGGGGTATTTTAATTTTAAATTTCTCCAAAGTTATTACATTAACGTCAATCAAATGTGAAAGACTTTTTAAAACCTGAAATAAAATGTTTGAATTATTCTTCATATATATTTCTTGCACCATGCCTAGTTACTAAATCTAACATATATATCGTTTGACTAATCTAATATCTAATAATAACAAGTAAATTGAGTAGGAGTGGGAAGCTTATTTGATGTATTTAATTACCTTGCAAATAATGTCATGATTCAGAATATTTGGCATATACTCAGGTCAAAAAATATTTGGCACATATTCAGGTCAAAAAATATTTGGCACATACCTTGCAAATTGTTTATGTATTGCCTTAATTGAAACTGAAACTTGAGTAATAAATAATATATTGTATAAGATATATTATTTTTATTTTAAAAAATAAATATTAGGGAAGTAAAGCTCTCTATGGGTTATGTTCTGCAAGTTATTCTTTAATTGTGAATTGAGTGTGAGTGTTAACTTCTCGGAAGGTTAAACATTTTAGCCAACTGATTAAGATGTGTGTGTTTTTTAGAAGAAACCTTTTTTCCCTCTTCTTGCCCCACATCAAGCGAGACCTAAGATGAGGGGAACCGGTTTTGTTACCTAATGTTCATTGCTACAGTAGGGAAAAGCATTAGGTTTTTGGTTCGATTTTAGATAAAAACAGAAAAATTGAAATATAAGAATTTTTGAAACTGAATAAGCAAATATTTGAACCAAAATAACCGAAATAATTCAGTTCGGTTTCGGATTTTATAGATAAAACCGAAATTTTTGGGCTTTCATAATTGAATTAGAATATTTGAATTTTCAATAAGTAAAACTTAATACAGATTATAAATTGAGCAGCATCAACAAGATTTAAAGAAAGATGATACGAAGTATAAACAATATATATGATCAATGTAGTATTGACACTTAATTAAATCAGGGGAAAACGTGAAAAAAATATCATATGGTGTATTCTTTATATTTTTCGGTTTTTCAGTTAAAACCAATTTTTTTTTAAAAAAAAACAACTAAACCGAACGGAATCGAAATATCGAAAAAAGCCGAAAAAATGAACCAAACATACACTGAACACCGAAAATACTGAAGTGGATTTGGTTCTGTTCGGTCTTCGGTTGTCGGTTTGATTTTGCTCACCTCTAACTACAGTAACATTAGTAATGTCAATTTAGAATTTCAACAATAAAAAATTTTAAACAGATGATTTCTAAATAAAAATTATTTTTAAAAAATTGAAAATTAAGGGATTATTTTTATTTTAAATTTTGTATACATAAAAATGATTCTTCAAAAAAAAAAGTAAAAAAATTATACCTAGACAGTTTAAAAATTACATATTAACAATTCAGATTTTGGTATTAATCATTAAAAGAAAAGGAAAAGGAAAAAAGCTGATGGGCATGACCACATGATGGTTGAAGTGGAAAGAAGAATGTGGCATGAGTATTGTGTGAACAAATAGAATCTTCAAATTAAATCAAATGATGCCATAAGGATATCTTCCCGTATTGATCATTTCTGTTCTTAAAAAAAAATATAATCTTAAAGGACAAATTTTAATGGGTAAATAAAATTTTGATAACAAAATAATGCAACGAGGATATCTCCTTCTCATAGCAATTTAATTTGAGAACCTTGTCTTATTGAATGATTTTAAGGCTAGTCTTGTAGGATGTGATACTGTTAATTATTATCACATGGGACCAATTAATAATAGTTTTAATTCGTTCTTTATAAAGCATAAAATTATTAAAATAACCAAATCATGAACAATATAGGATCAAATTAATTAATTTCACTGTTGATGGAATACCTTTAAAGAATTTTAATTTCCTGCTGTTACAACATCAAATAGGGAGTGAATAATAAAATGGGGTGACATGGCATGACACATGACCAGGTAATTTTGTAACTTTAAGGAAAGCTTTGAATTTTCAAGATTTTACGCTTCTTATCGTAAATTATTATATCTAATAAATGCTCAATTTGTTTAATGACGAATAAATATGATGTTTATATCCACAAGCACTTTTATTAATTCATTTTTTAATATACAACCTTTTTTTTTATTCTTTATTCTACCCCTTAAAAGAACATTTTTCATCCCAGAGTTCTAAAATTATTAACATTAATTTGTGGTGGGAAGAATGTCTCCATTGATATCTCTCTATTTAATGTATCTATAATTAGATCAAATTTTAATGATTGAGATTTAATATTATTACAACATTAAATATAATAAAAATTTATCATGCTAAATAGAATAAATTTTATTTATTGGTGGATACATTAAATAAGGAGGAAATAGAGAGAGAGAGAGAGATTCATGAAAACATCCTTTACCCGAATTTGTGTCATTTGTACACTATAAATACTCGTAAACAAAAAATTACTGATGTTGTCTTAAATACTAGTAGCATTTAATTATTTAACAAAATAAGGTTATTACATGCCAGAGACAAGCTACACGACAGGTGCACCCGCAATATTTATATTATACTGAGTCTTAATTAAGTTGTTCCGCTACAGATGATGATAAGGTACATACGTATTAATTAAGTTAGGTTAGAGATTAAAAAAAATAAAAACTAAAACTACAGTACTTTTTGACCTGAATTAAAACTACAGTACTTGGAGGTATGGTGGTAGGTAGCGCTGGAAAAACGGGCCGGCCCATGACGGGCTCAGGCCTAAACGGGCCGGCCCGAATTCAAATCCGTACCTTTTTAGGGTGGCCCGGCCCTTTTAAGTTAGGCCCGCGGGCTTTGGCCTGTTTATATATTTTTTTTGCCATTCCTTTTTTTGTTTCTTATTCTCATAAAGACTAAAATACCTAATTTAAAACATAAATATCATCAACACTAATTTAAAACATAAATATTATCCAAGTTTAATAGAATACAAACACTAAAACTTAAGTCCAAACCATAATTAATGTTCATAACCAATTAAATAAGTTCACAGCCACAATCAAACAAGCCTACAAACTTCAAATGTCAGTAATAATATAACACCTGATTTGGATTTTGGCGTATACATGCAAAAAAAAAGAAAAAAGAAAATCAAAGAAGAGAAGCTTCAAATGATGTCTAAATCAATGTGAGAGCATTTTTGATATGAGGGTTAGGTTAAGTTAACTCTACCTCTTACCAATGCTTACTGCCCATTGTCTTGTGCCCATTTTTTTTTTAAAAAAAAAGTTAAACGGGTCTAAAAGGGGCCCGCTTCCATTTTCAGCCTCCAAATCATAGGCCCGGTCCTTGACAGGCTCGGCCCGAATTCCCGGCTCTAGTGGTAGGATCAACACAATTACAAAACCAAATTTTAAGTAAATGGTAATCCGTCTAGTTCCATCTAATTGCATCTCATAAATTTATGGCATATTCCAGCTAATTGGATCTCATAAATTACTAATTATAAGTTTTATATCTTTTTATTTTTGGTCTATTAATGATTAAGTGTGAAAATGCGCACACATCCCAATAAAAAAGAATGATATCAAAATCAATAAATAGATGGAAAAAAAATTAGTAGGTTACAAGCTAGAAAATTAAATATAAAGGTATCTTTTTTTTTTTGCCATCAAATATAAAGGTATCTTAATTCTTAAGGTATTCAACGTTATATAAATTTGACTAGTAAATTACACAAACAAAATTAGTACACTTGACTTGTAAATATACTATTTTTGTTGGGCCAGTATTGTAAATGTACAACTTTGCCCTATAGGTTTAACTTATAAATATGAAATTTTCCAAAATAGATAAGTTTGACTTCGAGCCGCAATGCCCATACCAATAGTCTAATAGTACCACACTATTCTTTGCACTTGTCTTTATCAATTGGGATGCCTGCTCCAACAAATTGGAGTTTTATTTGTGAGCGGATAAGATTTGAATAATGGGAATTAGTTAAACAATTACTATAATTATATATATTTAGAGTTATCATCAGTTTTGAAAAATATATTTATTAGATTTAGAGGCCTAGTTTCAATTCGTTCAAATTTTGTAACTGATGTTTCATGATTACAACAAAATGACTAAAATTTTCCAGGGCCAATATTTTATTGTGCCTGCTATTTACTAAGTTACGTGTACGGAACATTATGCCAAGTAAGAATTTATAAGATGATTGTTCAATAAATTAATAAAATAACCAACAAAATAATTATTTTTCAAGGTAATATTTCCTTTCTGTCACACTAATGTCAACTTGAATATATTAATGACACCCAGATAATTTCAAGAAATTTATAAGTATGATACTAACTTAAAAATTACTCCCTCTATCCCTGTATGAGAAGCAACCGTCACATATACCTCATTTTTTTTCTTAAGAAATATTTTGAGAATGTTTATTTTACTTCTTACTTTCTTATTTTCTCCTTATTTAATTATCCTAATTAATGTCAATAAAATAAATTTACATAGCCTTCAAAAACCTATTACTTCTACTATATTTATTTCCATATTATCTTCTTTATTCCCTATATCCTTATAAAGATATTTTAATAAAAAAGATTATAATTTTGATACATTTATTATTTTTAATAGTCATTTATTATATGTACTGATTTCTAACTGATGACATTAATTCTATTATTATTTTTCACCAAAAAAGTACCGTTGATAAATGTAATGAGGACAATGGGCATGTCTGCCTTTTTATTGCTCTCTATTATAGGTTATAAAGTTTGTTTGCCTAGGGTTTGGCTTTCAAATTTTGAAAAAAATTATATTATGGGATTTTTTTTCCTCAAAAGATTTATCATGTATTGAAATATTTAAAAAAAATACCTTAAAATAATTTGACTAAAAATCTAGAAAAAAACCTAAAATGTTACCTGATAATACAAAAAGATCCAACAGGTGTCACAGTTGACAAGAACACCAATTAATTAATGTCATAAAAAATGACTTTTTGTTGCACAGATTTAAAGATCTCATTAATAGTTATTTAAAACATGGTAACATATATTTATTAATGCAGGTTGGATCTAACATTCTTTCAAGAGTACCTTAAATGAAAGCTCACCGATATGTGATTGAAAATTTCTGTGAAAGTATCTTTAAACCACTCAACAGAAGTAAAAATGCGCGTGCAGGTGTCAGGGATTGGTTCCATTTATACTCCCTCCGGTCCTAAATATAGGACATAGTTTGTAGTGCAAGACCGGAGGTAGTAATATGAACCATTTTCATTTTTTAGAAAAATTACAATAAACAAGATTTTAATGTGCTAACTGCTAGATGCATTTACAAATTATTTAAATAGTTTACAAAACTTGCCTTGTGCAACTACCATTGTTCAGGGCTCTTACTTTTGAGAGCTAATCCCCCAGCTTGGTGCAATTGAAAGTGGTCAGAGGTAAATTTATGGAATCCTATCCTCTAAAACCACCAATTTTTTTTCGGTAATGCAATAAAAAAAGTGATGGAAAACAGTAAAGGAAAAGATGAATATAGCTAAAAGCTTAAAAGTAATTTTTTGTGTGTTAAATTACATTCAACGTTTAATTTTTTTTTTTGGTGCTGAGAAAAATATTTTAAAAGTAGAATTAAACAAAAAAAATACTTTTAAGACATTTGGTGCTACTGAAAGGATGTTTTAAGGTGTTGGATCAACCATGGATTATAATATTGAGTGCTATTGTGAAAATACTTTAGGTTTAAAAATTCATGCAACTTTGCAGCAAGGAAAGGGAAATCTAAGAAGTTTTTTTTTTTTAATACAAAAAGTTTAGGTGTGTTGGATCCTGGGAGCTAGGGATGAGCAAAAACCCGGTGGTCCGGTCCAATCTGATCTGACCCGAGCTGGTCCGATCTAGTCTGGTCCGGTCTAGTATGTTCCAGTCCAAATAAGCAATATAATGAAATCGGACTAGACTGGACCAGACTGACTGGTCGGGTTGGATCAGGTTCCAGACCAGGGGACCAGACCACCTAGACTGGTCCGGTCTGGTCCAGGTCAATTACTTAAAAAATATTTTTATAATTTAAATGTTATTTTTTTATTTAATGTTGTTAGAGGTTTTTTTAAAGATTTATAATCAAGTTTTATTTTTTATGATGATTTTTATATGATTATAGGTATTTTTATTATCTTAATTATATTTATCATGTTTAAATCTTTTTTCTCAACATATTTTTTTTATTGTTGTTGGATATTCTTATAGATTTATGATGTTTTAATTTTTGGTGACATATTTTATATTATTATAGGTATTTTTTTTGTCCTAATTGTATTTAATATGTTCAAATTTTGCCTTTCAAAGAGGAAAAAATAAAAAAATATTAAATTTAGGTCTTGGACTACCTGGACCAGTCCAGGTAGTCCAGCCTGACCTCGGATTGGTGTTGGACCAGACTAGACCACGGATTGCTTTGTACAACTCGAGATCTTTTTAAGACCAAACCTTCTGTTGATGTCAAACCCGGTTCAGTCCAATCCATGCTCATCTCTATTGGGAGCTCATGAGGGCCAATATATGCCTCCAAGCTCACATAGATGGGATTTAAACCCATAACTTTATGATTATGAGCCAATTCCTTTACCAACTAGACAAACATTTATCGGTGAAAATATAAGAAGTTAAAGAAATGTTTCAAGTCTAAGCTAAATCACACTTTCAAGCCTAATAATAATAATAATAATAATAATAATAATAATTGTTGAGAGTTACTTCATGACAGGACCGTTCGATGTTGAAGCAACTACTCTGCAAAACGGGCATGAAGTACTCCTGAGTTCAGTTACTCCATATTATAAGGACGTCAGTATTGTTTTTATGAAATGTACGAATGTTTGATCTTTTAAGCATTCAAGTTTCATACATATCTATATAACTTTTACAACTCAGCATAATATTATATTATTTGAAGAATTTTTTACCCGTTATAAAATTATTGGTCAACTTTATAGCAAAAGTATAAAGAATCATTCCTGAAATTAGTAATAAATACTTAATCATCCCAAAAGAAACAGGACGGCCACTAGATTTAAAGAGAAACACCAGAGAACAAAGAGGAAGAAAAGGAAAATTCTTTTTATTATTAACAATGTTTCATTCAAGTGCTAAATATAGGACTTACAACATGAAAGAAATGGCTCATGAGCTGCTATAAATCAAACATCATTGTGTATATCCAAATAAGTGTTCAAAGGGCTCTCTTTACTTCAAAATTGTTGGAATTCTCCTTATTAGCAGCATCTACATCCTCCGGAGATGCCACCGCAACCACAACTCCTTTATCTTTAACTGCTTCCATTGCCCCCACAAAATCTTTGAAGTCCTTCAAACTGAACAACACACGTGAAAGAGTAAGACATGGCACATTAACATATATCTCAAGGTGACAAGGATGTTTGGGAACCGACAAAATAATCACTTTTTCACTTAATGATCAGAACTCCTCTTATATGTTTATCTCGTACGTTCTAAAATCACTAGATAATATCCCAAACACCCAGCAAAGGTGTCAAATATATGCAAAAATAGACCCCACGCCCTCTAGTGAGATATCACATGAATGCCAACAATATAAGATTTAGAGTCCACAAGCAACAAAACTTAAGTACAGAAATCCTATGTAGAGCCAATCAGCAATGATATCAAGGTAAGAGCAAGCACCGCTCAGAATCTTTACCTCGTAGATAATATCTCTTCACGTCTCTTTTGCCTTTCTTCTTCTGTGACGCCAAGTAAGTACCGCAGCATACTGCATTGTAAATGAAAACGAAGATTATGTGATATGTATTTGTATTAAGAAGCAACTACAATTCATCTGGAAGCGGTCATGTGTTTTGAATAAATGAGGGAAAAATTGGACGCAAACATTCTTCTTGAATGGCAGTCAAAATTCAAGGGCCAAATTCATCTGCATTTTCCTTTTCAAAAGATTTAAAGGCATTTCTAGGAAAGATTGAGATTGCTCCTATCAGAGCTTCATTGAACAAGGTATTTGTCAGAAATAGGAAATAACAGGAATACGGAGATGTGTCACAAGATTTTGAACAGCCTCTCTATAATCTATTACTACTCCGGTCAAGAGGCCTCAGAAAAGCATGAGACTTGGACAAGAATAATGGCTCCAAGAAGGACTTAATTTATCAATAGAGAACACTATAAGAGAAAGGAATTGTCAATAATTTGAAGCTTTATGCCATGCATTCTCAATCGTGGCTTTTCATCTAGCTAATAAACTTCATCCTTAAAACGCAAATCATGTATGAAAGAATAATTGGAGAAAATTACACACAGGCAGCAAAAAATGTCATATACATACCTACTATAGCCTTTGGCATCAGGAAGTTGGTATGCATCAATGTCCCCAATGGTCCCTATTATGGCTTTTGTTAAAGAATCATCATCCATTTCTAGTTCCCGTAAAAAGTCTCCAGTTCCATCATATACATCAAGCGTCTTGAGCAAGTTGGGATCACGATAAGATAAGAAGGAGAACACCCCTGAAAGAATACACATGGGTAAATTGCAAGAGAGAAATTGTAAAATTATGCTTATAAGCAACGCGTGTTTACCTGAATGAGTATCAAAATCACAAAATCCTCCATAAGCTCCACCACTAACTCTTACACGATCCCACAACCAGGTATTGCTAATGTATTTCGAAATCACATAAGCACTGCCATGAAGCTCATAACCAGAATCACAAATGTTGGCTGCTTTTCCAACATAATTGACCTGCACAAGGAAAAGCTCAGATATTAACGGAAGAAACATAAGCAAGGGATGGCTAGAGGGAGATTTATTTTCTTACCTGAGTAGGTATTACAATAGCTTCATTTGCCAAAGGAAGCCGAGCATGCCAATTAGTTGTTTTATTAGGAGAGCTAGTGGGGAGCAAATCAACAAATTTGCTAACGTATTTTTCTGTATTAGCAAGATTTTTCCCATCAGCAGTCAAATTTATTAAGCAACCTTGCCTGGAAAATACGGACTTGCGAATCTCCTCAAGAGATGATGAAATATCAGTCCAATCGTGATCAACCTTCTCTTCAAGAGTTCGGAGGAATTCGAGGTAGCTGGAAGTATAGAACAGAATCATTAAGAATCAACAATACTTATCCATGGAACTTTAATTTGGATTCCAAAATCCAGATCAAACAGTTAAAGCAGACTAATAAAGCTAATTATGAAACCTGCAATAATACAAAAAAAGCATATCTATACAGGATAGATAATAAAGAAGAATTGGATACAATGAAAATGAACAGATTATTAATCCATCGTCAAAGTAGCATCCCATATTCTAACCTGAGGCCACCCATATTTTCAGACATCCAGCCAGCAGCATTTAGTTTTGCATCCATCCTTGAAGCAGCTATTCCATGACCCCCTCCTCTTAACCGATTCTGAAAACAAAGACTCAATAAATAATCTACGTATAGGTTCAACATATTGTATTTTGATCCTTTCCATCCTCTTATTTGACAATTACCTCCATCCTTGCTTTGCTCTGACAAACAAATTGTTTGAAACGCTGTTGGTCTGTAAATTGGACATCTTGAATAACACGATTAACCTAAAAAAGTAGGATGCATGAAATTAAACTTTTCATATTGTCAAGAAATAATTTTAGGCTAGTTATTGGGTGTTAAAAGGGAGCATGATGCTCAGGTAGCAGGGTTCCAAAACAACAAAAATACCAAATCATAAAGGTCTTCAGCACGTCCAGCCATTGATTTGCCTCGAACAATTATCTTACAACATGGATCTTCCTTGCCCCGCACTGATGATGTGAGAGGATAAACTGATATTCCTCCTGTTTTCCTCCCAATTAATTGGTTCAGTTGGACAAAAGTTAAATCCTTTGTGCCCATCTCCAGCAATGATTGACTATCAAGATTACAATAAGAATAACAAAGTGAGTATGACATCCACAACATATTAAGATGAGGAAAAATAATTTGAACTTCTAAAAATAATGGGCGTAAATTCACCATCCATAATGCTATATTTTCAGAAAGGAATCTAGCCGAAAGAAAATCATGACAAGGGATGTGAAAGAGCATATTGAGAGTAGATAAGATCATAGACCAAAGACCCAATTATAATATGTTTCACAGTCACAATTAAATTAGTCCACTATGCAGCCAGGAGATATTATAAAATGGGATTAGTAAATCTAAATAACAATATTTGAGAGGCAAGAATGTCAAATAAAGATGATGCCTTCAAATTAAAGAGGCACACCAAAAAGCTCATAATAGAAGAAAATATTAGGCATTATAGATGCAGAAAAATAAAATGGAGAACAGCTTCTAGAGGTTACATAATTACCAAAATAGTGGGACCAAAGGAAGAAGCTCTCGCTTCAATGAACTCATATTGAAGACTATTTCTGTATACAGAACATCATTGGTGAAGAGGTCATGCTGTAGCGTTTCCACTCCATTGATATTACCAACCTACATTGAGCATACATGTGCCTGTCAATCTCTGCACCGTACTGGTCCAAAGAAAAATCTAATTCAAAGAGGAATATTATGATAACCTCAGTGGGGATCCGAATAGGTTCTTTAGGAATATCTTGTAGAGATAGACTTGGGACAGCTTTTAAAGCTTCTGGTGGATCAGGAGTTTCCTGCTTAAGACGAAGCTCTTGAGTAGCACGTGCCAGCTCTGCAAGATCCTCATCTGTCAAGCCAGCTTTAACTTTACTTAAGATCTCTTTCTCAGCTGCTTCATCATGGGCTGCCTTTTCAGGATCAGGCTGATAAAGTATTCCCATCAATAAATAACATATTCACTAACAAAAAAAACCATGCATTAATGCTAGAATAAGTGAATGAGTACCTGCATCTCCACAGTAACTTGATGAGGGTTGTTCAAAATAAACCTCTCTATTAGAGGAGAGAAAACAGCTTTAGTGCCCTCCTTTTCTATTCTAAATTTTAGATCTTGCAGCGGTTTCTCATACTTCAGTGGCTCGAAGGGATTCAAATCATAAATCCATTTACCCTATGATATCAAAAACCAAAACATTCACAATCTCAATCAGCCGAAATGAACAATTAGAAACAAACACTAAAAAAATTGAGCACATCTTACAATAGACCGAAGCATGAGGGATAGGCCACGGGGGAATGACCCAGTGTTGTTTTCCCTGAGAGAAAATTCAATTGTATTCATGGAAGCCTCCACGGCATCTGTATCAAAACCCTCCTCTGCCAACTTTCTAAGTGTATTCATTACCAATTCTTCTACCTTACGAATGTCACTTTCAGAAACACCCTTTAGGCCAATGCTAAACTGTGGCTGAAGTAGCTCATCTTCAACTCCCCCTCCAACAATGGCATCCCCAAGTCCACTTTCTAGCAAAATTTTCCTCAATGGTGAAGCAGGGGTACCCAACATAAGATGATCCAAAAATCCAAGGGTAAGCTCAGTTTCCAAGTCTAAGGGCTTATCAGAAAGCAACCAGTTAAGGCAGACCATATGCTTCTTTAAATCACTTTCACCAGCAGGATATTTCTGAACAATCCGAACTGGCTCAGAGAAGAGCTTTTGTGGTTCGATTTTCGATTCATTTGGAGCAGAACTTGCACTAAACATATCTAAATACTCTGCACAAAGCATAAGTGACAGAGTTACTTGTTTCTGCAACCCACGGGTCTTAAAAAATAGAGTTAATATAAGGTGCAAACAGGAACACAGGACTATCATACCAGTAATATCATTCTACTCTGTAACCAAGTTAAAAGTAACAAAATGGGCATGCAGAAATTCCACAAGTCAACCCTAATTACAAAGGATTATACAGGTCTTAAATCCTTGAGGAGTTTGAAAAAGGAATTAGTTACTTTGTCATGTATTCTGAACTCTGAAGCCTCAAGAGACTAATCAAATTCATAACAATGATGCTGTTAAGGACCAGATTTTAGGACAATTACGCAGGACATAATCAACAATCAAATTTAGAGATATGTATCACATCATAAAGAGATAAATCATATACAATTGAATTCATCATCTCTTTAGATTACAGTAGCACATTTTTTTCGTCCTTGAGAAAGAAACTAGGGTGGCATTTGGTAAACTTTGTATCTTGATCTCGTAATCTCACATGCCAAAGTATCTTGGATACTGAGATTGGATCATGGTATTTGGCATGTTGTTATGGTGAAGATATATAAACAAGGTGATATCTGAAACAACACCTTGATAAGCTGATGTTACACACCCACACACAAATATCACAAAATTGCAATAAAATTTTTCCATGTTGCCAAATTTGCCCTTACATTTGTTGGTAATTAACTCAAAAACAAAATTTATTCATATAAACATTATAACCATATAAAATATAATGATTTTTTAAAAAAATGACATTATTTTTTATTTTCCACATGAACAAAGGAGGAGAAATATACGTTACATTTTTTTTATTTTTTGCTTATATTTCTAATCAAGGAAGTAATCTAATAAGATTTATAGGATGTAATATAGAAAAATTAAAAAGCGTAAATTAGAAAGTTCAAGAAGGAAATAAGATTGATTTAGATGCTCAACAAAACATTCATGTCATCCATTACTGAAATGTAAGATGCCATCTATTATCATACCAAGTACAGATATTATTTTTTTTTTTGGCCAAACAAGTACAGATATTATGAATACCACATTTTCTTAGCCACCGTATCTCATACCATAGCTTGCAATAAGCCATAAAAGTTAATATCAAAGCATGCCAAACACAGCCAAAGAGACAGCTACTAGCCTTTAAAACGCCCTTACTGCCTACAACTACAGAAAGACTACATGCTCTTTGCTTAAAAAGCTTAGCACAGAAGGAAAAGGAACAGGGTACTAACTTATTTAGCTAAGGCCTTTCCTTCAAGGAGCATCCCTCATAAGTCATCAACCCCGAAACTCCTCTCTCAAGATCACCAATCATTACCCAGATTGTTGCTATAACATAAAAGGAGTAAGTATTTACAGGCAAATAAGGCCAAATACTTCAGTGTTTGGTCAGTCATTAATTTAATTTACTCAAAAGCTTATGCTTGAGCTTACTCTAAAGTTTTACATTACCGCCACTACCCTTAATTGTCAGCACTCTAACCAAAACAGCGAGTGTATTACAATATTTATTACCACTCAGAATACGGAGGCGCTCATTTGGATCATCATCTCCATAGAACCATATCCGGGCATTACTAGGATGGTAGTATTTGCGGTGAAACTCCTGCGAATAAAGTTCAAAACAAAAACTGTCATATTAAAAGAAAAGCAAGTTATTTTTAATCACAACAGTCATATGTTAAGCTACGTGGCGGTAAAAGGACACTGTAAAACCATGCAGGGAAGATAGACATGTTTCTGGAAAAAATTAATATAATCTATGCTTTTCTCTGTTCTGCCACAAACACTTGTCTAAAACGGAAATATTTGCAGGAAAAAAAATGAATGATAAGTAATGTTTCTCTCAACAGCTTAAGTTAATGAAACAGTTAGACCTTAAAAGCCCTTTTGACCAAGTGCTCAAAAGCTTGAGGTCAATAGTTAAATCCTTACCACTCCCACTTTTCTAATTAAAGAAAAATTCCAGCATAAGGTAGAAGATGTCCTTTATCTTCTCCAAGCCCAAAAGACTTTTACGTGAGGCATGTTAAAAATATATATAGCAACCATGCTAGGGCTTGTTTCTAATAATTTAAGGTTTGGAGATAGTCCATGACACTTATGGGAGCCAAACCATACACCTCAGTGAAGTTTAGAGCTCCTTCTGTAAAGTACAACAATTTTTTAAAACATGATTATCAAAGCATACCTTGAATTCCTCAAAAGTCAATTTGGGAATCACTTGGGGATCACCTCCACTATCAACACCGTAGGTATTGTCAGGAAAAAGAGCCTGGACCACAGTAATATGTAATAGTGATGAACATGCATATATTGAATTATCAAGAATACAATAAATCAACTAGTCAAAAAGAAACTTGATGTTGACAATCCATTGATTCAAAAGTGTGTGTGATGCTGTATCTCATATGCAATCAACACAATTTAAAATTCAATGCCAAAAGCAAAAAGTAAATCATACTCATATTCCAAAAAGAACAAGCTATAAGTGGAAGATTTAAAAAATACAGGAAAGAAAGGGCAAGATATAAGAACTAGCCTGCTGAGCAGTCCGTCCTAGTATGTTATCAGGTTGAGAATAGACACCCTTCATCTCATTAAAAACAACACCTGGAATATCAAAATATTAACATTAAGAAAAAGGAAAGAGAGTTATCACCGGGAAAAAAAGAAAAGAAAAGGGGAAGAGAGAGGAGCAGGCAGAATGAAAATATTAAATATGCCCAAAATATCAATGCAAGGCAAATGCTGAAAGGCCTAAAGAGATTGAAATAGATAATGACTACATTTATCCGACCTTTGTAACTGATGTCTTCTGATGGATCATTGAGCTCAAAGTGCCAACCCTCCTGTTGAAACGTCTGAAAGTCCTCCACACATCTGGGAAAGAAAACTGCATCCAGATATACATCGACCAAATTATAAAAATCCTGTGCAAAAGAAGATAACAACCTTATCATATTTGCTCGAGTGATAGACAGACAATTGAAATGCTGAAAGTTCAATGACCAATATATTGACTTGTAACCTTGGTATTTGTGGAAGCAACTGGGTAACATGTCCTATCAGGATATGTGAATGCATTCAGGAAAGTGTGCAAGCTTCCTTTCAATAGTTCAACAAATGGTTCTTTTAAAGGATATTTTCTTGATCCACATAATACGCTATGCTCCAATATGTGGGGTATGCCAGTGGAATCTTTCCTGAATTAACAAGAAGAATCCAGAATTTTACAAAATATTCAGCATCCATCAGTTGCTAAAGAAGTAAACATAATTGCTCAGAAAATATCAACCCCCTCCCTCCCTCCCACACCAAAAGCAAATATGTTATTTATTACCCAACCTACGGGAAAACAGAAGTGCCAAAAACCCAGAAATATAGCACTAATAAATGTGAATTTAACAGAGTCAAAGCTGATATGCCAATCATTTTATTATCCACCCCATACCCACTTCTTATCACCCCTTTTGTTCTAAATAAATAGATCATCTCCCATGCCAGGATAATCTTTTCATTATTGACGAACTGATCTAGTTGAGCTTCAAGGGTTCAGTAAGTGAAACACAGAAGTTCAGTATGTACTTAACATCATCACTGACAGACTGACTCTGAGGAAAGCTGGCAGAGCTGGCTATACTTGAACAGATAAAACCCTCAAAATTCCATCATTATGCTTGTTAGTGTAGATGCCTCTATGCATCAGTCATATTGTTGACACCCGCAAGAGTACATCACCATAGTTTCTTACACAAGCATCAAAGGAACCCACCGATAGAACATATTAAATCTCAATTGCAGTAGAGAAGTCATAGATGAAAGCTTAGATAAAAAATCTTCTGAATTGACAAAAAAATTCAGAAAACAGAGGTTAATCACATATTTAAGGTGAGCCCTTCGCAAATCCTCGCCTGTGATAGATACAAGTACTCTATTCCGTATAATTGTTTAAAAAATCAAATTATGCTTCTAGACTTTCCATCAGGACAAGATACAGTTTAAAACTTGGGACCTTGCTTTCAAACTTTTTCCCATAGTACTGAAACAATTTAAGCTCCAATAAATATCCTTTACCAGTCCACGACATGGAATCTGGGGATGTAGTTTTGCTCAAGCAGAATTACATTAAATTTAAATCATGAACTAAAGTTTTACTTACGGGGGTGTGCGGAAAACAATGCCAAACACCTTATTCTCATCGTCATTAGAAACAGACATGACCTCGGCGCCGGTCTTCTTATGCCTGAAAAGCACTGCTTTTGACTTGCATTCTGGAATGAACTCTTCTGAAACCTTCTCAAAACCCAACTTTTCCGCAACTTCATCCTTTACTTCAGCGAATTCTTCACCAGCAAATACAAATAAAAAGAAACAAGAATCCATTCAAAGCCCCAGACAACACAAACTTCACTTCGAAACAAGTAATATCAATATCACAGTAAGAGCAAGAAGGTTTCGCATACCTGGAGTGGATGGGAATGGAGGTGAAGCAACAGCACGAGGACATACAGAAGAGAAATGCTTCCGAAGATTAAGTGATAAAGATGGTAGAGCTGCAGGGACTAATCTGAAGTGGCGGCGGAGCACAGAACGTCTGGTGGGGTAGGAAATCGAGCGACGATAGTGAAATGGAGCTGAAGAAGACGAGCAAGAAGATCGAGAAAAGAGAAGGAGTGAAGGGGAGGAGCGAGAGAAGCATCTAGAGGAAGATAAAGAACGAAGAAGAGCGGCTCTCTCCATGGATAACAGAGAGAGGCAGAGAATTTGGGTTTAGCAATTAGAACTGGGAAGACGCAAATGGTTTGGTGCGAGTATATGAATAGGAGAGGAAAAAATCCAAAGCTGCTGATAATTACAATCTGTTTTAGACTTCTAGTGCACGAAATATCGAAATCTGTTGTGGTTCTCTAATTGCCAGGTTTTTCTTTTTTATCCCTGCAGGGTGGAGACATCAAAATCTCAATTTCATACTCTCTCTCTTTTCTTTTCTTTTTTGCCTTCTCTCCTTTTTCTTCCTTTTTTTTTTTTTTGGGTGAAATCCTTTTTCTTCCTTATTTTTTGGGTGAAATCCTTTTTCTTCTTTTTGCCCGCTAAAGAACTGCGACTGTAATTCTTAAAGGCTGCAATTGCAAAACGAAAATGGTGAGTAAATCATTCAAAAAAAATATTTGTGAGTAAATTTATATAGGGTAAAGGGGCAATGAATCATACTTATATCAAATTCCTCATGTCCATTTCGTCAAGTTTTCTGATAATATATGACCATGTATTCTATTTTTAAATTATCATCATTTAATTATAAACTTTAATAAAAAAAAAACACACATGGTCATATGTGATTGGAGAACTTGATGAAATGGATATAAGGAACTTGATGTAAGTGTAATCCAGGGGCAATTTTATTAGGAAGTTTTCATCTATGAACAATTTTGTCCTGAAAGTTTTTTCGGGGCAATTTTGTCTTAGAAGTATCAGAAATAGAGCAATTTTGCTTTTAATGTTATTTCAATTAATTTTGACCATTAATTGACTAAATATGTTGAGTTGACAATCCACATATTATCCACGTCATTCTTGTTAAAGTTCAAATTTATTTCAAAAATTTTAAGTTCAAATTTATTTCAAAAATTTTAAATCTAACTTAAAAAAATGAAATAGCCGATACATAGACTTCTACGTCAAATTTAAACCTTAACAAAATTGACGAGATGAAACGTGCCAACTCAACATATCTGGTTCAATAATGTTCAAAATTAATTAAGATAATGGGCATGATAAAATTGTTCCATTTTTAACACTTTTAGGGCAAAATTACTCTTCGGTAAAAAATTTTAGGACAAAATTGCCCCTTAACCCATTTATATATAAAAAATGGATTCCCCTGCCTTTTTTTCTCTTGGGTAAAAAATGGTGCAAGGCTTGAGATATTAGGCTAAAGTATACTTTTCTTTGCATGAGTTTTATTCTCTTAACTTTATGAAGTTTAATTCTATGAAAATACTGATTCAACTAAGTGCTTGTTTGGGTTGGCGGTAGAAGTTAATTTTCTGACATGATTTATGGCGTACGAAGTAAGTATGTGAAAGGAGTTTTACCTCGACTTGCGTAAACGTGCTTTCAACTTGCGTAAACATGTTTTTCCAACGTTAACCCAAACAGGTCCTAAATTATATGATAATTATACCGCTGACAAATCATGTTTAAATTTAAAATATCATTAATAATAATTTTAAAATCAATTTGGCATGGTAAAAAACTCATTTATAATATTTTTTAACTAATGAAACTATGATATTATGCTTTT
This sequence comes from Inga oerstediana, assembly GCA_963210345.1. Lineage (NCBI taxonomy): Eukaryota > Viridiplantae > Streptophyta > Magnoliopsida > Fabales > Fabaceae > Inga > Inga oerstediana. Next base: position 27,739,358 of record OY723399.1, read on the forward strand.
TTTATAGTAAAATATAATTAACTTTTTTCAATTTCTTTCATTATCTAATTATTTACTCTTTTCCTCAGTATGGTTACATTTAAATAAATTTTGAAAATATTAAAATTAATAAACATAAATTTTATTTAAAATTAATCAACAAATTAAAATTACACTTAAAAAAATCAAAATTTAAGTATACTTTGTCAACCTGTAGTCTTTTTAGTGTTAGCGTTTTGGGTTAGTGTCACTGATGGTGTTAAAATTATAAGATTAAAAGAATATTTTATAAAGCTAAGGAATCAAATTAAAAAAAAAACTAAAAGTGTATTTAAACCTTCTTTACTTATAAATAGAACTGGGCATACTCATTCTATCCAAGTTAAAAACATCACATATTTTTTAATACACTTTATTAAGATTAAAGAGAGAAGGACTTTGAGAGGGTTTTTTCTCTGCTAGGGATCTAGCGGGGAAATTATCGTGAGCTGTAGCACCGGTGAGAGTGACCTCCGTCGCCCACTACAGCAGAGGAAAAGAGGGATCTCTTGAGCGCGCCTTGCGACAAGAGATACGTGAGAGATCTGAATGGAGGAGGAAGTGGAAGAATCGAGTAGAAGAAAGAGGAAGGTCGGAATGGATGGTGCAGCGTTCACTGGGAATGTGAGTTTGAAGGCAAGGTCGGAAGGCTGGATGGAGAAGGAGGATGCGATGGCGTCGCCAAAATCATATAGGGAATCTTTATTAGGAATGTTGGTTCGAAAGTCTGTTGGTGGCAATGGTCGAATAATGATGAGGAAAAGGAAGCTGAGGACTATGGAACGGGTACAGATTTTGATAAAGTGTTGAATCCTGATGAAGGAATTTCAATTGATTGCTCCAATCCCTTGTGTCCGTGATTCGTTTTGGATGATAAGGAAAAGGAACGGCTGATAAAGCCCTTTCGGTCTACTTTGATAGTGAAATTGATGGGAAGAAGACCTGTTTATCGGTTCATGGTGGCGAAATTGAAGCAACTCTGGGCTCGGAAAGGTGAGATTGACATCTTTGATTTGGAGAATGATTTCTTCTTGGTATCTTTTCAAGACAGAGGAGATTACTTAGACGCGCTGATAAGGGGCATGGTTGATTGCAGATGCATACCTCAGTGTTGCTCGTTGGCGCCCGGAATTTGATCTGAAACATGAAAAGATTGAATCAATGATTGCCTGGGTACGAATTCCTAACTTACCTGCTCCTTTGTTTAATGAAAAGTTTCTGCTAAATTTGGGTAATGCTATAGGAAAGGCCATTAGGTTGGATATTCATACTGCTCAGAGAACTAGAGGAAGGTTTGCTAGGATGTATGTTGAACTAGATTTGACCAAACCTCTTATGCCTGAATTTGATGTAGAAGGGCAAGTTTTATCTATGGTTTATGAAAGTATGGGGCTACTACGTAAAAAATGTGGCTGGTTTGCGCATGCTATAAATCAATATGATGATATAAATAAAAAAAAGAAGAGATGCAGAACTGTGACACATGAGATAATAGTAGGGAAAATGTGAATGAGGGGGAAGATTTGGTTAGGGAGGGATTATGGAAGACAGTACAGAAAGGGAGGAAACTAAAAAGAGGGATAACAAGTGAACAGGAAAAACAGAGGGGTTCAAGATTTTCTTTTTTGGAGGTGGAAGAACCTCAAGTTCAACAAGGTCCAATGCGGGATAGCGTTAATGGGGAGGTGCTAAGGGATGTCTCTAATTCCCAAGGATCTTCAGGGGTTAAAAAGGAGCTAAAGAAGAAACAGAGTAAAGAAAAGGAAGTGGAAGGTGTACCACTGAATAGGAGTGGAGTGTTTCTTAACCAGGTGGATAGGAAGGAGAAGGTGTTTAAGTTGAAAACAAAAATATAGGAGGTTAGGAAAGTAGATAACAGGAGGGGGAAAATAAACATGAGTAATGAGGATGAGGAGGTAAACTTTATTGTAGAAACATGTATGGAGGCATTTGAGGAGGGGGGCGGATTTACTCAATAAGGATCTTTTAGATCCGGGAGAGTATGGGGGACTGATCAAGGAAAAGGAAGATATGGAGCTGGGTGAGCAGAATGTAGGGGTGGAGGATGATGATATTGAGTGCTCTGAGATGATTGCAGAAGTATGAGTGATAACTCCTTCACTTGTTGCGGATATTTGAGGATTGTGTGGTTTGGAATAAGGGTTTAATCATGAAGATCATTATCTGGAATGTACGGGGAGCAGCAAGCAAGGGTTCTACAGCTGCTCTAAAAGAGTTAAGAAGGAAATACAGTGTTGACGTAGTGGTTATTCTAGAACCACGGGTAAGTGGAGTGACTGCTTGCAAAATAATCAAGAAGTGGGGATATAAATATTCGTGTAGAATGGAAGCAGAGGGATTTGGCTACTTTGGGATTTGGATGATGTTAAAGTGGAGGTGTTGAGAAAAGAAGTCCAATTTGTGCATTGCATACTGCAGACTGGGGAAGATAAAATGCTGTTCACTGGGGTCTATGCAAGCTAAATGAACAAGTAAGAAATTAGTTGTAGAGGAGACTTTGAGAATTAGTAGAAAGTGTACAAGAATCGTGGTTGTTAGGGGGGATTTTAATGAAATCAAGTCACCTTTGGAACAAAAAGGAGGGGGACGTATCAATGTTACTCAATGTAATAAATTTAAGGATTGGATAAATTCCTGTGGGCTAATTGATATTGATGTTAAAGGACCACTTTATACATGGAAAGGGCCTAAGTAGGATGGACTTGAAAGAGTCTATAAAAGACTAGATAGGTGCTTGAGTAATTCCTCATGGCAGCAACGTTTTGTTAATGCTGAAGTTAAAGTAGTGCCAAGAGTGTGTTCAGACCATCATCCACTAGTCATTGAGTTGCATCCAGAATGGTATAATAGAGGTAGAAGAAAATTTAAATATTTGGCAGCATGGCAGTTACATTAATAGTTTGATGATTTACTGAAGGGGTGTTGGAAGGGTGAGGAGGAAGCGAGAGAGAATTTATGTAGTTTAAGACATAACTTAGAAACATGGAATAAAGAGGTGTTTGGGAGGATTGAACAGAGGAAAAGAAGATTGTTAAATAGGTTGGGAGGGGTTCAAAGATGTATGGAAAAACACACAAATCCCTTCCTTATACAGCTTGAGAAGGAACTTGAAGATGATTTGCTAGATACATTGAATCAAGAAGAGTTGCTATGGTTCCAAAAATCTAGAGGAAAGTGGATTGAAGAAGGAGACAAAAATACAAAATATTATCATAAAGACTTTAGTAAGAATGAGGAGGAACAAGATAAAAATGCCAAAAAACAATGAGGGTGAATGGATTGAGGATGAGGAGGAGATTGCAAACTTGTTCCAGATATTCTATGAACATTTATTTGAAGATGAGAATATTGATAGAGGTTGGGTTAGCACTAATCAGAGGTGGGGTGCAGTGGGTTAGGAGGGACTAAGGGGACTAAGTAGAGATGTGTCAGAACATGAGGTGAGGAAAGCATTCTTTCAAATGGGAGGGTTTAAAGCCCCTGGGGAGGATGGATTTCTAGCATTATTTTATTAGAAAAATTGGCAAGTTGTTGGCAGTTTTGTCAGTGATTATATAAAGAAGTTGTGGAGAGAACCGGAGATGATTAGAGAAGTAAACAAGACATTGCTGGTCTTGATTCCAAAGATAGAAAAGTCAGAAAAGGTGAGTGAATTTCGACCTATTGCCTTATGTAATGTACTATACAAAGGGCTGTCTAAAGTAGTTGTTAATCGATTGAAAGGACTTATGGATAAGTTAGTCTCTCCTTTTCAAACTAGTTTTGTCCCAAAGCGTAGTATTCATGATAATATCATTATTGCTAAAGAAATGATTCACTCAATGAATAGAATGCAAGGGAAGAAAGGGTATATGGCTATCAAAATTGATTTAGAAAAAACCTATGATAGAATGCCGTGGAATTTTATAGAAAAAGTACTGTTAGAAATTGGATTGGAAGAGCATCTAAGAAAGGTGATCATAGGCTGTATTAATACAACAACAATGAGTGTGATGTGGAATGGAGTTAAAAAAGACGAGTTTGTGCTAGGAAGAGGTTTAAGGCAAGGTGACCCTCTATCCCCATACCTATTTGTTTTAGGAATAGAGAAACTCGCACACATGATTGCAGATTGTGTAAATATGAAAAAATGGAGTCCATTAGGGATGGGAAGAACGGGCACTGCAATCTCTCACCTTCTATTTGCAGATGACCTCTTGCTGTTCTGTGAGGCCGCTAAGGAGCAGATAGGTACTGTTTTGGGAGTGTTGGAGGATTTGGGAGGATATATGGGCAAAAGATAAATGTTGACAAGACTTGTATTTTTTTCTCAAAAAATACAAATAGAGCCTTGCAAAAGGAAATTTGTGACATTTCTAGTTTTAGAAGGATGGAAGGTTTGGGGACATATTTAGGGGCATATATCATCACTAAAGGAAGAAGTATGAGAGGCAAATTTCAGTTTATTTTGGACAGAATGCAAAATAAATTATATCATTAGCAGGAAGGCTTACATTAGTGGAATCAGTTACAAATCAAATGGATGTCTACTATATGCAACATTCACATATCCCTGCTGGCGTTCGACAACAAATGACTAAAATACAAAGGGAGTTTGTGTGGGGATCGGAGGATGGAAAGTGGAAGATTCCAGCTATGAGTTGGGAGGTTCTGTGTTCACCTAAGGAAAGGGGAGGATATGGTCTCAAGGAGCTGGGAACCATGAATGATGCACTTTTGGGTAGAATTGGATGGAACTTGATTGCAAAACCAGAAAATCTCTGCTCTTTAGTTTTGAAAGGGAAGTATGGATAAGGAATAGATGAGAATAAGGAATGCATAGTCAAAGATTCAGACTCAGAGATTTGGAAAAATGTGAGTAGATTGTGGCCAAATCTGATTGACAATGTGCATTGGGAAGTAGGAGATGAGAGAACTGTTAGTTTTTGGTTGGATAAGTGGGTGGATGATGGGAGTAAGATGATTAATTATTGTGCTGCTAATTTGCAAGAAGAAGAAAGGTTGCACACAGTGAGGGAGTTGGTTAATCCCAATGGTGAATGGAATTTTCAAATGATACAAGGCCTAATTATACAAGAAGGATGCGAACTAATCAAGGCAGTACCACCACCTTGTGATATGTTTGGATGTGACAAAATTAAATGGGGGCCTAATCTGCAAAGTAGTTATGTTGTGGCAGAAATGTATATGAAGCTGAGAGATGAAAAGAGCCAAAAGGATGAAATCTGGAGGCTGATCTGGAGGTGGAAGGGACCTCGCATAATTCAAATTTTTCTATGGCTTGTAGTACACAATAGATTGCTAACAGGAGAGCGAAGAAGGCTGCTGTTTGGATGTTCGAGATTGTGTTTTAAGAATGATGGAGACTTGGAGACTCTCACACATGTTTTGAGAGACTGCTTAATCGCTAGGAGGGTATGGGCAGAGAAATGTAGGAGGAGAATTTTATCAACTCCAGGGAAGAGAATGGATGAGGCTGAACTTAAGTAGTAGGGATGAAGAGTGGAGGGTAATCTTTAGGGGTAACATGCTGGAAATTATGGTATGTCAGAAATATATCTCTTTTTCAAGGAAACTATCAACTGCCAGATGACTTGAAGAACCATATCATGAGGTATGTGCATGCTATACTAACAGCAAACTAGGGATTTGGAGGAAGTGGGTCTGGAAGGATTGTGAAAAGTATAAAATAGGTTGTTCTAGAAGAGGGTTGGATAAAACTGAATATTGATAGAGCATATAAAAAACAAGTTGGTAGGGCTGGATGTAGGGGTTTGATAAGGGGATGTGATTGGGGCTGGATAAAAGGTTTCTCCAGGCGAATTGGCAATTGCTCAGCTATGCGAGCTGAATTATGGGGAGCAGCAGAAGGTTTGAAGATGGCTGGTGAAGCTAAGGTAAAAAATTTAATTGTTGAAAGTGACTCTGTAGCACTTGTAAGTATGATAGAAAAGGTGATAAATGGCATAGATATTGATAGTAGTCTATTAAAACTTGTACAGATTAGGCTATCTGAGTTTACATATATTAAAGTTCAACATGTATACAGGGAGGGGAATATGTGTGCTGATATACTAGCTAATTTGAGTTTAGGATAGGAAAGCTTGGTGGAAATGTATGTTGAACTACTTTTAAAGCTTAGACAGTATTTATATATGGATTTTGTGGGGGTCTCTTACCCTCGGACAGTAGTTGAATAAAGATTTAGGCATCAGTCCTGTATTTTCACAAAATAAAAACATCAAATATTTTCAAACAAACAATTAAGAATTTTTTCCCTTTCATTGAAGTATTATTTTTCAGGTGAGTTGAGTCCAACCAGGAGTCAAAATTGCTTCTGCTTGTCATTTATTATTATTATTATTATTTTTCCCCATTTAGAAATACTACTTTTGTTGCTGATCGAAAAGACATGCCAATAATTTCCCTTTTTTTTTTTTGGTTTTATTGACTAAACTCCCTTGCATGGCGCCCACCGGCCACCGTTTCTACTCAACGGACATACTATTGAATCCCATTGCCAGCGTTGTTCGAGGCCGCGGAGAGCAGCCGGTAATTTTACCGTTGAAGAAATAGTTCCGTTGTGGCGGGGGCGCGCTTTTTATTTCCTAAAATTGTAAGAAATAGTTCCGTTATGGGTTTTTTTTATTTCCTTCCTAAATTAGCGAAGCATCTCTTCAGTGTTTGCTGGTTCGAGTTCGTAACTTACCGGTGAGAGCAACGTGCTCTGACCAGCGGAACCCAAGTCCATTGGCAGTGAAGCATTTCTTCACTTCATTGAGTACTGATTGATCGAAAATTCTTGTTTCCTGTTTTATTCTCTGGAGGTTCCGCTCGATCGTCCTTCAGTGAAGAATGGAGCCGCAATGGACGAAGATGGCTGGGCTGACGGTAATGGCTCTGCATTTCTGGGTCCGATTTTGATTTCCTCTTGCCCGGTCATCATCGATGTGAGTTCCTCTTTCCCTTTGATTCTTTCCTAGCTGTGCATGTTCATAAATATTTTGGCCTATGTATGAATACTTTGTGCGTTTTCTTTTGTAAATTTCTGTAAATATTGGTGAGGAGTAGTACTTTGCTTGACAATGTTTTGATGCTCTGTGCGTATGTTTTATGTTCTGTCATAAATGTTTGGATTTGGAGACTGCCCACTGCATCCATACCCTTATCTTAGTTCTGTGTGCCTGAAAAATTGGGAATCTATTGGTCATGTTTTGCATCAATTAATTAAATGCGGGGACAAGGAAGTTGAGTCAGAGTTGCATATGTAAGGCTGTTGCAATCAGATTGAGCATGAGCTTGGAATCTGATATCATAAATTGAAAAAGTTCTGTATACTAAGGGTATCTTCTGTGTCCATGATTAGAAATGTATCAAGAATTTTCACCATAACGTTTTTCTTGCCTGAAAAGTATGGTTATCATCATTGTTATCTGTGATTAGAATGCTACCAGAAATGTTGCCATTAAAGTGTTTTTGTTAGAAGATAAACTGAATCTTACATCTAGTTTGCCAATAACTATGTTCGATTGATCTTGCTTATAAAAGGAGAAACATTATCTCAATCTTTCTCTTCAATGATTTGTTTTTTTTACAAAGTTGTGCAAGTTAGAGATGCTGGATATATTAGGAAGTATCAAGAATTCAGGTAAAACTACTTTACTGCTTGCTTTCTGAGGTGATTTTTCGCCTTTTTTTAAGGTGAATGGGGGACGAGAAGGCCAACCAATTGGGGCCTTTTGAGCCTGCGAAAGCAGTTGATGAACTTGGTGCTGGAGAAATACTTCTTAACTGCATTGAATGTGATGGTAACATACATTTTTTTGCCAGAATATTTTTAAAAGGATATGTATTTTAACCATGAGTTACTAGGTCATCAATAGTAGTGGTAGCAAAAATAATAATATAATAGTGTTGTGGGCATCTTAGTTCCAATTTAGTGGCATTGTATGTGTCATTTTGAGATGACAAATGGAAAGAGATAATTGTTTCTCATGTTTTTGTCCAGTTTATCACATTGTTTTTCTAGTGAGGATCATGCTTACTCCAGTCTTTCTGAGAAATGATGTTATAAAAATATCTGGTTTCTTAGACTAGTTTGAGGCAGAATTTTATATCAATATCACTTGAATATCATGTTGGTTTCCAACATCTATTCTATCTTTATGTTTTCCATTATTGATATTTCAGGTCAAGGGAAAGGATTTGACATAGATTTAGTTAAGTTGATTTCAGATGCTGTAAGTATCCCTGTGATTGCAAGTAGTGGTGCTGGTGCTGTTGACCACTTTTCTGAAGTGTTTGCCAAAACAAATGCATCTGCTGCTCTTGCTGCGAGATTTTTTCATAGAAAAGAGGTAGCATTCATTTTATCAGATTCTTTCCTAATGCTAAAGGGAATTATTTTCAATTATGCACATTATAAATAAACTGAATTTAATTCTACAATGAGTGATTAACTTGATAAATCATCTAAAATTAGTGGTAAATTTGAGCTTTAAATGCTCAAAGGTTAATCTTGAAGCAATCTAATTGAACAAGTAAAACGTTACTAAAGTTAGTAATTATGTTTTCTGTTTAGTTCTGCTGTTTAAAATATTTGCAAGTCTTCTGAAACCACCTGTGGCTGGAGGAGATTCAATGATTTGATATATTTACCTTTTAAGGTGACTAAATGTATTATGCTTATTATTTGCAATGAAAGTCCCAAATTTTTAAAATATATATAAGAAAATGCTATAGATGGTTTAACTTTTAGGAAATCGCATCATGTGCTTTATCCTACTTCCATTTAAAGTTGTATGTTCGTTTTGAATAAATTTATTTTGTTTGTGTCTTGTGAAGATCAACAAAGAGACCGGTGCGGCCGGCATTTTGAAGTCTTTTTATGAGGGATTTCCCACACACAACACGAGGAGCTGGTTTTCCAAGAGCAACTTACTTGGCCGGGTTGCAAGCTTTCTTTTTGCACTTTTATATTGTGTTGTTTACCATTCGATTGGGCTGGATTGATTGCATATTATTTTTTGAATTTTGTTTGCTTCCTTTGTTTTTATGTCCTTTGATTGGGCTGGATTGACCAACATCAACTCCCCAATTAGGTCCTCGATTAAGAACTAGTGGAGTTTCTGTTTATAAACTTGGTTTTATCATTTCAACATTCTCTTGACAAGCCTTTATGATTTTCAATGAACTCCAAGGTGCATGATGTGTCTACTCTACAACTAGCCGGTATCTTGCAAAAAGATTTTAAGAAGTGGACAGAACTAGGTATATGAGTTTGTTAATCCATCTTTTAGTATATTAAGGAACAAGGTTTTACTTAATCATTTGATAATTGACATTATGCTTACTGTTTGTGGAGCAAACCATGGTTTCATTTATGAGTTCATTATACTTTTCTGCTCAGAACTTGCTTCACCTTTGTAGTGTTTTTTTATTCATTATCATACTACCAAGATTATTTACAATTTAACAACCCCCCTAGTGTGAAATAAAGATGCATTTAATGCAATTTATTATCAGGTTGGTTGTTCTTGTTTTATCAGCAATACTTGCATTGAATACTTGTTATAGGTATGTATTAGTTGATTTGCACTCACTAATATGGTAATTATTATGTGGTAAAACAGAAAGTGCTGATGCAATATCACTGTAGGGAATTGGCATGAGTTGTATTGGAGTTTCAATTGGACAGGTTGGCTCCCATCCAGAACATTTAGTGCAAGAAATACAATTCTTCCAATGTGAGTATGAGATGAAGTACTTATTGTCCAATTAACTCTTGTTTAATACTTGTTTTATGAGCAAAAACTCAATCATTATTGTGATAATTATAAATTTTTCAGATTTGATCTCAGTGACTAGTATGCACTTTCTTATCATTCCAATATGGTTTGAAAGAAATCTATGGCCATAGTAAATCTTTCAATTTTCAATATGACAGCACTGGGTCAAAATAATAAATTATCGTTGCATTATTAAAAGTTAGTTACTAAACATAATTGAGGCTTTTTGTAGTTTGGGTTGCCTTTAGTACTCTTTTAGAATGTGCTCTCACAAAGTTTATCTGAAACTAACTCTCAACTCTATTAATCTTGAGATAGAGGAATGGTTCTCAGAGAGGTAGACGGTTAAGCATTGTAGATCATGTTGACAAAGTCAAACTTCTAATGGACTAGGACTTTATCTTTACTTGAAATTTGCATTTCTCATTATCTAGAGTATCGTAGTTTATTTGTTAGTCTAAGAGTCTTAGTTATTCATATTTCTTTATCATTGCGAACTGTTTATCTTGAAATTTTTAGCCTCTATTGAAAAGAAGACACGAACCACAACATTTAGATAGCGAGATTGAATCCTTTCTATTGGATACATTTATACATATATAATGGACGTGAACTTCTTACTCAAACTATCCACTTCTAATGATAGTTGATATAAATTGAGCTAAATGTACTATGAGTATTATTTGGAACGAATGTCCCAAAATTTTAAAATAAAAAAATTCTATCCTACTTCCATTTAAAGCTGTATGTTCATTTTGGATAAATTTATTTTGTTTGTGTCTTGTGAAGATCAAGAAGGAGACCGGTGGTGGGGCTGGCATTTCGAAGTCTTTCTATGAGGGATTCCCCACGCACAACATTAGGAGCCGGTTGTTCAAGTTGCAACTTACTTAGCTAGGTTGTATGCTTTCTTTATACACTTTTATATTGTGTTGTTTACCATTTGATTGGGCTGGATTGATTGCATTTTATATTTTGGGTTCTGTTTGCTTTCTTTGTTTTTTTCATGGGGAAAAAAGGTAAAATTTTCAACAAAAAACTGAAGAAATTTTTTTTTTTTGGATGAGAGATCTGCAAGTATGAGGTAATCCTTGGCTTGGATGCATTCTTGAATTGATGAGTGGTTGATCGTATGTTGAGTGGAAAAGCTACGTGGCAATCATTTTAGCTTTAGGTGAATCCTAAGTGGGTAGTCATGACCTTATGAGGTTTTGGGCCCATTCATATTCATTTCATGTGTACCACCTATCTTTTCTTTACTCCAGAACTTGGCTTGCATCTTGTTTGAGACCACATATCTGCATTTGCTAGACATGGAAATGAGAAAGGCATTCATTTTGTCCATTGCTGGATCCAAATAGCCCACCTTGACGCATAACTACGCCTATTGCTTCACCACATTAAGCCTTAAATTACCTTTTCTTTTAGAGCCCATAGCCAAAAAAAAGAAAAAAAAGAATAAATATCTCCTACCATTTTTATAGCTAGTTTCAAATTGCCTACCTTGATGCACTACTTCATCCATTGCTTAACCACTTTGAGCCTTAAATTATATTTTCTTTCATAACCCATAGCCAAGAAAAAACAAAATAAATATATTCCTACCACGTTGAGGTAATTTAGATTGTTGAGAGTCTTACATTTATATATGGGATAGATAGAAATGTATATTTATGTTTTATGGCCTATTCACTTTGATTGGATTTGATTGATTGGGAAGTGTGCACATCCTGAATATTTTGATACATGCAAATGTCTCTCATATTCATTGTTGATTGTGGTTGGCTAAGTTGATTATATTACGAAGGTTAGCCTTAGAAACAGGTAAGGCAAATGCTCTACGATCAGTTAGTCTTCAGTTGGATTTTGTGAATATCTCACGAGAGAGATAGCCTTGTTGGAAGGAATTTTGAGCCTATATTTCCAAAAAATTGTGTGATTAACCTCCTATGCTGGTAACTCTTCAGAACTTGTTTTAATTCTTTTTATGGCTACTTTATACATGTGACATTCTTTAAAATGATAGAGGCATTCATATTCTAAACCCTTTTTATCCCAAACACAAGCCACAAATCGTCATCCCTTGCTACCCTTTTGAGCCTATCACTTTTCTTAAATTCCACTATATTGGGGCAATGTATTGTGCATGTAAATATATTTCTAAGCATTCTGATTTATCATTTATTTAATTACATCTTGTGGTCTTGTTGCTATTATTAAATTTTGTGTGGGATGACAAAAAATGAGAAAAAGAAGAGAAAAAGAGAGAAGAAGAAAAATTGTAGCTCCAAAAAGAAAATGAAAGGAAAAAAGGGCATCCCACAAAAAGGGAGAAAGGAGCCAAAGAAAAGAAAAGAAAAGAAAAATATATAGCTCCTTAAAAAGGAAAAAAAGGCAAGAAAAAAAAAATCAAGAAAGCTAAGGAAAAAAGAAAAGAAAAGAGAAATGAGGAAAAATAGAAAGTCATCCCACCAAGCTCTCTTGATTAGCAACATTATTACTACTTTTATATATCATATGGCAAATTTTGGATGCTATTTATTTCTTTTTACATGCATAATACTTACCACCCCCATCATCCATTCCACATGCCCTTTCTCCAACATTACAAGCGCGAAAGACCTTTTGATTCTTGAATGCTCATGTAAGTTGTAGTAGTAATTAGAATTATTACAAGCCTATGGTAGGGTCTAGCCTGGGTTGGTTTGAGAGGAAAAAAACCCCATAAAGGTGAGATGATTGAAACACTTACATCCTTGAGAGGCTCTCTCGGTTATATTCCTCTTTCCTAATTGTGTTCATAATATGATCTCTTAGCATTACTACTTTGTTACTTTTGCTAACTGTGAGGATATAATTGATTGAACTATCACTTTCATGCTCGAATATGACTAACTGCCTGCTTGTGGAAGCATTTCAGGATAGTTTTGTGCTTTGTGAGGAGTTAAGAAATGGCCAAAAAAAAAAGGGTTGAGAGAAAAGGCAAGAAAAAAAAACGTTGAGAAAACTCAAAAATGGAAAGAAAAGAAAAAAGAAAACCAAATAAAAGAAAGAAAAGGAAAAGAAAGCAAGAAACAAAGAGGATGCACTTATTATTTATGCATATTTCCCTTTTATTTACTATGTGGTTGTGAATTCTAGGCCTTAAAGTTATTGTATTCATATTCTTTCTATCCTATGATTTCCTGAATGGCTCTTGATTTTCTAAAGCGCCTACCTTATCACCCAATAAAAGTCCTTTTGATCTATGTTTAGCATTTGGTTGTTAGTGGTGGAGAACCTAGATAATTGCCAAGCTTATGGAATGGGGATTAGATAAGGTGGATTCTGAGTGTAAACACAAGCCTAGAAACTTCGAGTGAGAGAGCTAAACACTTGCCGTTGGTGAGGGACTATTAACTTAGGTTCACCTTGTTAAAGTTGTTGCCATGGTGCTTTGAAACTTGATTCATGTGAAGTTACTTCGATACGAAAGCTGTTGAAATACCTTGGTTTGCCTTTACTTGCTACTAGTTTTCATTTCATTTTTATGTTCGTTGCATGATGTAGTTGAATTTTTTCTCAGTGTTTTGGTTCACAATGGCGGCATGGATGGTGGATATTATCATGACTTTAGTAGGCCAAGTCTCTCTGATCAGTGGTATGTACATGTGTTTACAAATTTGTAATTCATCCTATTTATCCTTTTTCTTCCTATGGAACTGTAATTTGATCAATGAATTTCAATTGATTGTTCTATGGGCTATGAACCTTGAAGGAAGGGGGGATCAATTAAGTTAGTCCATAACTTGTTTTTATGTTATTTCAATCACTTTCTTTTTTTGGAATCTGATCCATTTTGTACAATGGATTGCTATAGGAGAGGTTAAAGAAGGAACATGAAGATAAAGGACACAAACGTAAGGAAAGGCCGAGGCTTACCTTTATACTATTATGCTGTTTCTTAGTTTTCCAACCTTTATTTTAGGGAAACTAATCCATTTTGTGCAATGGACTGTTGCAGGAGAAATTGAAGAAAGAACGTGAAGGAAAAAAGAAAACAAATGAAAGAAAAGGTTGAGACTCACCTTTAAACTATTATAATGGTTCCTATTTTTCCCTCCTTTATTCTAGACAAACTAATCCTTTTTTAAAATTGATTGTTGCAAGAGAGGTTGAAGGAAGACCGAGAAAAAGGTCACAGAAAGAAAAGGCTGACGATCACAAACAAAAGGAAAGGCTGGGGCTTACTTTTATACTATTATAATGTTTGTTAGTTTTCCAACCTTTATTCTAGGAAACTAATCCATTTTTACGATGGATTGTTGCAGGAGCAGTTGAAGAAAGAGCATGAAGAAAAAGAACACAAAAGAAAGAAAAGGTTGAGTCTCACTTATAAACTACTATAACTGTTTAGTTTTTCGTCCTTTATTCTTTAGAAACTGATTTTTTTTGTACAATTGATTGTTGCATGGGAGGTTGAAGACCGTATAAGAAGAAAAAGAACACAGAGAAAAGATTGATCTGTCATATCCACTGTAAGCTTGCTCTATTTTCTTACTTTACCAGATCCGTTGTCTCTCATCCTCATAACAACCATCCCATGCATTGTTTATGTAGAGATTATTCCACTTAATTGGATGAATCTATTCTTTAACATGCTTAGCCAACTGAGAGTTTCCCTTCAATGAATTCAAAATAGGTTGATCTGTCATATTATGATCTATCTGGGAGTCCTAAGATAATTTGATGTGCTCTTGAGGTTTCCATCTCTCATGTTTGCTTTCTTGGAATGATTAATTAATTTCAATGTTCTAAATCAACAGCATGGTAGGTATGTTAGCTTGAAAATATAACTGATGTGGAAACAGATAAATAAGAACAGGTAAACATATATGGGTTAATGTAAGAGCTTTTACAGTATTAATGTGGAAACAGATGGACCTGGCAACGAATTATGCTGCATTTAGATGTTTCTCGTTTTGTTTTCTCTTTTGTTAGCTATTTATGCATTAAAAATTATAGCAAATGATATCTTTCTCAGTCGAAGTGGTTTCCTGTAGTTAAAAATATAAAATACACTACAACCATAAACTGCGGATTCAATTTTTGTGTACATTTTTTATCCATCATGAAATTTGATAGTGTACCTAAGAATACAGGAATGCTCCTCCTTTGCAGCCATAGCCGAGAAGTTTGCTATGCATTCACCTTAAATGCTGGATTGCATGTCATTAAGTAGCCTAATTTATTTGCTTGTTAATTAGGCTTCGCTTTTTAATTATCACAGAATTAATCTTGCTGTTATCTCATCATGTTTCAAGAATTATGTAATGAGAGACAAAAGCCAGGTATCTTTAAAAATATGATTGTTGTGTGCAACTTGTCTTCCTGAACATCCAACCTGACTGACTGCCTTGCTTTGCTACTTATGCGTTCCTGCAGTTATCTGGTATCCTCTTGGGTGCTGCCACTCTTAAATATCCTCATTGCACCTCCTATGATAAGTACATGACTTCACTATTGCTCAATGGTGCTGGCCGTTTTGGATGCAATGGTCTCTACCAATTATGTAAGCCTCGCTCTTTTCTGCTTTGGTTTAGTTTGTGTGATACTGGTTAATTTTGATTAAGTATAGTGAAATTGGCCATGGTTGCTGTTGGTCTTTTTGTTCTTTTTTTGGGTTATATGTTGCTTGGTTTTCTGCTAGTGTTGGTTGCTGCAAATATGCAGGTTATAGGCAGGGCTTTCCCTCCATTACTCTTAATCTCGTTGCTCTTTATGTGTTTCACTATATATGTATAATCATATATCATGATTGGCCAATGACATTGGTACTTGCATGCTACTAAATACAATGGAAATTAAGGCATGGATCAAGAAGGTTATTAATTAAATATTTTGTCTGTATTTATGCATAAATAAAAATTAATGAATATAACCAAAAGTTAAAATATTTTGTTAAACATTTTTATACGTTTTATTTCAATATGGTAGAATAAATAATAAAAAATGTTCCACTAATTTTGTAGGCATCTCATAATGAGAAAGAGGGCTCCACGTTTACTTATTTGAATTCTTTCAATATCTGTGGTATAATTGTTTCTATTTTTATAAATGTTTCTATCTAGTCATCCAGGTTAGTAAAGGAAGAAAAAAAATCTATCTAAACCGAATCAATTATAAGAGTTGGAATAAGATTAATAATTATGACAAGAATTTGAGTAGTCTGAGTTACAATTTTTTATTTTGTATGTTCATTTTGAAGAAATTTATTTGTTTGCATCTTGTGAAGATCAAGAAGGAGACAGCGGGGCTAGCATTTTGAAGTCTTTCTATGAGGGATTCCCCATAAGGAGCTGGTCGTTCAAGACGCAACTTGGCCCAGTTGTACACTTTCTTTTACACTTGTGTTTTTTATCATTTGATTGGGCTAGATTGATTTTTTGAGTTTTGTGTGTTTCCTTTGTTGTTATGTTATGTGGAAAAAAGTTTAAATTTCAAAAAAAAAATAAACTGAAACAAATTTGTTTTGGATGTGACAATTGCAAGTATGAGGTAATCCTTGGTTTGGATGCATTCTTGAATTGATGAGTGATTGATCGTATCTTGAGTAGAAAAGTTACATGATAATCATTTTGGCTTTAAATGAATCCTAAGTGGGTAGTCATGACCTAGTGAGGTTTTTGGGCCTATTTATGTTCATTTCATGTGTGTACCACCTATCTTTTCCTTACTCTAGAACTTGGCTTGCATCTTGTTTAACAAAAGAAAGAGAGAAGATACACTTGTTATTTATGCATATTTCCCTTTCATTTACTAAGTGGTTGTGGATTCTAGGTCTTAAATTTATTGTACTCATATTCTTTCTATCCTATGATTTCCTTAATGACTCCTGATTTTCTAAAGCGCCTGCTTTACCACCCAATAAAAGTCCTTGTGATCTTTGTTTAGCATTTGTTTGTTAGTGGTGGAGAACCTAGATGATAGCCAAACTTACGGAAAGGAGATTAGATAACGTGGATTTATTAGTGCAAACACAAGCCCAGACGCTTTGAGTGAGAGAGCTAAACACTTGCCATTCGTGAGGGACTATTAGCTTAGGTTCACCTTGTTAAACCTGTTGCCATAGTGCTTAGAAACTTGATTCATGTGAAGTTACTTTGATAAGAAAAATGTTGAATTACTTTGGTTTGCCTTTGTTCGTCACTGTTATTTATTTCCATTTGTTTTTCTTTGTGTTTGTTTGGTCCCCTTTTGTTTTGTCATTCTTTCACTTTGCCATTTGCATTTTATCTCCGTCTCTCCTATATATTCTCTCATTCTCTTTCTTTGCTATTCTATTCTATATTAGTCCATATATGTGCTACTAGTTGTATTCATTTCGTTTTTGTTCATTGCATGATGTAGTTGAATTTTTTCCCAATGTTTTGCTTCACAATGGCGATATGGATGGTGGACATTACCATGATTTTAGTAGGTAAACTTTCTCTGATCAGTGGTATATACATGTGTTTGCAAATCTGTAATTTATCCTATTGATCCTTTTTCTTCTTATTGAACTGTAATTAGATCAATGAATTTCAAATTGTTGTGAACCACTTAAGCAAGGGAGAGTCCATTTCATTAGTCCATGACTTGTCTGTGTGCTATTTGAGTTGCTTTATTCTTGGGAATCTTATCCATTTTGTATAATGGGTTGGTGCAGGACAAGTTAAAGGACAAAACATGAAGAAAAAGAGCACAAAAAGAAAGGAAAGGCTAAGACTCAACTTTATACTATAATAATGATTCTTAGTTTAGCAACCTTTGTTCTTAGGAAACTGATCCATTTTGTACAATGGATTGTTGTAGAAGATGATGAAGAAAGAACAAGAAGAACACAAAAAGAGAAGGGCGACACTCACCTTTATACTATTATAAAGGTTATTACTTTCCCAACCTTTTTCTTGATGAATAATAACCTATCGTGTCTTATGTTTACCTTCAGTTGCAAAGTGAAACTACAATTTAAATATCACTTATTTTGAAAAACAATAGTTCATTAGTAGCAATTTTTAGGTGGCACGAGATGAAGATCTTGCGGGGCAGATTGGAAGGGATATATATGATGACCTTATAGACGATGGCAAAGTTTTTGTTGCCAAAAGCATATGCCTTTTAACATGTTCAAGGTATCATCTTTAGTTATGCTATTATGACTTGGCATGCTGTACTGCAATGAATTTCAATTTATTGTTCTATGGAATATGAACCCTGAAGCAAGGGAGGATCAATTTAGTTAGTCTATGACTTGTTTTTGTGCTAGTTCAGTTGCTTTCTTTTTTGGAATTTGATCCATTTTATACAATGGATTACTTAATCATTTGATCATTAACATTATGCTAACTGTTTGTGGAGCAAACCTTGGTTCCATGTATGAGTTCATTATACTTTTCTGCTTATAACTCGCTTTGCCGTTGTAGTGTTTTTTTTTAGGGAAAATTAATCTTAGTCTCTATGGTTTTGACTGAATTGTAACTTAGTCCCTATACTTTGAATCAGTGCAACTCGGTCCTTATAGTTTTGATTCAGTTGTAACTCAGTTCCCATAGTTTTAACCATTTTATAATATATTAATATAGTCCCCCACCTTTATTCTAAAACATAAGGACTAAATAATAAAGTTGTTCAACCTATAGGGACTGAGTTGAAGTAAGTCAAAGTTCAGGGACTGAGTTGCAACCGAGTCAAAATTATAAGGATTGAGTTGTACGGAGTCAAAGTATAGGGACTAAGTCACAACCCAGTCAAAATTACATGACCAAAAACTTAATTTTCCCTTTTCTTTAATTCAATAACATACTATCAAGATTATTATTCACAATTTAAACATCCCTCCAGTGTGAAATAAAGATGCATTTAATACAATTTATTATCAAGTTGGTTATCCATGTTTTATCAGTAATAATTGCATCAAATACTTGTTACAGTTATGAATTGGTTGATTTGCACTCACTAATATGGTAATTTTTATGTGGTAATCACAAAGCGCTGATGCAAGATCACCGTCGGAAATTCATTGGAGTTACAATTGGACAGCTTGTTTCCCATCCAGAGCATTTAGTGCAAGAAATACGATGCTTCCAGTGTGAGTATGTGATGAAATACTTATTGTTCAATTAACTATTGGTTAATACTTGTTTTTTGAGCAAACTCGGTCACTATTGTGATTACTGTAAATTTTCAGAGATTTGATCACAGTGACTAGTATGCATTTTTCTCATTATTTCAATATGGTTTGGAAGAAATCTATAGCCATACTAATTCTTTCAATTTTTAAAATGACAGCACCGGGTCAAAATAATAAACTATCGCTGCATTATTCTAAGTTAGTTACTAAGCATAATTGAGTGTTTTTGTAGTTTGGGTTGCTTTTAGTACTCTTTTGGAATGTGCTCTCACAAAGTTTATCTGAAACTAATACCCAAGTCTTAATTTTGGGATAGAGGAGTGGTTCTTAGAAAGGTAGAGGGTTGAGAATTGTAGATCATGTTGAGAAAGTCAAACTTCTAATGGACAAGGACTTTGTAAACCTGAAATTTGCATTTCTAATTATCTAGAGTATTATAGTTTCCCACCTAGTGGGATAAAGCTTTGTTGTTGTTGTTGTAGAGTATCAGTTTATTTATTAGTCTAAGAGTCTTTGTTATTCTTTATCATTGTGAACTATTTATCTTGTTATTTTTAGCCTGCTATAAATAAGAAGACAGGAACTGCAGCATTTAGATAGCCAGATTGAAACCTTTGAATTTAATACATTTATACATATATAAGTGTACTTGATTTGAATTTTATATGATATGAGAACCATGTTTGAGAGAAGAGCGGAGCTTCAATATCTTATAGCCTATAGGGCTCATCTGATGTACAAAATAAAAAATGATCAGTTTGGAAACGGGAATAGGAAAAAAAAGACTTGGAAGTGGCCCGCATGCTTTTACTTTAAAACTTAATAGTAGATACTATCAAGTAATGATCAAATACCATAATAGTCATTGCATGCAATTGATGGAATTGATAACCAAATGGGTTTATAGTTTTTAGAGCAAGAGCTCTAACCACTTCTTCTCCAAAGACAGCTGCTCTGTCCTATGATGTGTGAGGAAGTGATATGCAGTATGAAAACTGGACCCTCTTAGTCTTTGATGTAAGGAAAGTTTGTTCTATAATAGGAGGATTAGGCATCATAGGTCATGGCTTAGCATAATTTCTTAGTGTTCAGGCAATGTGTTCTCTATCTAGACAATGAACATAACATATCTCATCTCATACATCTTTTAGTAAGCACTGAGACGAAACCACAAATTTATCACTATTTTATTAAGTTTGGAATCCCATACATCCGCTTATTATTTGGTGAAGGCTACATATATATAAAGATATCTCTCTTCTGTTATGGACACGATTAGTTTTTGGTCATAATGTTTGCGTGACATCCTCAAATTGCATGTTATATGTATGCTTAATATCAGTTTTGATTTTGTTACTACAATCACTTCTCACTTTTTTCCACTCCTTTGGTTAACCTTTAGTATCAGAGAAACTTGAGGCGCTTATCATTGTTTCTGGGTACTACAATGAGGAGAAGAACTTCAAGGTTTGAAACATTACTTTATAGTGACTATCCCTGTCAATCTAACACTCAAAAAATTTTTAGCACCAAATAAATGGAAGCTGAATCATTCAAACAAACTGACCAAAATTGTTCTATATATGTATTTAATTCTTTTAACCTAATGGTGAGGATAAATACACAAGTGTAGAATTCAAAGATGAAGAATTGTATATTTGATGATAATTCCGGTCAAAATGCCGTCCATATATACACAAGGAGGGGCCAAAGGAGGCTGAATCAGATCTTTGATCTTTGATAAGATCCTGATATTAAGCTAATTACAGATAATAATAATATCAAAATATATTTTCTTATAATATTGGATCTAATCTATCCGTAAGATAATCCCCGAGATATCGGGATTTTAGTATCTAAACCATCAGCAGGATTCTGTACTCCCCCTCAAGTTAGCATATCCAACTTGCCAACAAATTACTCATATTTGTTCTTAGGCAACCCTTTAGCAAGTATATCTACTGTCTACTCCCTAGAGGGTATATATTTTAATTGGACTATGCCTTCATCGATCTTTTCTCTAATGAAATGCCTGTCTATCTCAATATGTTTCGTTCTATCATGTTGGACAGGATTGAGTGGGATATAGATTGCAGCCATGTTGCCACAGTATAATTTGATTGGTAGATTTATGCTTTGTCGTAGTTCCTCAAGGACTTGCTTTAGCCATATGCCCTCACAGATGCCCAATGCAACGGCCCTGTATTTAGCCTTAGCACTATTTCTTACAACCACACGTTGCTTGTTACACCTTCATTTGACCAAGTTGCCCCACACACATGTATAGTAGCCAGAGGTTGACTTTTTGCCATCTTGATCACCTGCCCAATCCGCATCTGAGAACAACTCAACTTTCCGCCTATCAGTTTTCTTGAAACATAGATCGCGACTTGGTGATCCCTTCAAGTATCGAAGGATCCTGTAAACTTCATTTAGGTGCTTTTGTTTAGGATCATGTGAACGTAGGCCAACCACACTAACTGCAAATGCAATGTCTGGTCTATTGTAGGAGAGGTAAATTAGCTTGCCAACCATTCTCTGATAATTTCCCACGTCTATAGACTTGCCAAGGTCCTCTTCTTCACTGATTTTGTCAACTCGTATAGGCATGTCACTAGTTTTACAACCTAGCATTCTTGTTTCCTTTAGGAGATTTAGGATATACTTTCTTTGAGAGATATAGATTCCTCCTTTTGACCGGGCAACCTCCATTCCAAGAAAGACTTCATTTCTCCAAGATCTTTAATATGAAATTCTCGAGCAAGAGCTTTCTTGATTTGGCCAATCTTGATCTCATCATCACCTGTGAGGACAATATCATCAACGTATACTGCTAGTACAAGTACCTTTGAAGAAATGAGTATGATCACTCTACTCTTGGGTATATCCTTGTGTCTTCAGAACTCGAGTGAATCTATCAAACCATGCTTGTGGTGACTGTTTCAGCCCATATAATGATTGTTTTAGTTTGCAGACTTGACTAGCTTTTTTCCTGGAAACCCTGGAGGCAGTTTCATATACACCTCTTCCTTGAGTTCTCCGTTGAGGAAGGCATTCTTTACGTCGAGCTGGTGTAGTTTCCAATCTAGGTTGACTACAAGAGACAGGAGTAATCTGATCATGT
This sequence comes from Inga oerstediana, assembly GCA_963210345.1. Taxonomy (NCBI): domain Eukaryota; kingdom Viridiplantae; phylum Streptophyta; class Magnoliopsida; order Fabales; family Fabaceae; genus Inga; species Inga oerstediana. The sequence goes on from OY723399.1 coordinate 27,761,460, forward strand.
TAAGTTTTGCTACCGGTGCCAATGTTTCAGTATAAACCTCTCCATAGATGTGTGAAGCCTTTTGCAACCAGTCTAGCTTTGTATTTTTCAAGGCTTCCATCGGCTCTATACCTTGAAGTGGATACCCATTTACAGCCTATGGGTTTCTGTAGCATAATAGGACTTAATTGTGGAGTATGATACATTCATCTGTCTATTCTCAAGAATTATATAGAGTACAAGCAAGTAGGATCTGTTATAACAGATCCGAGATCTTCCAGGATCAAATGGGAGAATTTGAATTTTAAATACAAGGGAATCTAATATCAACTAACCTTAGATAATAACTTAATCCTATAATATCTAATTTATAATAATATTATTTACACAAAAATAATATAATTACCACAGTTTCTTCCCTCGAGGCACATCTACTACATCCCGTGTGCCATTCTGTTTAAGGGCTTCCATTTCTTCCATATCTGCTTGTCTCCACTCGGGTATAGCCATGGCCTCACCAATACTATCTGGTACCTTGATGTTATCAAGATGGGAGACAAAGACACGATAATTTGAGGAAAGAGCCATATAGGAGACAAACCTCTCAATAGGATGTCAAGTACATGATCTAGGTTTCTTTCATACTGTAATTGGCATCAAGATCAGAATTTTCCATCACCCTTACTTTTTCCTGACCTGCCAGTGGTTCTGATTCTTGGCAAGTGCTAATAGTCTGAGGTTCATTACCTGTCTTGCGCCATTGTATATAAGTCTTAGCCCATTTGTTTGTGCCTCCCCCTTGGATAGTCTCTCTTCTCTCCTTAGGCACATTTTCAGGTTTATCAGGATGGTTATCAGGATTATCAGAGTTATCAGGGTTAGACTCTGTTTGGCTAGAGATATAATCAATGAAGGTCAAGTCATTTTCTGGAGGTAGTAATGTCTGTGATTCATTATCTCTCTCCCCCTGAATTGCAGATAGGCTGTAATAAGGTTTTGTTTCATGGAAGGTAACATCACATGTAGTATAGAGATGTTTGGAGACGGGGTCATAACATCGGTATCCTTTTTGGGAATTTGAGTAGTCAAGGAAGATGCAACGAAGGGCTCTGGGGTCAAGTTTATTGGTATGATGAAGGTGAACATATGTTGTGCAACCAAACACTCTGAAGGGTAAAGTGTTTTCAAGATATAGGAGGTTGTAGTACTTGTGAAGAATCTGGAGAGGTTGTTTGTAGGACAAAGGCCGGCTTGGCATGCGATTGATGAGAAAGGTGGCGGTGACATGAAATTTAGGAACATTGCCACTAAACATAATAGCTCAAACGGTTTCAAGGATATGATGGTTCTTGTGTTTGGCAATGCCATTTGGTTGAGGGGTATTGGGATAGGTACTTTTATGGATAATATCGTGATTTGTAAGGAAGGTGGACAAGGCCTGATTAACATATTCTGTTCCGTTATCAGTGTGTAGGACCTGAATTTTTGTTTGAAACTGGGTTTGGATCATGTTGTGAAAGTTTAGAAAGGTTTGGTACACATCTGTTTTATCTTTCAACAAGTAGACCCAACTAACACGTGTGTGATCGTCAATGAACGTGATGAACCACTTTGAGTGTGCGCGATTCGATGTGCGAGAAGGAACCCATAAATCACTATGAATAGTAGAAAACAGTTTAGATCCTTGGTATGGGATTTTTGGATAGGAAGCGCTATGATGTTTAGCCTTTTCACATGAATCACAAAAAAAATCGGATGCATATTTATTAGAACAAAGAGATGGAAAAAACTAAGACATGTAATTGAAATTTGGATGACCTAGACGTTTGTGCCATAACTCCAATTCACTAGTCATAGGGAGACACTTTATTACAAGACCTAATACCACGAGCATCACTTTCACTGAGATAATAGAGAACATCAAGCTCTTTCGCACTCCTAATCGTCGTCCCCGTCAGCAAATCCTAAAAAAGACAGTATGTAGCAAAGAAGTTAGCATGACACATTTCATCACGGGCTAATTGACTCATTGATAGCAAGTTACATTTTAAACTTGGAACATGTAACACATAATGGAGAGTAAGCATAGCGAAGATTTTAACAATGTCAATTCCTCACAGATTTAAAGTCCTCAACAATTCTTACTGTCAACCCTTTGGTAATGGGTGTATAAGATGAAAGCAAAGTCTTGTCATCAATCATGTGATTTGAAGCACTGAGTCAACAATCCAACAATTTCCTATACATAATCCTTTAATTGTAGTCAAGGCCTGAAGAAAGTTACCTCTACTAACAACTGTAGCAGTGGGCTATTGTGTATTTCGTAATGCTGTCGGCATTTCCAAAATCTTACTCAGTTGATCGCCTTGAGGAGGGGGGTCATTACTCTTGAAAGTTTCAGCAACATAGCCTTTTCCTCATCCTTTTCTTGGTTTCTTATCAGCTGGTTTGCCATGTAGATCCCAACATGTATCCTTAATGTGTCCCTGTTTCTTACAATGATCACAAAAGGGATGGCCTTGGTATTTCTGGATTCTGTGGAATGGGCAGCATGGGTTGAGGTCTTAGAAGGTGGAGGAATAGCAGCAGAATGGTTGTGGAGCATGAATTTTCATATGCCCTCTTCATTACGCAGGATAGAGTAAGTCTCACATATAGAAGGTAGGGGTTCTTGACCGAGAATCCTTGCTCGGGTATCATCATAGACCACATTAGGCCAGCAAGTAATTCAAAGACTCTTTCTTCTTCCTTATCTTTATGATCTTCATCAGCATCAGCATGACAATGATGGACCTTATTTTTAATTGCTTCCAATTCCTGCCAAAGAGCTGATTTTTCAAGATAATAATCATTAAGAGATTTGTGGTCCTGTTTTACCTACCACAATTTTGCCTTGATATCAAAGATGCGAGACTGATTTCTTGTGTCACTATATGCTTCCAAACTGCTTCCCAACTTTCTTGAGCTGAAGCGAGAAACATGAAGCTCTTCTTAATTAATGAAGACATAGCATTGACTAGCCAGGAGGAGACTAATGAGTTTTCTGATTTCCATATTTTGAATGCCTTGACGTCCGACGATGGATGTGGCTGATTTCACTTGTTATAAATTCAAGTTTGCCTCTACCATTGAGAGCCATTAGCGTAGATTGAGCACATTCTTTGTAGCTTTTGCTAGTGAGCTTCTCGGTAACAAGGAAAACCGTTGGAGTATCAACTTCAGTTGAACCAGATCGTGCAAACCCAATAGAGGTGGAGGAGGCTTCGTGGTTAGTCATGGTCGAAAATTGAGAGAACTAACCTTGCAATCAACTCTGGTGATGGAAGGACAGAGCGACGCGATTGACAGTGCGACGGACCAGAAGCGAGACAGTGGGCGTCTAGTCGGGAAGACACTACTATGACGAACCAAGGGTGGCGCTGTGACGTAGCGACGCGGAAAATGGTGGACGTAGGAGCAGGGGTGGCATTGTGATGGGGCGACGCGATGAGTATAGAACGGAGAAGAACAAAGGCGGCGCGATGTGCGACATGACGAGTTCCTCTGACCGATCAGATTACATGAGTTCCTCCGTTTCTGAATTCTCTGAAGAGCTCTGATACCATGTAGAATTCAGAGATGAAGAATTGTATATTCGATGATAATTCCGATCAGAATGCCGTCCATATACATACAAGGTGGGGCTGAACGAGGCTGAATCAGATCTTTGATAAGATCCTTATATTTAGCTAACTACAGATGATAATAATAATATCAAAATATATTTTCCTATAATATTGGAGATAATCCCTGAGATATCGGGATTTAGTAGCTAAACCACCGGCGGGATTCTACAACAAGATATTCAGGTGAGGCTTGAACATCTAGCAGTGGTCAAACCCTATCCAATAGGAAGCCTAACTTTGACAAAAACAAGTTCTTTAGTGTTGTTAAGAACCAAAACTGCATATCTTTTTGTGAAACCTGTTAGATTATAGTCTCTCACATCAAGTTTATTATTATTCTGCTTTTTTTTTTGTAGCCCACCCGGTATCCAGAGCTTGGCCCTAACTAATCCGGATCCAACCCGCGTCGCGCATCTGGCATGGTGGGTAAGTCTCCCAGCAAGAGTTTCTGCATTCACCAAGTCTCGAAACTTTGTTTAAACAGAATCGAGCTGTTTACTACTCAAACCAACCCCCGTTGGTTTTATTATTATTCTGCTTTATTAAGCGTATTAGGACCATCACTTTTTGATACAGTAACTTAGGTATTGTCATCAATTTGTTCTACTGATTGATGTTTTCCTGTTGTCCATCCTCATGATTATGCAGTATTGTCTCCTATTATTTTTTGTGAGACCTGAGACTAATCACCCTTTTGGCTCATGTAACTGCACGTGCAGAGAGAAATATTAGTTTCTGCTAAATCTGTGAAGCAACTGGAGAGCATGAGCTTTTTCTTGGATTTCAATGCATGCCGGCTGGCCACTTACAAGCTTAAATCTACCAGGTTAGTATCTGCTTTTTTTTTTTGTTACATTTTAAAATTAATATACTAAATTTGTAATCAAGCTTGAGTGTTCAGAGAGGTAAAATATATATTCTCCAAAAAAATTTAATGGTTTAGCATGTCATGATATTTCAAAGTGAGTAATAGAAGCCTAATTTCATGAGCATAGACTTAAAAAGAGTTCCTTGAATTTCCAAGGTAATACGAGCAAAGTTTATTATTCTCTCTGGTCTTTAATATAAGACATATTTATCTAACTTGTTTATGTTAAGAAAGTTAGTTCAGTTAGTTAATAAGACAAGTATTTTCTAAAACGTCCTAAGTCATCTTCCTTAATTCCTTCATTCTCTCTTCTTCTTGATTATTATTGAAGGAGTATTAATAGGGGTAAATTAGAAAATAATTGACAAATATGAAAACTATGTCTTATATTTAGGACCAAGATTAACTCCCAAAGTATATCTTATATTAAGGACAAGAGGAGTAATTTATAAACAAGAATAATAACATCAGATCATCCATGATAGTTTGGATATTTTGAGTACTTATTTCCGTCATGAATTTTAAAACAAGGATTTCTTACTCCTAAAGATAAAGAAAAATAGGGAAAATCTCACTCGGGTCCCAAAGACCAAAAATAAAAAATAAAAAAAGTCTTATGGTAGATTCCTCTATCAAAAAAGTCCCCAGTTATCTTCTTGACATAGATGAGTTTGTCAATGGCCACTCCATAACTTGTCAATATAGTCACATATACTTATCAATAGAAGCTATTTTAATTAACATAGATGAGCTTGTCAATTATCACTCTACCTATCAATATAGTGACACATACTTGTTTACGAAAGCTGGTTTGGTTAACATAGATGAGCTTGTTAATGGCTACTCTATGACTGATCAATATAGTCATGTACATTTATCAATTGGAGCTATTTTAGTTAACATATATGAGCTTATCGACTGCCGCTCTTTGACTTATTAATATAGTCACATACATCTGTCAATAAAATAAGTTCACATTTGGAATCTATATTACTAAGGTCATTAGGGATCTTTTTGGTAGAGGATCTACAATGAGACCTTTTTTATTTTTATTATTTTTTTTTCTTTGTCCTAGGGACCTGAATAAGATTTTCCCAATAAAATATTTTGTCAGATATGTTCTGAGTGATGCAAATTCCTTCCTCTTCTCATGCTGATGGTCTAAAACTAGAGATTTCGAAATTGAATTGTCAATTTTAGAGAAACCAATACCTATGCAGATGGGCTAGCTCATCTTAATTAACGTATAGTTTCTCTTGGTCATGCACTTTTTCATGGGCAAATTGACCAGCATGCTATACCAAATAGTAAATACTACTTTAAGATTTACCGATATTAACACATTTCCCAAGATTCTTAAAAGATCTGACATTGGCCTCGGTTTGTATCAACCAAAATTTGATGAATATTGGTTGGATTTTTTAGTATTGAAATAAATATTTGGGAATGTGTACTATTTTGATAAATTTTTTTTTACAGCATACTCGCCAAGCTATCGAAAATCTTAGAAATTGTAAGTATTGATTGGAAAAAAAATAAAACTTTTGTATCAAGAAAAATAAATAAAACTTCATATTCAGTGTAGGTGTTGGATTGGATTGTTCACATCCCAGACACGGAGCCGTATCCAGCAACCTACTGGTCAGTCTATTAGAACCCATTAATTGAAACTTTTTTCTTTTATAATTAATTACATGAACTCAGTAGATATTCGGGAAAAAAAAATAGGGCTTTATTTATTGCTTTGTGATTCTGTGTTCAGGGAATGTCATTGCTTCAGTCATTGATCCAAAGCATGCCAACTACATTATAAGGTCCGTTCCTCATCCTTTATTTATAATTTCCATTTTATTTATAATTTGATGCTCAAATATTGTTCATCTAAACAGATTTTATAGGATTAAAAGTATATTTTATAAAGTTAAAAATTCAAAATAAAACATTATACAAACTTAAATGAATAAAAGTGTATGCCAAAAAAAAAAGTAAAAAGTGTATTTTAGCCTTCTTTATTTTTAAGTATTAAAAATTGCTTTTATAAAACTGACTGCAAATAAAATATATATTAAACTAAATAAAAGACAAAAGATAATAAAATAAATCGTGTTTAATTTTATTTAAAAAAAATCATTTCCACATTTAAACATTTATATTCGTTGGTTGTTAATAACACACAATTCTCTCAACATGTGCAAGAGTTCCGTTATATATATATATATATATATATTGTGATCAAAGCCGTGTAACGTAATAACAATAAGCTCATTGAGTGATATATGGAGGCCCTTCGTGTCTCTTGTGGAATTTGACCATTTGAGAAAGGATCTGTGTTCGGTAAAACACGTAAACACATAAGTGGTAATATCTGTTATTGTATTAGGGGGAGTTTGGGATAGTTTATTTTTGGGCAATAAGTATTTATTATATAAGTCGAGATAAAACTCCCCTCACATACTTACCTCATATAACATAAATCACTATTTATATAAACATTTATAAATAAAAAATAAACTATTTCAGATGAGCACTTATACCCTTAAGAAAACCTTATAAGAAAGTGTTTGGCATCAGCTGAGTTACAAGGCTCTAAAATAAACAGCAACATTTTCTCTCTACCCTATAAATACTATTGGAGGAGTAATAATTAAGGATGTCTTTCGATTTAATATAATTGAGCCCCATATTAGATGGAATTAAATCTCTCACGCAAAGGAAATTCCAACCCAAGTTTAGCCAGTTTTGCTCTCTCTTTTTTCCTTTTTCCCCCTTTTCTGACTCTCTTTTGGACTTCATGCCAGGGGTATTTTTGTCCTTTATAGCATTTAAACTTATTCTGATTTTAGCCTATAAGATATGTAGTGGCATTTCAAAATTTCTTGGTTCTGATTTTTAAAGAAAAAATCACAAGCTCTTAGCCAAAATATATATATATATATATATATTGGTAAAATATTATAATTTGTCAAAAGTAAAAGTGGCACTACTGGCAAATTATAGGACTTCGCGCAAAGGGAAGAAGTCTATAGCTACTTCGGTGGAGGAGCTGCAAGAATTCATAGCGGACTTGGATACGGCGAGGTATTATCTTGTTCCGTGTATTCACTACGATCTACAAACATCAAATTTATAATGCAATTTATATACTACAAACATCTTATACTAAGAGGAGCTGGTATTATCATATAAGTTCAGTTCACCTAATAGGTAGCTCTATCCAGTTCACCTATTCCAAAAAAAAAACACGCTGCAATTAATTTTTTGATTTTGAGATTCACAAGACTATTTGGGATTCATAATTGTTGCTAATTTCATACTTTTTTTTTTCTGGTGAAATAACTGCGACGGCCAAATGGTAGTAAGTAAATTTATAATTAAAAAAAAAATGTGATTCCCGCGTTTGTTGCCCCTTGGAAGTAAAATATTTGAATAAAAGATCAACTTTATATTAAAACACGAGAGATCAGTACAGCAAGGGCACATGCACACTACAAGATACTGCTATAAGCCATTTCCTACAAAAAAAAAACACAAAACCATAGCTCTGCAATATAGCAAATACAAAAGTACTAAAGCATGCATAATCCATTAAACTAAATCCAAAGAAGCAGGTTCACTATGCAAATCAGCTTTAGGAGAGACTCCATAGAGCAGGTTGACATGCAGCTAACTGCAAGCACAAGTAGAAGAGTGTGCCAAACATTGATAGTGTATAACCACTATGACTACGAGCGTTGTAGGAATCAACCCCAAAGTCTGTGTGGATATGAGATAAGGAGTATCTAGGGTTTAATTAAAAGATCTAGGGTTATTCATTAGGTATATTAAATAAGGATATTTATCTATTAGATTATAATTTATTGGATTTATTATTTTAATATTTGTAGCATCTCAATGAAAAAGGATATCTAGTATCCTATAATCTGATGTAGGATTTAGATTTGAATTTGAATTGTTATTTTATTTCTAGCTCTTTATAAATAGAGCTTAGAAAGCAACTTTGATTAATCGATTGGATAAGAGTTCATTTTTCCTCTAAACATTCTCTCTCCTCTCTCTCCTTTTGTTCTAATTTCCACCTCATTTTTGTTGTCCACCCTCCTCTAGTCCTTGTCTCCTCCCCTTTCCCCAACCTGCTTCACATCATATTTATATTCTTGTTATCATTACTTTCTAAAATTAAAAAGATACTTTTATTATAAAATTGACTGCAAATAAAATATACTCTTCCAGTGACATATTTGAGGAGTTGATCTTAGTCTTAAATATAAGACATAACTTCGTTAATCTAATTAAATTATGTAAATATGTCTTATATTAAGAACCGAAGAGAGTATTTAACTAAGCAAAACACATAAATAATAAAATAAACTGTGCTTAATTTTACTCAGAAAATCCATTTGCAAATTTTTGTCTGTAGCTGCATATTTACCTAAGTTTCTTATATTGAGTAAAGAATAATAGAAAAAATACTTCTTCAATCCTTAATATAAGAGTTACTTACTTAATTTTGGTAAATTAATAAATTAAATAAATTGATTAATTTGAATAAATTTGTCATGACATCTCTAAATATCCCAGTGTAACATTAGTTTATATGTTAGTTTATAATTTGGGTAAACTAATTTTAAAAACCATAAATTTAGTGAATAAAATGAATTGAAATGTTGTGTTTTGGACCAAATTCAATCTTTTAACTAGCTTTTATGTCAAGGATAGAAGGTAAAACTTGAATCTAAATTATTTTCGTGAGAATTTGAAGAGAAAAAAAAAAGAGACTTTTGTGGAGATGACCAAAGCAAATAAGTGGGCCAATAGAAAGATGGGCAGGAAGCCATGGTTACGACCCATTTCTTGTGAAGGCCCTTTGAAGTGATAGACAGGACCGTAATAGGTCCAGCCACTGCTTCATTGTGGCCTCGCGTATTTCCCCTTTTTTTCTTGGCAACACATCAAAATATATAAGTTTGTTGGAGAGTTCATTTTAATCTTAAATATAATACTATTATTCACTTTGTCTCTTAAATTTATGGCTTTTTTTCAAATTATCTCTATTGAGTACATAGAATAAGAAAATTTTCATTAAGGATAGTTTCAATACACATCATTATTAAACTGAATCTTTTAGAAGTATTTTTAGTCTCTACAAGTCAGTCATCTAATACCGGCAAGCGGAGGAAGGGTCTATTATTTCTTGTTAGAGATGGTGGAGGAATTAGTTAGTTAATTCATTAAACGATTTATCAGCGTAATATACTATAGTGAGGATTTATATAAATTTTAAAGTATGAAATTATATTTAGAAATTAATATAAACTAAAGGGAACAATTAATTAGTATTCCTAACAGGCATTTTAGTAGTCTTAAGCAAGTGTTGCCAAGAAAATTTATAATTTGTTCATATGAAAAACAATTCTTGATAAGATCCTAGGGAAAATCCTTGAAAAAGAACTTTAAAATAAGGAAAAGACAATAAGGTAATCTTAATTTGCATGTTCTTAAAGAGGTGTTAGTGTTTGAACAAGCATTTTCAAAATTTAAATGAAATTACATATTGACCCTTTCCCGTTTATGCTTCTCTTTCCCCTGCATCCATGCTCCCATGCTTTCTTCAACAATGATGGGAGAGAAAAAGCTAAAGAGGAAGACTAGCCCTTCTCTAATGCTGCTCCTGTCGTTTCTGGGCAAAACTGGTGTGTGTGGGTAAATCTGGAGTTTCACAATCTGTTTTTCAATCCGCACTTGACTATGCCTATGGAATAGGAGGTGTCGATTGAAGAATTGATGAAAGCCATGTTAGTGTAACTCACCCAAAAGTACCCCTCCTGGTGATGGCAATGTCGTTGGAGTGGGAGATTTTCTTGGTGATGTCATGATGAAGCAGATGTCGGTGATAACGGTGAAGAAGATGACGAGTTGTTGGGGGCAACGGTGTCGGAGTTGTTAGCGACGATGACAAAGAAGAAAAATAATATGATGACGATGATGGATAATCATACATATGAGAACAGTAATTGAGTCGCCAACCATCCAACTCTTAAAATTAAATGTTAAAGCAAATTGTAGCTGCAAAACTCCCTTCATAAATCTTAGGAGCAATTGCAAAATTCCCGTCGAAGATCTGTCATAGATGCAATTACCGAGGAAGCAATTACATGAGGTTTGTTGGAAATTGTGCACTAAGGGCCAATCATTGTACTTTGAACATTATTATTTAATGAATTTCTCAATTTTGTTATTATATTATTTGCATGTTAACTATGATAACTGTATCCTTAGATAAATAATAAAGATTGTCATAAATATCCTTGGTCGGTCATCTGTGCAGGAGCACAGATGAAGTGAGACCAGTAGGGGTGTCCAAAAAGTCCCGGTCCCGGTCCCGGAATTTTGATCCCGGGAATTTCCCGTCCCGGCCGGGACCGGGACCGGGAAAACCGGGACCGGGATCTAAGGGACCCGGGACCGGGACCGGGACCGGTCACGTACCTTGTGATCCCGGTCCCGGTCCCGGTTTTTTTATTTTTTTTTAAATTTTTTTCTTAAAAATTAAGTTATTGTTTTATTTTTGTATTTTTTATCCTATAATTTAAGTTATCATTTGATAAAATGTGTATCACATATTTAGTTGGAGTTAAACTATATATATTGTGATACTAATCCTACTATATAATGTATAAAAAAAATAATAAAAATGATGATGGTGATCATAATAATAATAATAAAATGTTATTCTTCAATTCTAGATCAATTTGTGTGATTATTATGACCTTATTAGATGTTAAATAATTACTTTAAACACTAGATTATAGAAAATTTAACTAAAATAATAATATTTTTTAAATTTAATTTTTTTATAAAAAAACCAGGATTTCCCGGTTTGATCCCGGTCCCGCCCGGGATTACCGGGACCGGGATCGGGACCGGGATGCAATTTGCATCCCGGCCAAAAACCGGGACCGGGACCGGGACCGGGAGTGGTAGATCCCGGTCCCGGTCCCGGTTTTGAACACCCCTAGAGACCAGTATGACTTTGATAAGGTATGGAGAAAAAAATTAAAGTCGTAGGCACTTGTAAGAGTATAAGGTGCTGGACCGACCTGCTATAAGAAAGCTACATGGATCAAGTCATAAGCTTATTTAATATATAAGCACGTCACTATGCCCTTCGACCTGGATCATCATAGATTCCTACATGAGAGTCGCTAAGCTTTGACCTAGTCAAAAGTCACATTTGACCTAGTGATCATAAAGGCTACAATCGAACTTGGTGGTTTTCATGCAGAAGAATGTGAATGGTCAAGATGGAATTTGTCTCTCACATTAGTAGAGAGATATTACCGGACCCCTCGATGAGTGAGTCTGAGAAATGTATGGCCATACTGTTATGGAAAGAAGTTTCCATTTCTATTATCAGACTACTTAGGAATCAAGAAAGTAATGGTCAGAAACAGGAGGTTGATATGATCCATGCCTCATCCTTGGCCGAAATATCATGTGACAAAAGGGATGTTATATGATTTTATGATAGACTGCATCATGCTAACGATCCTCATATGTAGGGGTGAGCATGGTGCCTAATGGCCCAGTGCGCCCACCCTGACCCTGTAAAAAATTGCCCACCTCAACCCTAAAAAAGTGGCCTAAAAAAATTTTGGGCAACTTTGGGTGGATTAATAACCTGGCAGAGTCGGGCATCAGGCAAGGGGTGCTACCCTGCTCATTTGGCCCTGCCCAAAAAATTATTTTCATTTATTTAAAATATAAAATTTCATATCAATTAAATATTATTTCATATATATATTTTTATTTAAAATATATATTATCTATTGTATAATACTCTTTTGGTCCTCTCTTTTTTGCCCTAACCACTAAACACTATTTACAAGTAGATTTCTTTTCTTTATTTTATGATGTATTAAATTATAGTTGCTTTTTTTGCCTAGATGCTTCATCATTTGATCAACTTTTAGGACATTGAATTGATACAAACTACTTTGACTTCACAGCTTTAATTACAATCATTTTATTTCCTTATTTATAATGGATTATCGATGTTGTGTAATTTTTAAAATATGGATATTTATTAAGACATACGGTAGTTTTTAAATTTTAAGACTCAAGTTGTAGACTTATTTTGAAATATCCTAAGATGTGGAATTATCGAATGAATCTGAAATTTATATTACTTAGGGTGAAGTTAAGCCATATGGTATTGGTAACTACATGAATGTTCATGAAATTTACATTGAATTATTTTTTCTATATATGGACAAGACAAGGCGTTATCAGTTGGGCAGGGAAGCCCACCCTGCCCAGCCCACCCTTACCCGGCCCAAAATGGTTAGGGCTTTTAGCAGACAGGTTCGGGCATCGGGTTGCATTTCATCCTTCGAGCTAGGTATCGAGCAGGGGTCTCACCCTGCCTAGCCCTACCCATGCTCACCCCTACTTATATGAATTGGGCAATCGTAATGTCTTGCTAGATGCTGCTTGCGACTTATGGGTTAGTACAATTATCGGCCCACTGCCAACTTCGTATGGGCCTACATTGTAATATCCTGAATTTTGTTATTAGAGGCTTGAGAATAAACTTGAATCAAGTGGACAGCTAAGCCCCAATTTAGCAAGAGTCCCAGGAATGAGGATTTGCTGCCAGTGAAAATTTCCTGTAAGGCAGTGACATTGTTATATGGTTTGGATGATCAAATGATGTTCAAAAACGGTGAAATTTTACAAGATGAAAATAGATATCCTAAACTTTAATTTGATAGGTCATATGAATTATTTGGAGTTGTACACAAGGAATTATGAATGTTTGAAGTTAGCCTAGCAAAACTGGCCAGCATCCATGGCAATGTCCAAAGATTTGAATTCTGGGAATGTTGAGCATTCAGTTGGCTAGAGGCTATATTTTTTCCTAAAACTAAACTCAATAAGGGTTTCATAGCCTTTGAAATCACACCAATTGAGTTTCTACAAATGAAGTTATGATTTTTCAAAGTTTAATCAGAAAATCTGCCAAAATTGTCAATTGTTGCGAATTTGGGAAAAAAATGTAATGGCAATGATGTAATTGTGGAATAAAGAAATAGGAGAAAAAATAATTATTTGGCTCATAAGTATGCCAAGTGTCAATATATTAAGGCAAGGGAAATAATTAAATATTATTATGTATAAAGACGAGCACATGTTTAAATTGCAATAAAATATTTTATGTTGACCAAATGAATGAGATAAATGGAAAAAAGCCAATTACTCTAATTTGGACCCCAAGTTGGCGTGAAAATGGGCCAAGGAAAAGAAAAGAAATTGGTTCAATTTTTTTTTTTATTACATAGGGCACGGGATCAAACCCGTGAAGTGGGGGAGGGGGAGTGGCCTAAGGCCACTTGGGTGACCACTGCACCTAATGGTGCTGGTCGAAATTGGTTCAATTTTAAATAGAGTTATGATACAAGTTATGAGGGGATAAACTCAAGTGCAAGTGTGATGTCATATCTTATGTCATAAATCTATTTTCTTGTAATAAACTTAATAAAGGATTATGGAGATATTTTAAGTCTCCCTTCATCTTTTTCCCTTCTCATTTGGAGGAGTAAGAGAAAGCAAAATCTTAAGGTAAAACTTGTTGATCTTGTTATTTAAGCTTTATTTCTTGCATAATAGCTTCCCTAACTCTTTCTTCTCCATGAAATCCTATGTTTAGCAAGTTAATCTCAAGGTTAAGGAGGGAGGAAGGTGTTGGCTAGAGAGAGAGAGGAAGAGAAATTAAAAGGTAACTTCAAAAATCCCAAATCCTTGGTGTTGTTATTATTGTTGTTGTGATTCTTGGTTGGATTTGTGGTTGGTTGTTTGATTTGTAAATTTGGGAAGTGTTAATTCTAAGGGGTTATGGTGCTCAAATTTTCTCAAATTTTGTTTAGTAGGTGTTTAAAGGACATAATAAGGGATTAAGAGTAGGAAGAAACATGCTTTTGGAGTTGAAAATCAAAAACTCATTTTTCCCTTTTTCAAGAGTATGTTCGGCCAAGGCTGAATCAAGGGGTAGGGGATGGATTTTCGTAAATCTGATGATTCCAGGGTGTTCAGGAGGGAAAATTGTGTTGGGTTAATGTTGAACATTTTTTCAGAAAAGCCCTAGAAAGTGAAATTACAGAAATACCCCTAAAACCCTAAATAGGGGTTATCAAGGGCAAAATTGTCATTTGGAAGTGATTTTGCAAAAACCGAGATAAAAAATGAATTCCTAAGGTAAAAATATGTAAGAATAGCCTGGGTCAAATTTTCTAGAAAAGTACGGTTGGACCGGGTCTCCTGGGGCATTTTGGTGATTTTATAATTTTAAACTAATATAACCAACAAAAACACTTTGGAAGTGTCAAAAGTAGTACATGAATGGGCTTTAACCTAATTCTTATACATTTGAAATTTTAGGATCGGATTAATAACCCGAGCCGTCGGAACGAAATTCAAGGAACAGTTTTCTAACAAAAAGGGTTTAAGGTAGTAACTCGATCTCTCATACACTATATAGATATTGATATGTTGTATGTTGCTATATTCTATGATATGAACATGGTGCCTGGGGCACATTACCTAGCTGTGGTCTGGGGCCCAGCTAAGATATACAGACAAGTAGGGGATCCATACAATCATTTAGCCCTGGGTATTGTACACATACGTTACAGTATGGATTTTTATTTTACACTATAAGGTGTATTGCATATCTAATTATTGCTTTTTATATGATCGATTGTATGTTACTACTGAGATTCATTTGAATCTCACCCTTTTTTCAAAAATTAAAATATTCCAGTAGAAGCTAACGGCTCGAGGGGCAAAACAGTAAATACGAGCAATTGAAGGGTGCAGATCCTAAGATCAGAACTGTTTGGTTATATGTAGTCTATTTTTGAATATTTTAGATAATTTGGGATAATTTTGTATATATTATCAAACCCTGTGGGGAAAACTGATAATGTAATCAAGTACATTGTATCAATATATCAATATATTTACGCTATTTCTGTGTTGCTCATCGAACTGCGCAAAGGCTACTCTGGTTAATATCGATGTTAAGAGGTATGTAAGGTGAGGCCTTACATACAGGATCGCACACAAGAATAGTCCAACACGAGCTATAATGTTCAGATTCATTGAATATAAGATGTGTCTAAGATTCAATGAATACAATGTTTAATCTAAGGTGGACGAATTTTATATTTATATATATATATAATATAAAATTCTTGAAAATAAAATTAATAATATTATATATATGTATTTTTGAAATACACACACATATATTTATATGCATGTATGCATGCATGCATGCATGCATGCATGTATGTATGTATGTTATATGATGACATTATTAAATTGTGTTAGTTTTAAATTTAGTTTTATCAGATAAATTAAATTTAATAAGTAGCATAATAAAGATATAATATCTTAAATTTAATTTGTAACGATAAATTAAATCTAATTTCATAGGCTTTTTACTCAGATTAAATAAATAAGCTAATTAAAACTGTTGGACAGATTTAATTAAACCGAATTTATTTAATTAGCTCATCAAAACAATTAAGTGTTAATTGGTTTCAAAATTAATTAAAATTAATTTTGAAAATTCAATGTTGCCCTATCAGTTATAAAGATGAATGGGCAGCATAATACTAGTACAGATGAGAAAATAAGGAGCTATAAGAAATCCTAAGGTGACAAGAGATATTGGAGGCGTTAGCAAGCAGTCCGTGTTGGGGTCGTATTCGTATAGATACCAGTAGAGGAAGCTAATATAAGGTGTCGGTTTCTAGAGATCGAAAACACAAAAACGCAAAAGGTACAATTCTTTCTAACTCATTTAAATGCCGTTGATAGATCCACAATTAGGATTGGTGAACTTTTGCAGTTTTAAATTTCCGTTGTGCCTGCCAATCCTAACAAGGTTTATGAGTGTCACTCGCGTGAGCAATTACCACTCAGGTGATGTTTGATTTTTCAAGGGTCTCATGTTATCTTCTTCCAATTACTAAGAGGTAACTTGCAAATATTTGTGTATCACTCGAGTGATAAATTTGTAACTTGAGTGATGTTTTAAAAATTGGCCAGTTACCATCAGATAACTCGCAAGCCTTTTGGCTATTACTAGAACCTTTGAACATGTGAAAGTCTTATATGACATTGGGATAATGTAATGGTGTATTGAGAAAGGCCAATCTTGATTTGGGAAAACGGTTTTTTTAGTGGAGACTCAAATTCTGAACATGTCATTCGAGTGATCAAATGAAAACATTATGTCACTTGTAAGGTACCTGATAATAATCTTTAAAAATCTCATCTCACTCAAATCTCAAATCAAGATTAGCCTTTATCAATACAGTATTACAATTTCTCAATGTCATATAAGACTTTTACAGGTTCATCGACAACAGCAGTCCATGCCATGATTCAAGGCCCACATCTATCACTCGAGTGATATACAAAAACACTGTGTCACTATCAAGTACCTAGCAAGTGACACAGTGTTTTTGTATATCACTCGAGTGATAGATGTGGGGCTCAAGTGATTAAACCTGTAAAAGTCTTATAAGATATTGAGAAAATATAACAGTGTTTTAATAAAGGCTAATCTCGATTTAGGACTCAAGTAAAAGAAGATTTTTAAAGATCACCATCAAGTATCTTTATAACAGTGTTTTCATTCAATCACTCGAGTGACATGTTTAGGACTCGAGTGATTGGGGGATTTCAAGTATTACCATCGGGTATCTTGCAAGTGACACAATGTTTTTATTTAATCACTCGAGTGACATGATCAGAACTCGAGTAATTGGGTGATTTTCAAGTATCATCATCTGATACCTTACAAGTGATGTACCATCATCATCATCATCACTCGAGTGACAGATTCAGAACTCAAGTGAATGGAAGATTTTGTACATATTCAAAACTCGTCATCGTTGTCGACTTCTTCGCCAGAGAGATTTTTCAATATGCTCGGTTCATTATCTCAAATGGGTTGACAAATAGATATGGTAAATTGGGTCGGTTTTAAGAGATTGTAGAAGATAAGTCAACGAATATAGAGATCAATGTAGATGTGAGAGCTGGAGAAATTCCATAAGCTGCATATATTGGCAGAGATCGAAGATCTAAAGCTCGCTATCACTGGAGAAATAGTTGTCGTTGCTAGAGGAGGCCATCGTCTCCATTATTGGAGGAGAAGATGATTTTATCAAAGGATAGAGAAGATGATTTTGTCAAGGGCATTTATATAATTTTCTTTTGATTTCAAAAATGACAAATCAAAAACTAACACTCCTCTAGTATTATGAATATTGAAAGCATCTTTTTATCTTTTAGTATTTTTAAAATTCTTTATAAGTGATTTTTCCAAGATCCTGTCTCAATGAGATATTCACTTTTGTGGAATTTGCTACCATCATTTCCTTCAAAAGAAAAGGATGATCTTTTTTTTATTGGGGCCGTCGGATCAAGATCCCAACAATTCAGATTTAATATATTATTAAAATATCATTTTCTAAACCGTTAATATCTTGATTCGACGATCCTGAAGAAAAGAACCATCCTTTTTTTTTTGAAAAAAAGGACGGCAGTTAGGTCCCACTTTTGTGCCATGCCTCGTCTCCCCCGTATTCCATTTGCCTTACAATAATTGGAGATATTTTACTTTTCATTTTATATGGAATCAAATCTTTTCACGCGATGGAAACTTTGCCTCTCAAATTTCAAAAAAATCATCGTCAGCGGCTCAGCGCAAAGGACGAATTTGCTTTTGTCTTTTTTCTTTTGAAAATGACCACCACAAAAAAAAAAAAAAATCACAAACAAACACTCACAAAGTGTGAACAATTAAATTCTTGATGATAACACACAACGTAAAAGAAAAAATCCCAGAAACTGCAGATATATGATCATTATTCTTAAACCTTAACTCTGATTCATGAAGGAGACAATAGTGTTGAGCATGGCCACAGCGTTGTCGCAGGTCGGATTCAACAAATGAAAGACATGAACCTCGTCCTTGGCTTCCACCACCTCCACCACACCTTTCCAATCACTCTTCTCCACCACTTCCTTGTAATACCAACCTCTCTCCTTAAACCTGTCCTTCTCCGCAACAAAAACCAGTATCTTTCTGCAACCCAGCCGCCCCAAATTCGGATCCTTTGCCGGGTTCATCAGCGGGTCATCCGACCCGTCTGTTGTCGGGCACGCAAATCGCCACCGGCTATCCACCAAGGATCTCACACTCGCTTCTATCTTCTCTGACTTCAATGCTTCCGATCCCCAGAAGTATGGATGAACCAGAATGATCCCTTCCAGATTCAGACCCGGTAATCCTCGGGTGCCCACCCGAATCGCCAAATTGTGCGCGATGTTCGCTCCGGCGCTGTCTCCGGCGAGGAATACTTTCTCGAAATCGGCGTGACTGTTTAGTAGGTCGTCGGACCCGTTCCCGTCGGAATGGGAAGCGACCCATTTAAGCGACGTCCAGGAATCTTCGAAGGCAGCAGGAACGGGGTGTTCTGGGGCTCTTCGGTAATGAACGGAGACGGCGACGACGTTGGCGGCCGACACGAGCGATTTGACGTGGCTGTGGTAGCTTGCGGTGAAGGGGGTTTCAGCAACAAAGCCTCCACCGTGGAAGTAGAGGAGGAGGGGAAGTTTCTGGTGTCCACGGATGATTTTGGGAGCGAAAAGCCGGGCCGAAATGGGGGCTTCCTGAGAGATGACAACGTCGTGGGATTGGACGTTAGTTTTGGGGTCGTCGAGGGACGGCGGAGTGAAGTCGGTGCCGGTGAATCTCTCGACCCTACCATCTGTGTAGACTAGGAGCCTGGGGTAGAATAAAGTGTGGGCTACTTGGTTGGTGTTGGAATCCATGGTGCAATTTGATGGTGTAAAAACTGACAGTATTATATTATGATATGATCATTTCAGTGCCGTGAGCCCAATAACAAAGCCAGGTGGTCCTAAAGCCTGTTGGTTGGAGGGAAGGTAATGGGAGGGGATGAAAAATGACCCCCCTTTAGTATGAAAAGTAAGAGGTGAGGGGTCTAAAAAGGGGCTCTAAATCCCTCCCACTCCCTCAAATTGATTCCCTTTAATTTGGGTGTTTTGAAGGGAGCTCAAAATTTGGGATTATTTTATTCCCATAGTCTTTTCATATTCTCAATTATATCCTATGAGTTTTCAATAAAAATATAATTCCGTATTGCTCTCGACTGTTGTCTCATTCTCATGGTGCAAGTTTCATTCCCGTCTAGATCTCACTGTTAGCTTTCTACCATTTTTTTTTCAAGTCCTCTACATTTTTTTTTTCAATAGAAAGAATTTTCTATTTAATTTGACATGATAATTGCTGAAATATTCATATAATGAGAAATTAAATTGGGGGGAATCGAAAACTATTTCCATTTTATATCTTCATCTTTTTTTTTTATAAATTATATAATTTATATCGAGGTGTAAATTTATTTAAATCATTTGTATAAGGAAAAATATATAAACTAATGTCTAAGGATAAAATGATAAATTAGATATTATTTCCCCTCCCCTCCCCCCTTAAATCAAACAAAGGATAATTAAAAAACCTTTTCCTTCCTCTCCCTCCAACCAAACCAAATAAGGTGATCCTCCATTCTCCTCATTCATCCCCTTCCTTTAAACCAAACAGACCCTAAGGGCCTGTTTGGTTTAAAGGGAGGGGATGGAATGGGAGGGGCTCATTATCCATCTCCTCCAAAATCCCCCAATTTGGGGGGAGCAAAAATGAGGGGATGGGAGGGATTGAGAGCCCCTCTTTTGGAGCCCATCTCTACAATTTTTCAAACCAAATAAAGGAAGGGGCTCATTTTTCATCCACTCCCATCCCCTCCCCTCCCCTCCAACCAAACAAATCCTAAAGAAAACCATGCTTCACTGCAGATTTTTTTTTTTCCAGCGAAATACTGAATTTTTTTTCCTTTTTGAATTTAAACGGCAGCCCCGTCAACGGAAGAGTGTGAAGATTTGACGTAGACTTGGGTCACAAAGGGCACATTTGCTATCACTAAATCAAAGGGTGTTTGACACTTCCAATGCAATACTAGTTTAATCTTGTTTATAAGATATTTTTAACATATTTCACATGAATTAAGAAAAATTTAAAATTTTATTAACTCTACCATAAAATTTAACAACTTTTTAAATTTACCTCTATTTAATAAGCATTATGTTTTATAAAAACAAAGTCAATATAATAATAAACGAATGATAAAATTATATGTTCATATGAAAAGTTTCTCTCAGCCTCATAAATATGACAAAAAATTTCTCCCTGTCCTATAAATAGAATCAGAGAACATGAAACCAAGTAACCAACTACTGATTAAAGTTTCATTATTGGAATGAAGCACAATGGCAATTCAGTAAACAACCCACCTTGGAATGTTTAGCTAGGAACTCATCCTTCTGCTATAGTTTATTGACTTGTCATTCAAAAACAAAAGTAGGGAGGGGACTTATTCCCATAATTAATAACTATATGAAAATTTAAATTATATATAGCTAAATTTTAGAGAAAATGATCAGAAATTTGATTGGTAGGAATGACCTTATAAATTTTTATATACAGAAAGTGCTGGTATTAGTATACTCTGACTTAGATCCTTCTTAATTTTTACTAATAAAATTTTTAATGGGAAATTTTCCCCCCCAATTTTCCAAATTCTGATATTTTCTATTTTGCACGGGCGTTGAGGCTTTTCCTCCATTATGTTCTTCCCTTTCCTCGAAGAAGACAACAGGTTAACAGAAAAATAATCTAAAATGGGTTCAAAATGAATATCCTACTGAATACATGAATGCGATTTATTATGGCGCGAATAGTTAATGGAAGATATTTAAAGTTTAATTGCTACTTTTTGGATTGTGCCTCTGGATGAAAAAAACCCGCTTACTACGTGAGTACTGAATAGAAATAATTTTTTTTAAAAAAAAGTTATAATTACATGGGATAAAGGAAGTTGAGGCCTTGTACACATAACTCGAGTAAACTCAATAACTATCAATTAATGGAGTATTTAATTTATTAGTCTATACGAGAAATAATGTGGGCGGCATGATAATTAAACCAATTTTAGATGGAATTAAATTCCCACGTAATCCCACCCAAAAAGAAAAACCAAAAAGAAAACTTCTCACTTTATGAAGCGGCAACTTCCCCTCTCGCTTGCATTAAAAAATCCCCACCACAAAGGAAAATTTCAGCACCAATCTAGACAATTTTGCCGCTAACTAGCTATCATTTTCTTCTGAAAATGACCACCACTCTATATTTTCTGCAAATTAGTTGAGCCCCACCCCAAGACAAAGAAACCCTCCTCATCACAAACAATTCAACACACAGCACGGTTGATATCAACTCTTGGGAAGTACCGTCACCATCGATCAATTAACAAAACACACAGGCATATGATCTTTATTGAACCCAATCGATACCATCTTCCATATCAAAGTTAAGCACAACACAGTAATAAAGAAGTTGAAATCAGGAAGGGGAAAAGAAAACCCAGAAACCGTTTAATGATAAGTCTGAACTAAGTGTCATTGATGAAGGAGACAATGGTGTTGAGCATGGCGACGGCATTTTCACAGGTCGGATTGAACAGATGAAACACATGACCCTCGCCCTTGGCTTCCATCACTTCCACCACGCCCTTCCACTCACTCTTCTCCACCACTTCCTTATAGTACCAACCTCTCTCCTTCAACGTATCCTTCTCTGCAACACAAACCAGTATCTTCCTGCAACCTAGCCTCCCTATATTCGGATCCTTCGCCGGGTTCAGCATCGGGTCGTCGGATCCTTCCGTAGTCGGGCACACAAAACGCCACAGATTATCCACGATCGATCTCTCGCTTGCTTCTCTCTTCTCTGACCCGACTGGTTCCACTCCCCAGAAATATGGATGAACCAGAACGACCCCTTCCAGATTCACACCTGGTAATCCTTCTGTGCCCGCTCGAATCACCATGTGGTGTGCGATATTTCCTCCGGCGCTGTCTCCGGCGAAGAATACTTTCTCGAAATCTGCGTGGCGGTTTATTAACTCGTCTGAGCCGTTCCCGCCAGAATGGGAAGCTACCCATTTGAGGGATGTCCAGGAGTCATCGAAGGCAGCAGGAAGAGGGTGTTCTGGGGCTCTCCTGTAGTGGACGGAGACGGCGATGATCTTGGCCGCCGACACTACGGAGTTGAGGTAGTTGTGGTACATTGCGGTGAAGGGGGTTTCGATGATAAAGGCTCCGCCGTGGAAGTAAACGAGGAGAGGAAGTTTGTGGTGGGGTTGGATGATTTTGGGAGCGAAAATCCTGGCCGAAACGGGAGGTTCTTGGGAGATGACGACGTCGTGAGATTGGGCATTAGTTTGAGGGTCGTCGAGGGATGGCGGGGCAAAGTCGGTGCCGGCGAGTCTCTCGACGTGGCCATCTTTGTAGATTTTGAGAAAGGGGGAGAAGTCGAGGGCTACTTCCGTGCTGCTGGAATCCATATTTGATGGCCCAGACTCACAATTTTATCCTACCTATCCATGGTAGTCCTCCATTCCTTCATGTAAGAGAGTAAAGAGAGGGTTGCTTTTGATCTTAATATAAAAAATAATTTTTTTATTTATTAATTTTTTTTCTAATTTAATTATATTGATGCTCCCTCAATGAAAGTAAAAAAAAAGGAGAAGATTGAGGTAATTAAGAAAGATGATTAGGGTATTTTAAAAAATACGTGTCATATTAAATAACTTTTTTAATCAAATTAGATAAATATATATCATATTAAAAATCGACTTAAGGATTACTCCTCTAGCTTCTTTTATTTATAATGTATTTCCAACATTTTTCATACACATCCACAAAAATCTTAAACCTCATAACTTTTTTATAAAATTTAACAACTTTCCAATTACATCACTATTTAATATAATCCCTTCGGTCCTATTTATAAACAACTTTCTTCTTGATTGTGTAAAACGAACTGGTAGTTAAAAGCAATAAATATGTCAAAAATATCATGTTTTTTTTCATATATGCCCCTATTTATGAAAAGAGTATAAGAGAGAGAGAGAGAATAAAAAGTATGAGAGATAACTCTTGGTGTGTATGATAATTAATTATAAATATATGTATTTAATATGGATAAAATAAGAAAAAGAAATTTACATTTTCTGATACAAAGTGAAAGTTGCTTATAAAAAGGATCAGCCTCATAAAAGAGAAAATTGTTTATAAATAAGACTGGAAGGAGTACATAATAACACGTGAAAAGAAAGTTTACACAACAATAAATAGGATAAAAAATATAATGAGGTGCCTTATAAATAGGATAAAAAAAATCTTCTCTCTCTTCCCCATAAATAGAACTAGATGAGTACTTCCTCTAACCCTTTTTTTTAATCAATTTTTTTTATTACGCAAACAAACTGACGATTAAGATTAGTTAAAAAAAAATAAATATGTTAAAAATGGTCATATTTCTTCTAAATATGCCTCTATATAGGAGAGAGAACAGATATAAAATCGAGAAAGAATGTCTAATAAATGATTAAATAAAAAAAATTAGTAATAAGTTAGAAATAATTAATATAAAGATATGTATTTAACCGGGATTGAAAAAAAATAATTTAAATTTTAGGAAAAAAATATTTATATTAAGAAGCAGTCAGAGAAAGTTGCCTATGAAAAAAGGACAGGAAAGTATTATATATATATATATATAACGAGATTGTGCTATTGTGCTACCCATGTGTTACCCGCGAGCTTGTGCATATTAAAATATATTTTTATCTTATATTTTGATAATTAAACTATTTTTTACATAATAGAATATTATTTGAACCATAAACAATTGCATGTAGATTATAATTAGACAATTCTGCTGTCATCGTAATTTCTGCAAGTTCGTTGAGCCCCACCGGCCCCCACGAGACAAGAGACCCTACTCATTAAAACAATTAAACTTCTATAAAGTTAATATTACCTTTTGGGAGGTATGATGTAGTGGGAAAAGGAGTCACTTTCCTCTCTATTTATTCTTTATTTAATGTCTCTATCATAAAATCAATTTTTAATGATTAAGATTTAATGATAGATTTTTTTAATATTTAAAATTATAATAATATTCTTATATTTATCATTAAATCTCAACCATTAAAAGTTAATCTGATGATAGAGACATTAAATAGAGAATAAATAGAAAAAGAGGTATGGAGACAATTCTCCCATATAGTACCATTATTATAATTATTATCATCGATCAATCAACAAGAACACACAGATATGATCAATCCGACATGATGTTCTCCATCAAAGTGAAACACGGTAATAAAGAAGATATCAGGAAGAAAAAGGCAAGTGGTAAAAGAAAACCCAGAGACTACTGCTTAATGATAATTCTCATACTAAGTGTTGTTGATGAAGGAGACAACAGTGTTGAGCATGGCTGCAGCATTATCACAAGTTGGGTTGAACAGATGAAACACATGACCCTCGTCTTTGGCTTCCATCACCTCCACCACGCCCTTATACTCGCTCTTCTCCACCACTTCCTTGTAGTACCAACCTCTATCCTTCAACGTATCCTTCTCTGCAACAAAAACCAATATCTTCCTGCAACCTAACTTTCCTACATTCGGATCCTTCCCCGGGTTCAACATCGGGTCGTCGGATCCTTCCGTTGTCGGGCACGCAAAATGCCACAGATTATCCGCAAACGATCTCTCACTCGCTTCTCTCTTCTCTGATCCGATTGGTTCCACTCCCCAGAAGAATGGATGAACCAGAACAATCCCTTCCACATTCACACCTGGTAATCCTTCGGTTCCGGCGCGAATCGCCATGTGGTGAGCGATATTCCCTCCGGCGCTGTCTCCGGCGAAGAATACTTTCTCGAAATCGGCGTGATGGCTTAGTAGCTCGTCGGAGCCTTTCTCGCCGGAATGGGAAGCGATCCATTTGAGGGATGTCCAGGAATCTTCGAAGGCAGCAGGAAGAGGGTGTTCTGGAGCTCGTCTGTAGTGAACGGAGACAGCGATGATGTTGGCCGCCGACACGACGGAGTTGAGGTAGTTGTGGTACTGTGGGGTGAAGGGGGTTTCGATGACAAAGCCTCCGCCGTGGAAGTAGACGAGGAGTGGAAGCTTGTGGTGGGGATGGATGATTTTGGGAGCAAAAAGTCTGGCGGAAATGGGAGGTTGTTGCGAGATGACAACGTCGTGAGATCGGGCGTTAGTTTTAGGGTCGTCGAGGGACGGCGGAGCGAAGTCGGTGCCGATGAGTCTCTCAACGTGGCCATCTTTGTAGACTTTGAGCAAGGGAGAGAAGTCGTGTGCTATTTCGGTGGAGCGGGAATCCATATTTGATGGCTTCGACTCGCTCGGCATTATCTTGTTTAGATTACCGGCCACTACAGTCCATATATAAGGCGGCTCTAGCCAATTCAGTAATTCCCCCATCAAAAAGAGGCTGAAATTGAAATAATTTTGTATTTTATCCATATTTAAACCAAAATATTAATTTTTAAGTATAGTCTATGTCTTGGATAATAACTTTGAATACATGTCTATATATGTGGAGGTAATATGGGACACACGTAATGACCTAATGCCAGAAAAGTTTTCAAACTGATAACAACAACCATTCAAGGGAATGAGGGATAATATATACAAGTCATTTTCTCGAAATGACCTAAAGCCAATGTTTGGAATAGTTTTTATTTTTTTTGTTATAAGTGTTTATTTTCTCCGGTCCTATTTATAAGTAATTTTTTCTCTCACTTATCCCTTTTATAAGCAACTTTCACCTTTTGTCTGAAAAATGTAAACTTCTTTTTTCTATTTTACCCTTATTAAATGTTCATTCTCTCTCATATCTTATATTCATTATCTTTCATACTTGTTATCTATTCTCTATCCTATGCTCTTTTCATAAATAGGGGCATATATGGAAAGAACATGGCATTTTTGACACACTTATTGCTTTTAACTACTAATTCGTTTTACCCAATCAAAAGAAAAGTTGTTTATAAATAGGACCGGAGGGAGCATTACGTAAGTTGAGAAAAAATTCCTCTCACATACTTACCCCGTATACCGTAAATCATGATTTATAAGTATTTATAAATAAAAAAATAACGAGAAATATAAATATGGTTTGATAATATTCAAAGTATTTAATATTTGTTTTCTTATTTTATCTTTTATGTAATTAAATTCAATAAGTGATTAACTCATTAATATTCACTTTTTTTAGGGATCTATTAAACAAATTTTTACAAATTTTATGCTCAATATTATTTTGAACCGATGATATGTTTTAACTAGTAGATAAGTTGAAGGGGAACAAATCATATTTATGTTACGGTCAGAGCCATGTGGCCTAACTGGCATCAAACTTCTCATTTACTTGTGTCATAATGTATTTAATTTTGGCTGTTGAGTAGGTGCGTATATTGCTGAAGAGGGCAACAGCCTGAAACAGGGAAAAGAATTACATCTTAGCATCAAACTCACTATTAACTTTCTTGAATCCCATATCCCACATGAGCTTTAAGCCTATCAGATAGCTCTCTAAATGTATTTCTTGTATTTGCATGTCTTTCGCACTTTTTTGTATTTGAATCTGTATTCTAGAGATTATTAGGGTTTTTATTTTTTGTATAATTATGGATATTTCTTAGAAGTTTTTATTTTAGCATACATTTTTTAAATAGGGGCATTCAAATTATGTTTTAGATTAATTAGGATATATGAAGATTTCTTATCTTTATCCTTTTATTAATGATTTTATTATTTCAGAATAATTGTATCAAGGTTTTATATAACCCGTGACCTTTCATAGGGGAAAAAAAGCTGGTGCCAGTATATATAATCTAAAGCCACTAATAAATAATGTTATTTTTCACCTTGCTTGTCCATTTCTATGTAATTGTAGTTTAAAATTTATTATATTAGAATGGGTTAAAGTGCATCCAACTTCTTAAAATATTTTTTTAGATGTGTTTAATACTCTAAATTATTTTTTGATGCACCAAACACCTTGAAATATTTTTACTGATGTATACAGCACCCTAAATTGCCTAAATTATTAAATACAAAATTGTAAAACAAGTACTTTAAAATAATGAATGCATCTAAAACATATTTTAGGATGTTGGACAGCCCTACTAAAATGCATAAGTTGTAAATTTTATATACTAATTCATAGCTGTGGAAGGACTCATAAATCATTTGGAAAAAAAAAAAAAATGTTTTTACTATTTCTTAGAGGAAAAATGGCTTTAAAAAATACTCTCTCCGGTTCTATTTATGGGAGCTCGATAACCGAATTACGTAGTTTAAGAAAATGATTAAAATTAGTTAAAAACAAGGAATAAAAAACCGGACCGGGTAATGAACCGGTCACGACACAGATTTAAGGGTTAATGGGTCAACCGGGGTCGGACCGGTGGTCGGACCGGCCATATTAAAATATTACAATTTATTAGTTACAATATATATATATATATATATATATTAATATATTTTTAAACTTCTATAAATGAAAATGAAAATCATTAGAAAAAAATGCTTAAAATCTATTAGTATTAGTTATGATGCCTATTCTTATACAATGATATATTCTTTCCTATAATTATTATATCTTTTTAAATAATAATAATAATTATTATTATTATTTTAGATTTATTTTTTCTTTATCTATTTTTCTTTTCAGTCTTCCACCTTTCATTTATTCTTTCTTCACCCACAATGATATCTTCTTATCCTTATGTTGATCCTCGTGTTTTTTGATTTTTTCCTCCGGCCAACACTTTTGTGGTCATATATTTGATATTATTTTGCCAGCTCATTCTTTATATGCGTGCCATTATTTTATTTCAATGAAAAACATTGGGAATCTAAAGCTTTTCAATGAAAAACGTTGGGAATCTAAAGCTCATTCTTTATATGCATGCCATTATTTTTGACCTCTTTCACCTTCCATATTTCTCTGTTCTCTTTTCCCGTTTTCCGAAATCATCTTCAGCTTCTCGTCTTTTCTTAATCAACCTCCACAATCTCGCCTTATTTTGTTCGCTTGGTTCCACGAGATCTTCAACAGCCAGCCAGATTCTGTCATCGCCTTTTCTTCATCAACCTCCATAGTCTCAGCATCTCCCATCTCCTGCAGGTCACCGTCGTCGTCGGATGCTGGGCTGGGCACAGGGTTGTCATCGTCGCCGGACGCTGAGCTACGGCACAGGGTCGCCGTCACTTGATTTTCGTCTACGAGAGGAGACTGCTTGCCGGAGTTTCAGTCTTTACTCTTTCCTCTTTTGATCTTTTTGTTCTGATCTGATCATCTGATTTTTTTTTTTAATTTTTTAACTCGGCCAAACTGCCTGACTTGACGGTTTGGCCGAGTCAACCAAAAACCGGCCGGGTCGATTCGGTCAAGACCAAGTCAATCTCCCCCCTTCCCAAGCGTCAGACCGGACCGGATCAGGGACTGGTTCGCCGGTTTTCCGGTTGGACCGGCCAATCCGGTCTGGTTTTTTGTACCATGGTTAAAAACAATAATTATGTCTCAAATAAACTTTTTTTTATCAAGTATGCCTTTATTTATGAAAAGCAAGTAAGAGAGAGAAATAAAATAAATATAAATATCACTAATATTTTAATTAATGTAATACATATAATTAATGAAAGGAAAAAATTAAAAACAAAAACTTATTAAATGTTCAGACAATTTTTGTAGGATCTTATGAAAAGGATCAAAACAATTCAATTTTTTAGTTCTTATAAAAAGGATTGGAGGTGGTAATTTTACAAAGTATTGAAGTTCATATACATTTCCAGGAAACTGCGCACAAAAAAAAAAAGGTTCATTGCCACGTCATCCATGACTTGGCCACTTAATGCATCCGCAGACACATATCTTAGTTAAACTATCTATCATCGTACACCAATTTACGTTAGTGTGAATTATAAGAGCTCTATTTATAATTGCCCCAAGGGTGCAGCAGTTATTGTGGCGTGCTAACAGCCTCGGTGGCAACAAATGGAGCTCTATTTAGGCGCAAAAGATCCACAAATAAAGTATGCCCTGTTTGTGAGGAAGCGGAAGAGACCCTGTAACATATGTTCTTTGGCTGGCCATGGACGAGATGTGTATCGTTTGGATGTTCTTTGGGAGCAAAAAACCGATGTGTTAACCATTTATAGTTTCAATACCTTGTGGATAAAAATTGTAGGGGATAAATCTGACCTTCTCATGTCGGATATCTCCTTAGGGCCTGCTTGGTACAAGGAAAATTTGAGGAGGGAAAGGAAGATTGTAAAGGGTGATGGAAGATAGGTTGATGGAAGATAGGTTGTTTGGTAGGAAGAAAACTGAGGGTGGAACTTGGGGAAAAAAAAGAGAAAGGCTCATTTTATCCTCAACATAAATTAATAATTATATATTAATTAAATTTATATTTCAATTCATAAATTAAATAATTAGTAGTACAATAATTTAAAAATTAAATAAAATGAATAAAGTATAAATTATAATTTAAATAAATAAAACAATTATTTATTTATTAATGAAATTAAAATTATTTTTTTATATGATAAGCAAATTCTGTAAAAATTTGAATTTGTAAGGTGGGAATTTTGAAAAATTTAAATTTATTGATGATATTCGAATTTGCAATGTGGAAATTTTGAAAAGTTCAAATTTGATAAGCAAATTCTGTAGTAGATTCGAATATCCCGCCTTTTAATTTAAATATTTTAAAAGTATTTTTGTCTTTCGAATTTTCCTCCATTGAAGAAACTTAGAATCCCACCAATTTTGGTGGGATTTCATCTTCCCATTAATAAGGGAATATTGGTGGACCCGTGGTGGGTCTAGGAATTTGAGTTCCTGAGAAAATTGAGCCAAAATTATGTACCAAACAAGAGAATTTATATACGTTCCCTTTCCTTCCCAGATCTTTCTTGTACCAAACATGCCCTTAATTTGCTGGCTGCTATGGAACATCTGGAAGCAACGCAACGAGAAGGTTTTCCATCTTGTCCATCCGGACCCTATGCATATAATTGAAGCATCCAATTTAGCCAACCGGGAATTTCGTGTAACGACAGACACTGGCCCCACCATCTTGATTAGATCTCTGGTATGAATCAACCAATTCACAATGAGGTTTGGTCTCTACCACCCACGGGCTTTCTAAAGATTAATTGTTATTGTGCCTTCAAGTTCTGCAGCCATGGGGATTGTCTACTGAAATGAATTTGGGAGCTTCCATTGGGGTTTCATAGATAAAATTAAGGGTTAAGGCGCAAAAATACCTATGAACTTTTCTTAAAAGTGCATCCAACACCATAAACTTTTTTTAGGTGCAAAAATACCCATGAACTTCTCAAAATGGGGCAAAAATGTCAAACCATTAATTGGTACAAACGTCCGTTTTGTGGGACCCACAATTTTATTTTTTGAGGTGCAAAAATACCCATGAACTTTTCTAAAAAGTGCACCCAACACCATAAACTTTTGAAAAGTTCATGGGCATTTTTGCACCCAGAAAAAATTTTATGGTGTTGGGTGCACTTTTTAGAAAAGTTCATGGGTATTTTTGCACCTCAAAAAATAAAATTGTGGGTCCCACAAAACGGACGTTTGTACCAATTAACGGTTTGACATTTTTGCCCCATTTTGAGAAGTTCATGGGTATTTTTGCACCTAAAAAAAATTTATGGTGTTGAATGCACTTTTGAGAAAAATTCATGGGTATTTTTACACCTTAACCCTAAAATTAAATCCATATTGCCTTTATGTCTGAAGCCCTGACATTACGTCGGGCTTTAATGCTAGCTGTAGGCTTAGCTCTGGATAAGATGGTCTTCGAATCTGATTGTTTGCTACTGAAAAAATGTATTGATTTGAGCCAGTCAAGTCTTTGTTGATTGGAAATGCAGGGGAATTATTTAGGAAGAATGATACTAAGGTCCTAAAAAAAAAGAGAAATGAAAAAATGGTCCCATAAAATTGTTAATATAGACTCATAGAGTTGTTAACGAGTTATTAATACAGACTCATAGAGTTGTTAATAGAACCATTTTTTCATTTTATAATCTACAGAGACTATTTTTTTTTTTCTTTTTTTTCTTAAGACCTAATTATAATTCTCCCAATTATCTATCTAGACATCATCAATCTCGTTGTCTCTAACGTTGGGTTTTCCCTCTCATTTACTCCTAGAAGGGGTAATGGCACAGCAGACAGTGACACTCCTGCGGTTGAAATTTTTAAGGGAGTGGGCCCTGCAGGGTGGGCATCCACACTTCCACTCTCTTTATTACCTATCCTAATCTCATGCTTAGGCATTGAATGACTATGCTGCTATTCCTCTCTCTTTTTAACCAGGAGGATGGGCGTTGGCTAATTTGCGCTTCTAGGCTGCGTCCTTTTGTTACTTTTCTTTTTATTCTGCTGCTCTTTGATTTCCCCTTAGTTTTGAACTCTTTGTACTAGTTTCTTCCTGAGTGATACCCAGAGTTTCTTTCGACCAAAAAAAATTACAAGAGCTCTTAAAACCTGATCTAGTGTTTAGAGGTTCAATTCACAAACAGTGAACATTCTTCGAGCTGATCATATCGTCACAAATGCAGGATCTACTTCCACCATTCCTATTGTAATTATATTTAGATTAACCTATTTAAAGTGATATTACATAATTTTTTATTCATAAAGTGCAAAAGCATTTATTCTAGGGACTCCCAAACATAGATTAGATTTTTACTGAACCAAATCGATAGTACGACGTCGTCTAGTTGTGGGTCAGGAAGGAAACAAACTGCTTCACCAGAACCTGAGCCTTCTCTTTGGTAGGATCAGTCAAATGAAACACGTGGCCTTCTCCTGCTGCTTCAACCAAATCCACCTCTCCTTCCCACCCACTCTTCTTCAGCGCCTCGTAATACGTCTTCCCGCGATCCGCCAGAGCATCATTTCCAGCCACCATGACCAGCACTCTCCGGCAACCCAGCCGTCCCAGATTCGGATCCTTTGCGGGTTTCCATTTCGGGTCATCCGGCCACGCCATCGTCGGGTACAAAAACGCTATCAGCTCTTCCTTTTCATCGATCCCGAAATACGGGTGGATCAGGACAATTCCAGCGAGCTTCACCCCGGGAAGGCCCTCGAGGCCGACCCGCAAAGCCATGCTGTGGGAGAAGTTCCCGCCGGCGCTATCTCCGGCGAAGTACACGCGGCCGAAATCAGCGTGGTCGACAAGCCACGGCTCCGACCCACCGCCGTTCGAGTGTGCCGCGGCCCATTTGATCGTCTCCCACGTGTCGTCATAGCCGATGGGGAGAGGATGCTCCGGGGCTAGCCTATAGTTGACGGACACCACAACGACGTTTGCTTCGGCGGCGATGGTGTTGAGGTGTCTGTGGTAAAATGAATGAAACGGCGAGAATGTGCAGAACGAGCCGCCGTGTGTGTAAATTAGGAGGGGGAGTTTGGCGGCGGATCTAGCACTTTTGGGGAGGAACATGCGGACGGATATGCCGGTCTGTGGGTTGATGGTGATGTCTTTGGATTGAACGCCGGTGACAGGGTCGATGCCGGCGGGGTTTTTTTCTTCACCCCTGAGGCGTTCAACGCGGCCATCTTTGTAGACACGTAATCGGGGAGAGTAGTCGTGGAGGATTTGATTGTTATCAGAGGCTGAGCTGGGATCCATGGAGGGTGCTTGTGAGGAAGATGAAGATGGTATAGAA
The DNA here is from genome assembly GCA_963210345.1 of Inga oerstediana. NCBI lineage: Eukaryota > Viridiplantae > Streptophyta > Magnoliopsida > Fabales > Fabaceae > Inga > Inga oerstediana. The sequence goes on from OY723399.1 coordinate 27,794,783, forward strand.
GAGTAGTGGCGGAGAGTTCAGGGATTAGCAGCCTGAGATTAATAGAGGGTTTATGAATTATGATCACTAACCAGTATTTTTTTATTCACGCCTTCGAATATAATAAAATGGATGGTTTGATGAATCATGAATTCATCTGTTTTTTTATGGAACGGGACGATAAAAAATATTTTTTTATTAAAAAACAATATATTTTAAAAATCAAATATGAATGGTTAATATCATCTGAACAGTACATATAGGATTGGCATTCATTGTTTATAAGTTGTTTTTTATATAAATTAAAATATAACTCCCCTCATATACATACCTCATATATCATAAATTATGATTAAAAAATTACTTTTAAATATTACAATTGCCAATCCAAACGAGCGCTCCATTTTTTTATCGCCATTTTGACATTGAAAGTCAAAGACTGTCTTTCTACTCCCACAACACAAAAAAAAACAAAAATGAAGGCTGCGTTTTAGTTATTTATTATTCCTTGTGGTCCTAATTATAAGATAAAATTGACTTTTTTGAAGAAATTAAGAAAATCAATTAAATTACTTTAGAATATTTATATTTTTAGTTTTTTCTTCAAACTAATTAATTTGACTAATAAACTAATATATAATATAAGGATACTAAAAATATAAACACCCTAAAATAATTTAATTGACTTCCTTAATTTCTCTAAAAAAAATCAACTTTATCTTATAATTAGGATTAGAGGGAATAGTTATTTTGCATAAATAAAACAGCAGCCTCTCTTTTTTCTTGAATAATAAATTTGCAGCCTCTTCTCTTAGCACAGAAATCAGTAGGCAGGATTATTGAAGATTTCTTATCATTATCTTTTTAAGATTAATTTAGGTTTTATTATTTTTAAATAATTAAAACCAAGTAACCCGTGACATCCCATGAGGAGAAAAAAAGCTAGTGTCAGCCGCTAAGTAAAAAGTAAAAACTCATACTCCTTTCCGTCCTTAATATAATGCGTATGGTGTAGTCCATTTTTACGCTAATCAGCTTTAAAAAACTCATATTTATCTTCTCACCATCCTGAATCTTTTTCAATATATTCAAAACTTTCTTTTGCCTACAAAGCCTCCTCAACTTTAAATCCCCTGACAATGTAAATCCTTCCTCAAATATGCTTCTATTTCTCCAATTAACCCCACAACATCCAACAAGCAATACCAAATATTGTATCCCACAGTTATCAAGGGAGAAGAGGGTCAATGGCTATGTGGTTACATGAGTAAGCTCTCTCATGTGCCTCCTGTGGTGGCAGAAATTATTGCTATCATCCAGGGTCTTCAGATTTACTGGAACAGGAATTATAACATGGTATCTATTCTTATGGATTGTAGCCAGACAGTTTCTTTTCTCATAAAAGGTTGTGATAACAATCACCCCTTCAGAGATGTGATTGAGGATGCGAGGATGTGGATGATCAAAGACTGGCAAGTGTTCATTGACCATGTTTTCAGGGAACAGAATACATTAGCTGACCAGTTAGCGAAATTAGCTCACAGCATTCCAGGAAACTTTGTGCTCCTTGTTCACCCACCATCTTTCATTGGTGAGGCGGTCGGTGATGAGGGATGAATTTCTATTGGTCTTTTCCAATGGTTTTGTAATGACCTATTATAGGTCTTCTGTTTCTCAGTATTGTAATTAAAAAAATATATATATTGTATCCCACTTTTACCTTCAAACCAGTTTTTACTATGGTATTGGAAAAAACTGTGCTGTATGAGCTCCTCTTTCCAACTCATTCCACAACTACCTAGCTGCTATATAATCTCTAACTACATGCATCACAGATTCTTCCTCCCCCACGCAACAACAACACTTGCAAATCATTAGAAATCAACCCAAGTTTGCGCTATTTTTGAGAGGAAAAATGGCTTCAAATTTGCGACAGTTGAAAAAATAATTTATAAGGATTTGGGGAACAGCCACTCAGCCGGGGAAGTTATGTCAAACTAGAAGCAAATGGCTCAGTTCAGGAGTAGCGGATGCGGGGGTAACTATTTAATGAAGGGATGCAAATGGAAAATTTCATAGAACTAAATCCAATTAATTTTCTTTTTTTCGCCAGAATACATCTTATTTACTAAGGAAGACTTGCCAGCTAAAAACAATAAAAAAACATTAAATGTTCAAATATTTAAAATCTCATACGAAGGTCCAACAATCGTCACGGACAATGGAAAATGGGCCTGTGATTCAATACTAATCATTGGCCCATAGTCCTCTGATGCTGCATTCATTCATAGGGAACAACTTTCGACCATCTCACTTTGCCTGGCCCAAAGAACCTTATACCCTATATAGCCCATAGGGCATGGTCAATAAATACTAGGGGTGAGCATGGTGCCCAGGAGCCCGGTATGCCCACCCGAGCCCGGTCAAAAATTGCCCTGCCCAGCCCAAAAAAAGTGGCCCGATAAAAATTTGGGCATCTTTGGGTAGGGCGAACTATCAGGCAGGGCCGGGCATCGGGCAAGGGATACTGCCTTGCCCATTTGGCCCTGCCCTGAAAATAATATACAATTTATTTAAAATATATATTATTTTATATAAAATAAATGGTATTTTATTTAATATGTGTATATATTATTTCATATTATTATTTAATATCCATCCATCACAGTTTACATATAACTCATTGCTTTTTTAATGGGCGTGGTTTATTGATCTGGATAGATGATATAAAGCATTAAAAAGTTGAGACCTAAGACAAAAAATTTAGTTTCTTTGAAGTCTCTATTGCAATTGCACCTATTCATATCAATCAATATTCATATACAAACACATATTACTTCATAATTTGTCATGTAATTATTAAGACGTGTTATTTTTTTTTTAAATTTCAACACTTAAGTTATAGATTTATTTTGAGATATCTCAATGTGTGAAATTATGGAATGTATTTGAAGTTTTTAATAGTATTTATTAAGTGTAATTGGAGGTTTTGTACAGTGGTATTGGATAGGAAGTTACCACTTGGGTACGGAAGCCCACCCTACCCAGCCCACGGTTGCCCTACCCGAAATACCTAGGGCTTCTATCGGGCAGGGCCGGGCATCGGGCTGCAAAATATAGCCCGTTCATCTTTTGGGCTGGGCATCGGGCAAGGGTCTTGCCCTGCCTAGCCCTGCCCATGCCCACCCCTAATAAATACAATGTTGTTATTTAGTATTATTATTAGGGAAAATTCCAAAAAAGTACCTTGAAATATAGGAAAGGACAAATCAATGCAATGAAATTCAGAAATCTCAGTTCAGTACTTTATCAATACTAAGGACGAATATGAGATTTTGAAATCTCGGCAAAAAGATAAATCTGCCCTTTAGGTGTCCCCCCTCTCAGCTCAGAATAACAATATCAGTCTTTTTATTAACAACACCACATCTACATTAACAACTTCTCTTTCTACTTTTATAATAACAACACTGGTCCCTTTATTAACAACATCATATTGTACATCAACAACTTGACTTTCTTGTTCAAAATAACAACATCGGTCTCTGTATTAACAACACTGTATTCTGCATTAACAACTCCACTTTCTTATTTCACAAATTCATAATTTAAATTTCATGGCCAGTAATAACACCTCTCTCTTTCTTAATAACACTGTATTTTACATTAACAACATCATATTTTGAGATACAAAGCTGTGAAAGAAAAAGGCGGAGTTGTTAATGTAAAATGCGGTGTTGTTATTCCGAGTTGAGAGAGGGAGACAGCTAAAGGGCACGTTTGTCCTTTTGCCAAGATTTCAAAATCTCATATTCTTCTTCCATACTCACACGACACTGGCTTGGGATTTCCGAATTGCACCACACTGATTTGTCCTTTTACATACTTTAAGGTATTTTTTTTAGAATTTTCCCTTATTATTACTACAAAATAGTGTTCTCATATACCAAGAATCAAATTAAGTTGCCATTTTCACTACTAGAGAGAGTTGCAATGTCAAGGGTACTTGAAATTTGTTTTAAAGATCCAAGTGTAACATATTCTTAGAGGATGCAATTTTTCTTTAGCAATGTATAGCATATATTTAGCAAAGCAGAAGACATTTTGCATATTGTTGAACTTATGCCACATAACATTGGAGAAGAGTTTTAAACCCTAAAATGAGTTGCATTTAGTGAGTGTTTTTTTTTTTTTTTTTTTGCTCAGACATTTAGTGAGTGTTTGGATACAAAGAAAAACGTGCTTTTGGTAGTAAAATCATGATTTTGAAAAAATTTATCCAAATACTTGAAAAAAATCTAGAGACAATTTTTCTCTAAAACCATGGTTTGAATTAAGTTATCCAAACATTGCCAAATTCTGGAGAACCATAGTTTGAGGTTTAAAACCATGATTTTTCCACAAGATATTTTTCTTATCTTTTCAGAAACTATTCTCCAAAATCTATTCTCTAAAATCACTTTTCACTTTTTCTTTATAAGCTATTTTTTAAAAGTTAATTCAAACACACCTTTAATCAAGCACCTAGGTCATTAGATACTTTGGATATAAATTTTGTCCTATGATACATTTTAGTACTTTTTTAATTTTAATTTAAATATTTCAGGGATATTTTTGTCTTTCAGATCTTCCTCAACTGAAGAAACTTAGAATTCCACCAATTTTGATGGGATTTCATCTTCCCATGAATAAGGGAACATTGATGGACCCGGGGTGGGCCCAGGAACTTGAGTTCCTAAGAAGATTGAGCCAAAATTATGTACCAAACGAGGGAATTTATATATGTTCCCTTCCTTTCCCAGATCTTTCTTGTACCAAACAGGCCCTTAATTTGCTGGCTGCTATGGCACATTTGGAAGCAACGCAACGAGAAGGTTTCCTATCTTGTCCATCCGGACTCTATGCATATAATTGAAGCATCCCATTTAGCCAACCGGGAATTTCGAGTAACGGTAGACACTGGCCCCACCATTCCTGATTAGATATTTGGTATGAATCAACCAATTCACAATGAGGTTTGGTCTCTACTACCCACGGGCTTTCTAAAGATTAAATGTGATGGTGCTAGCTGTAGACTTTGCTTTGGATAAGGTGGTCTTCGAATCTAATTGTTTGCTACTGAAAAAATGTGTTGATTTGAGCCAGTCAAGTCTTGTTGATTGGAAATGCAGGGGAATTATTTAGAACATCATTAATCTCCTTGTCTCTAACGTTGGGTTTTCCCTCTCATTTACTCCTAGAAGGGGTAATGGCACAGCTGACACTCCTGCGGTTGAAGCTTTTAAGGGAGTGGGCCTACGGGGTGGGTGTCCACACTTCCACTCTCTTTATTACCTATTCTAACCTCATGCTCAGGGATTAAATGACTATTCTGCTATTCCTCTCTCTTCAACCAGGAGGATGGGCGTTGGCTAATTTGCGTTTCTGGGCTATGTCCTTTTGTTACTTTTCTTTTTATCCTGCTGCTCTTTGATTTCCCCTCAGTTTTGAACTCTTTGTACAAGTTTCTTCCTGAGTAATATCCAGAGTTTCTTTCGACAAAAAAAAAAACTTTACAAGAGCTCTTAAAACCTGAGCTAGTGTTTAGAGGTTCAAATCACAAATAGAACATGCGAACATTCTTCGAGCTGATCATATTGTCACAAATGCAGCATCTACTTCCACCATTCCTATTATAATTATATTTAGATTAACTTATTTAAAGAGTTATTACAGAATTCTTTATTCATAAAGTGCAAAAGCATTTATTCTAGGTACTCCCAAACATAGATTAGATTTTTACTGAACCAAAATGAAGGTACGACGTCGTCTAGTTGTGGGTCAGGAAGGAAACAAACTGCTTCACGAGAACCTGAGCCTTCTCTTTCGTAGGATCAGTCAAATGAAACACGTGGCCTTCTCCTGCTGCTTCAACCAAATCCACCTCTCCTTCCCACCCACTCTTCTTCAGCGCCTCGTAATACGTCTTCCCGCGATCCACCAGAGCATCATTTCCAGCCACCATGACCAGCACTCTCCGGCAACCCAGCCGTCCCAGATTCGGATCCTTTGCGGGTTTCATTTTCGGGTCATCCGGCCACGCCATCGTCGGGTACAAAAACGCTATCAGCTCTTCCTTTTCATCGATCCCGAAATACGGGTGGATCAGGACAATTCCAGCGAGCTTCACCCCGGGAAGGCCCTCGAGGCCGACCCGCATAGCCATGCTGTGGGAGAAGTTCCCGCCGGCGCTATCTCCGGCGAAGTACACGCGGCTGAAATATGCGTGGTCGACAAGCCACGGCTCCGACCCACCGCCGCTCGAGTGTGCCGCGGCCCATTTGATCGTCTCCCACGTGTCGTCATAGCCGATGGGGAGAGGATGCTCCGGGGCTAGCCTATAGTGGACGGACACCACAACGACGTTTGCTTCGGCGGCGATGGTGTTGAGGTGTCTGTGGTAAAATGGATGAAACGGCGAGAATGTGCAGAACGCGCCGCCGTGGATGTAAATTAGGAGGGGGAGTTTGGCGGCGGATCTAGCACTTTTGGGGAGGAACATGCGGACGGATATGCCGGTCTGTGGGTTGATGGTGATGTCTTTGGATTGAACGCCGGTGACAGGGTCGATGCCGGCGGGGTCTTTTTCTTCACCCCTGAGGCGTTCAACGCGGCCATCTTTGTAGACACGGAATCGGGGAGAGTAGTCGTGGAGGATTTGATTGTTATCAGAGGCTGAGCTGGGATCCATGGAGGGTGCTTGTGAGGAAGATGAAGATGGTAGAGAAGAGTGGTGGCGGAGAGTTCAGTGATTAGCAGCCTGAGATTAATAGAGGGTTTATGAATTATGATCACTAACCAGTATTTTTTTATTCACGCCTTCGAATATAATAAAATGGGTGGTTAGATGAATCATGAATTCATCTGTTTTTTTATGGAACGAGACGATAAAAAATATTTTTTTATTAAAAAACAATATATTTTAAAAATCAAATATGAATGGTTAATATCATCTGAACAGTACATATGGGATCGGCATCGAAACGATTCCATTTTTTTATCGCCATTCTGACATTGAAAGTCAAAGACTGTGTCTTTCTACTCCCACGACACAAAAAAACAAAAATGAAGGCTGCGTTTTAGTTGTTTATTATTCCCTTGTATTCTAATTATAAGATAAAATTAATTTTTTTGAAGAAATTAAGGAGACTAATTAAATTATTTTAGAATATTTATATTTATATTTTTTTTAAATTAATTAATGTAACTAATAAACTAATATATAATATAAAGATACTAAATATATAAACACTCTAAAGTAATTTAATTGTCTTCTTTAATTTCTCCAAAAAAAATCAATTTTATCTTATAATTAGGATCAGAAGGAACAATTATTTTGCATAAATAAAACAGCAGCCTCTCTTTTTTCTTGAATAATAAATTTGCAGCCTCTTCTCTTAGCCAGAAATCAGTAGGCAGGATTCTTGAAGATTTCTTATCATTATCTTTTTAAGATTAATTTAGGTTTTATTATTTTTAAATAATTAAAACCAAGTAACCCGTGACATCCCATGAGGAGAAAAAAAGCTATAAGCATGTTTGTTTGGACTTAAATTTGCTTATAAGTTATTTTTTACGTAAATCAAGACACAACTCCTCTCACATACTTACTTCGTATACCGTAAATCACTATTAAAAAGCAACTTATAAGCAATCGAATCGCTAAAACAAACATACCCAGTTTGGCGCTAAGTCAAAAGTAAAAACTGATGCTTCTTTCCGTCCTTAATATAATACGTACGGTGTAGTCCATTTTTACACTAATCATCTTTAAAAGACTCATATTTACCTTCTCACCATCCTGAATCTTTTTCAATATATTTAAAACTTTCTTTTGCCTACAAAGCCTCCTCAACTTTAAGTCCCCTGGCAATGTAAATCCTTCCTCAAATATGCTTCTATTTCTCCAATTAACCCTACAACATCCAACAAGCAATTCCAAATATTGTATCCCACTTTTCCCTTCAAACCAGTTTTTACTATGGTATTGGAAAAGACTGTGCTGTATGAGCTCCTCTTTCCAACTCATTCCACAACTACCTAGCTGCTATATAATCTCTAACTACATGCATCACAGATTCTTCCTCCCCCACGCAACAACAACACTTGCAAATCATTAGAAATCAACCCAAGTTTGCGCTATTTTTTAGAGGAAAAATGGCTTCAAATTTGCGAGAGTTGAAAAAATAATTTATAAGGATTTGGGGAACAGCCACTCAGCCGGGGAAGTTATGTCAAACTAGAAGCAAATGGCTCAGTTCAGGAGTAGTGGATGCGGGGGTAACAATATTTAATGAAGGGATGCAAATGGAAAATTTCATAGAACTAAATCCAATTAATTTTCTTTTTTTCGCCAGAATACATCTTACTCCCTCCGGTCCTAATTATAAGATAAATTTGACCTTTTTTTGGAGAAATTAAGGAAGCCAATTAAATTACTTTAGAGTATTTATATTTATATTTTTTTCTTCAAACTAATTAATTTGACTAATAAATTAATATATATAATCTAAGAATACTAAAAATATAAAAACTCTACAGTAATTTAATTAAATTCCTTAATTTTTTGAAAAAAATCAACTTTATCTTATAATTAGGACCGGAGGGAGTATTTAGTATTTACTAAGGAAGACTTGCCAGCTAAAAACAATAAAATAACATTAAATGTTCAAATATTTAAAATCTCATACAAAGGTCTAACAATCGTCACGGACAATGGAAAATGGGCCTGTAATTTAATACTAATCACTGGCCCATAGTCCTCTGATGCTGCATTCATTCACAGGGATTCACTTTCGACCATCTAACTTTGCCTGGCCCAAAGAACCTTATACCCTATATAGCCCATAGGGCATGGTCAATAAATCCAGTGTTGTTATTTAGTATTACTATTAGGGAAAATTCCAAAAAAGTACCTTGAAATATAGGAAAGTATCAATGCAATGAAATTCAGAAATCTCAGTTCAGTACTGTATCAATACTAAGAAGGAATATGAGATTTTGAAATCTCGGCGAAAAGACAAATATGCCCTTTATGTGTCCCCCCCTCTTAGTTCGGAATAACAATATCAGTTTTTTTATTAACAACACCACATTCTACATTAGCAACTCATCTTTCTACTTTTATAATAACAACACTGGTCCCTTTATTAACAACATCGTATTGTACATCAACAACTTGACTTTCTTGTTCACAATAACAACATCGGTCTTTATATTAATAACATCGTATTCTACATTAACAACTCGACTTTCTTGTTTCACAAGTTCATAGTAATTTAAATTTCAGAGCCAATAACAACACCTCTCTCTTTTTTAATAATATTGTGTTTTACATTAACAACACCATATTTTGAGATATAAAGCTGTGAGAGAAAAAGGCGGAGTTGTTAATTTAAAATGCGATGTTGTTATTCCGAATTGAGAGAGGGAAACAGCTAAAGGACACATTTGTCTTTTAGCCAAGATTTCAAAATCTCATATTCCTCTTCCATACTGACACGGCACTGACCTGGGATTTCCAAATTGCACCACACTGATTTGTCCTTTTACATATTTTAAGGTATTTTTTTAGAATTTTCCCTTACTATTACTACAAAATAGTGTTCTCATACACCAAGAATCAAATTAAGTTTCCATTTTCACTACAAGAGAGAGTTGCAATGTCAAGACTTGAAATTTGTTTTAAAGATCCAAGTGTAACATATTTTTAGAGGATGCAATTTTTCTTTAGCAATGTATAGCATATATTTAGCAAAGCAGAAGACATTTTGCATATTGTCGAAATTATGCCACATAACATTGGAGAAGAGTTTCAAACCCTGAAATGAGTTGCATTTAGTGAGTGTTTGGATATAAAGGAAAACGTGGTTCTGGAGGTAACATCATGATTTTGATAAAATTTACCCAAACACTTGAAAAAAATCTAGAAACACTTTTTTCTCTAAAACCATGGTTTGAATTAAGTTACCCAAATATTGTCAAATTCTGCAAAACCATGGTTTGAGTTTTAAAACCACGATTTTCCCATAAGTTATTTTTCTTACCTTTTTAGAAACTATTCTTTAAAATTTATTCTCTGAAATCACTTTTCACTTTTTCTTTATAAACTATTCTCTAAAAATTAATTCAAACACACCCTTAATCAAGCACCTAGGTCATTAGATACTTTGGATATAAATTTTGTCCTATGATACATTTTAGTACTTTTTTAATTTTATTTTGCATAAAGGATACTCCGTTCCATTACATTTTAGGATATTCCTCCGCTGTGATCTTGTCCTCTTCCTTTTGGATGCATTCTACCGGATTAAATAAAAACAGGAAGCCAGCTGTAGAAATAAGGAAAAATCCTAAATAAATATTATTTGAAAATACAAAACTCTAAAAAGGTCTATTAATACTTTAAAAAGATTTAAAGGTATCAAATACTAAATTGGGTTTTTTAAGTTTTGACATATTTATTATTTTATCCCTCAATTTTTTGTTAAATAATAGTGGTGCCCCTGCCAGAGCATCACCGCCGGCCATCCGCCGCCGCTCCAATGGCCTGCTGGTCGGCCGGGACCCCAGATGGCCGGAGATCTAGTCGCCAGTGGCAAAAGCTCCACCTGACGGGAGTTTTTTTGGTAGGGAAGGTATTTTTTTTGAAAAAAATTGGATGAGAAATGGTAAGGGGTGGGATCGAACCCATCCGACCCTTTTAGCAGAGGAGCATGGTGGCTATTGGGCCACCAAAGCTCCTTTGATATATATATATACATTATTAAATATGTATAATATAATCAAAGGCGTAATAGCTTTGACAAAGTCATTAATGGCTTTGACAAATTCAGTAATAGAAATAACAAAATTCATAATGGTATTGACTAAACCGTTTGCTGATGAACCTTGACTTGTATGTTTTTATCAGCATTTTTGCAAAAAACGCTTTTATCAAAACTATTATAATTCTTGTCAAAATCATTACTAAAGTTGTCAATCCTATAACTGAATTTGTTAAAATCCTTTTATTTATATTATGAATATTTTCATAATGGAATCTTGTAATGAGATTGTTAAAACCATTACAATTCTTGTCAAAATCATTACTAAACTTGTCAATCCCATAACTGAATTTGTTAAAATCCTTCTATTTATATTATGAATATTTTCATAATGGAATCTCGTAAAAGGATTGTCAAAATTATTACAATTTTTATCAAAATCATTACTAAACTTGCCAATCCCATAACTGAATTTGTTAAAATCCTTTTATTTATATTCTGAATGTTTTTATAATGGAATCTTGTAATGAGATTGTCAAAACTATTACAATTCTTGTCAAAATCATTACTAAACTTGTCAATCCTATAACTGAATTTGTTAAAATCCTTCTATTTATATTATGAATATTTTCATAATGGAATCTCGTAATAGGATTGTCAAAATTATTACAATTCCTTTCAAAATCATTACTAAACCTGCAATCTCATTACTGAATTTGTTAAAATCTTTTTATTTATATTATAAATGTTTTGATAATGGAATTTTATAATGGGATTGTTAAAACCATTACAATTCTTGTCAAAATCATTACTAAACTTGTCAATTCCACAACTGAATTTGTTAAAATCCTTTATTTATATTATAAATGTTTTTATAATGGAATCTCATAATAGGATTGTCAAAACCATTACAATTCTTGTCAAAATCATTACTAAACTTGTTAATATAAATAAAAGGATTTTAACAAATTCAGTAATGAGATTGACAAGTTTAGTAATGATATTGACAAGAATTGTAATGGTTTTGACAATCCCATCATGTGATTCCATTATGAAAACATTCATAATATAAATAAATGGATTTTAACAAATTCAGTAATGAGATTAACAAGTTTATTAATTATTTTGACAAGAATTGTAATGGTTTTGACAAAAGCGTTTTGTGCAAAAATGCTGATGAAAACATGGAAGTCAAGGTTCACCAGCAAACGGTTTTGTCAATACCATTACGAATTTTGTTATTTTCATTACTGAATTTATCAAAGCTATTACTGACTTTGTCAAAGATACTACGTCTTTAATTATATTATACATATTTAATAATGCATATATATATATATATATATATCAAAGGAGTTTTATAGGCCCAATGGCCACCATGCTGCTTTGCTAAAGGGGTGCGATGGGTTCGATCCCACCCCTTAGCATTTCTCATCCAACTTTTTTTTTTTAAAAACAAAACACTTTCCCACCAAAAAAATTCCCGCCGATCAGAGCTTCTGCCACCGGCTGCCGGAGCTCCGGCTGTCAGGGGTCCTGGCCATCCGGCCGGCGGCGGCGCACCACTATTATTTTTAAAAAAATTGAGGGGTAAAATGGTAAATATGTCAAAACTTGAAAAACTCAATTTAATACTTGGTACCTTTAAGACTTTTTAAAGTGTTAATAGACTTTTTAAGGTTTTATATTTTCAAATGATATTTATTTAGGATTTTTCCTAAAAACAAACTATGCGCAAAATATTTTGTGTAACTCATAATTATGTTAATTCAAGAAACAATGCAACTTTAAAATCTTCTATCATCTATTTACATGAATTAGTTAGTGTTTGGAATGACTTAATTTTAGAAAATAAGCACTTATTACATAAATCAAAAATCGAGACAAAACTCCTCTCATATATTTACTTCGTATGTCATGAATCACGAATTATAAACATTTATTATCCAAAAATAAACTATCTTAAACAAGGACTTACACTCCACCGTTCAGCAGGATATTAATTTGGCCCTTTCTTTTATTATGCACATGAACGCGGCTATTTATGAAAAGTAGCCGCAGAGTTAATTATCATTTATTATGCAGGACCCATTTTTTTGGTGAAAGGGTTTTAAAAATTTATTACTCGTATCATTTACTCCCTTTTGTCCTTCTTATAAAGAATTTTTATTCTTATTGTATAAAACGAACTAGTAGTTAGAATTAGTTAAAAACAATACATACATAAAAAATATCATGTTTCTTCCAAATATACCCCTACTTATGAAAAGAGAATAGGAGAGAGAATGAGTCATAATTATTAAAGAGTATGAGTATAAAATATGATAAAGAATGTCTGATAAATGAGTAAATAAGAGAGAATTCGTGGTAAGGGAGAGATAATTAATATAAAGATATGTATTTAATAGGGGTAGAAAAAAAAATAGTTTAAATTTTAAGACACAAAGAAAAAATTATTTATAAAAAAGATTAACCATAAAAGAGAGAAAACTAGTTATAAAAAAGACCGGAGGAATAATCAGGTAATTGGTGGGGATGGGAGGGTGATAGCGACATGGTAATTTGGGGTGTGATGGCGCCAGTGGTTAGCTTGTTTGGATGAGCATTTTAAGAACTTATAAGTATTTATGTATATAAATTGAAATAATATTTTTTTTTATATTTATCCTATATATTATAAATTATAATTAAAAAATTATTTTTAAAAATTTCAATTACTATTCCAGACTATCAGAGTGTTGGTCGATTTTTCATGGGGGTGGATAGGATGCTATTGCTGACGTTCCATTGGTGTGATTCTTTGAATCCACATCTCTTGTTTTCAGCACTGTTTTTTTGGCAGCGGTGACGTCACATGAAGCACGCTTTCTTTAGATGAGGGTTTGAGTTTTAGGTGTGGTGGTGTTAATGGATCTGGCTTGCATCCGCTCCTCCTCCTGTCCGCTGCCCGTGCTTTTCCTGAAACTACACCATTTTGGTGTAGTTTTGGGGGTTAAAAATGATGGGGGTTGAATTTTTTTTTTTAAAAAAATGATGTCTAGTATTTTAAAATATTTTTTTGGATATATCTAATATCTTAAAATATTTTTTAAGTAATATGTAGTATCATAAAATAATTTTTAATGCTTTTAACTCTTAAAATATTTTTTCAGTTGTACTCAGTCTCAGTCTGTTAGTTAGCAGATTGATTGCAATGTCACCCTCAATATATTTTTTCAGCTCCAAAAATTACTTTAAAATATTTTTTGATGCTTTAAACCCTTTAAAACATTTTTTCAGTTGTGCCCAATATCTCAGGAGATTGATTACAATTTTACAATTAATGTATTTTTCTTAATAGTAACGAGCATCCAATAAATCAGTGTCTTAAGTTTTGGATACTCGTTACTATTAAGAAAAATACATTAACTATAAAATTGTAATCAATCTCCTCAAACATTGGGTACAACTGAAAAAATGTTTTAAAGAGTTTAAAGCACAAAAAAATATTTTAAAATAATTTTTGGAGCTGAAAAAATATATTGAGGGTAACATTGCAATCAATATGCTAACAGACTGAGTACAACTGAAAAAATATTTAAGGGTTAAAAACATTAAAAATTATTTTAGGATACTACATACTACTTAAAAAATATTTTAAGATATTAGATACATCCAAAGAAATACTTCAAAATACTAGACATCATTTTTTTAAAAAAAAATTCAACCCCCATCATTTTTTACCCCCAAAACTACACCAAAACGGTGTAGTTTCAGGAAAAGCACGGGCAGCGGACAGGAGGAGCAGCGGACGCAAGCCAGATTCGGTGTTAATTGGGTGAATTATTATGTTTGAGGTGTTTTTTTTATTTTGTTTTCAGTTGATTATATTTAATGAAATTTATACTTTAAAAAAACTGATGGATCATCATAAAATTCTGTAAATGTAAGTGTGTGTTTGGATTAATTTTTAGAGAATAATTTTTATAATTTAAGAGATAAATATATGAGAAAAATATTATTTTAGTTTACAGAAAAGCATTTCTGAAACCGCGATTTCAGTTTTAACGAAACACACACTAAGTGCCTATTTAGATTAATTTTTTAAAAAATAATTTTTATAATTTACGAAATAAATATATAAAAGATATTGTATTTCGACTTAAAAAAAAAGTTTATGAAACTATAGTTTCACAGTTATCCAAATACGTACTAAAGTCAACAAAATTAATTTCACTAAAGCACTCAATTTGAATTTTATTTCATACTGTTCCATTCCCTTCCCAATCTTCCAAATAGCAAAAGACGACAGCTCAATAAAAGATGGCCCAAAGAAATTAGACACCACTAATTTAAGGATCCAAGAATACGACGTCGTTTAGTTCTAGATCATGAAGGAGACAAACTGCTTGACGAGGATCTGAGCCTTCTCCTTCGCCGGATCGTACAGATGAAACACATGGTTTTCTCCTTCTGCTTCCACCATTTCCAACTCTCCTTCCCACCCACTCTTCTTCAACGCCTCGTAATACGTCCGCCCGCGATCCACCAGAAAATCACTTCCCGCCACCATAACCATCACTCTCCGGCAACCCAGCCGTCGCAGATTCGGATCCTTCACCGGGTTTATTTTCAGGTCATCCGGACCCTCCATCGTCGGATACAAAAGCGCTATCAGCTCGTCCGTTTGATCGTTCCCGAAATACGGGTGGATCAGAACGATTCCGGCTAGGTTCAACCCGGGAAGACCGTCGGTGCCGATCTGCATGGCCATGTTGTGGGCGATGTTGGCGCCGGCGCTGTCTCCGGCGAAGTACACGCGTCTGAGATCCGCATGGTCATTGAGCCAGGGCTCCGGCCCACTTCCGTTCGAGTGGGCCGCGGCCCATTTGATCGCCTCCCACGTGTCGTCGTAGGCGATGGGGAGAGGATGTTCCGGGGCTAACCTGTACTCAACTGACAAAACGACGGCGTTTGCTTCGGCGGCGATGGTGTTGAGGTGTCTGTGGTAAAACGGATGAAACGCCGAGCAAATGCAGAACGCGCCGCCATGGATGTAAATTAGCAAGGGGAGTTTGCCGGCGGAGAGGGCGGTTTTGGGGAGGAACATGCGGGCGGATAAGCCGGTTTGGGGGTTGATTGTGATGTCTTTGGATTGAACGCCGGAGACAGGGTCGGTGCAGGCGGGGATTTTTTCTTCGCCCATGAGGCGTTGGACTCGGCCGTCTTTGTAGAGACGGAACCAGGGAGGGAAGTGGCGGAGGATTTGATCGTTATCAGGGGCTGAATTGGGATCCATGGAGAATGCTCGCGAGGAAGATGAAGATGAAGATGGGAGAGAAAAGCGGTGAAAGTTCAGTGATGAGATTTCGAAGTAGATGAAGACGGAGATTAATTGAGAATTTATGACACTGAGAAACTTAACAATATTTGTTGTGTTCACATCTTCCAATAAAAACGGTTGGTCAGTTTTGGCCACAATTCTGACATCCAATGATCCAAACTCAAAGGTTGTGTTTTTTTCCCCATTGTTTATTTGACAACTAGTTTAAAGTTTGTATTATGGGTCCACCCTTCTAGAAGCTCTTGAGGAAAAATGTTCACTGGTTTAGTGGTTGTTTGTCATAGTTTAAGTATTGGTTTGTAGTAGCTTATTTGTAAATAATAAGTATTTATAAATCGTGATTTATGTATGGTATATGAGGTAAGTATATGAGAGAATTTTTATCTCAACTTATGTAATAAGTTCTTATTCTTAAAAAATAAGTTAATCCAAATATGCTTTTAAAATTTTAGCTTATAAGTGTTTTTTAATCGTGATTTACGATATACGAGGTAAGTATGTGAGAGAAATTTTATCTCGATTTACATAAAAAAATATCTATAAATACTTTTTAAGCTATCCCAAATGAAGACTGTCTTATTCATAAGAGATTTCCAACATACTCCCTCACTTCAAATATAAAAATCAGTTTGTGAGGAGGTGTGATTTTTTTAATAAAACCCACCTTGGTTTTATCTATGCATTTAGAGTTCGTTTGGTTCGATCTCATTATACCTAACAGTGCAGTGCAATGTGGTGCAATGGTAATGCAATGCAATATTAATTCCAGGGGTAATGTTTGGTTTGATTTTTAAGCAAGATACAATGAGTTAATATTTTAATAATTATTTAAAATTAATATATTTCACAATGTCTAATTCTATCCTTAATATAATTTTTGTAGAAAAAATAGTTAAGAGCTGGCAGCGGTGAGGATGAAGGAGAAGGAGGTAGTGGCAGTTGCAATGATGGGGGTGGAGGGGGTGGCGGGCAGCGACGGAGGTGGTGGCAGTTGAGGAGGTGGTGTTGGTTGTGGGCTGGTGGCGGCGGAGGCAGCAAAGGAGGCGGTGGTAGAGGCGGTGGCGAAGGAGGTGGTGGTGGTTGTGGGCTAGTGGCGACGGAGGCGACAAAGGAGGGGGTGGGCGGGTAGAGGCGGTGGCGAAGGAGGTGGTGGGAGTGATGGCATCGGTAAGGGTGGCGGCTGCAGCAGTGGAGGAGGAGGAGATAGTGGCGATGGCAAGGGGTGGAGTAGGTAGTGGTGGTGGCAGTGAGTGGACGTGACGACGGTGGAGGAAGAGGAGGAGGAAGTAGTGGCAATTGTAGCGTGATGTAAGAAGTGAAATGAAATAAGTAAAACAAAGACATAAGAAATTAAATGATAAATTGGACTTTTTTAACCATACAATGGGATGATAATAAGGATTAATGGGGGGAGGTATGAATTAGGATTACCAATTTTTTGGTAATCATCATTACCATAGTAAACCCTATTACTATGCTAAAGAGCAACTAAATACTCTTCTCTTAGTAATACAATCATAATTACCATTGCAGGCGTGCAATGAGATTGAACCAAACGGGCTCTTAATATTTTTTTTCTAAATTTTCCCCAATCTCTTTCATCATTCTTCTCCCCTACATTTTCTTTCTTTCTTTTTGCAATTTGTTTTCTCTTTTGCTTATTCCTTTAGTAACTACCTTTTAACTACTTTTAGGGAAAAAAAGTAGATATCTTACGTATTTATCGTTTTTAACTACTTTTAACTAACCTCTTGATAAATGTAAAGTATGTATTTGGTTCTTACATTTTGAACTAGAGGGAGTATTTCATATAGACTAATGAAATCTTTAAATTGCAATAACTCTATATGAAAATTAAAAAACTTTAATGCAGAGTTAACAACTTTTCTAACAAATATTGATCTAGTTAGTAAATGAATTGATTCATAACCATAATGTTATGAGTTTAAATCCCATTGATCTCTATAAAGCGTTCTTTAAACTTGGAGACATACCTTAACCTAGTGAGCCTGACCTAGTAAGCCTCAAGACGACAAGACCTAACTAACACTCTTAGTTTATTAGAAGATAATTCAACAATTTTTTTAAAGTTATCCTTTTTTAATATACATTATACACTATGAGAATAAAATCAAAACAATAATAAATAGGGAAGTAAAATTATATATTCACATGAAAAATTTATGAAGTACTTTATAAATAAGAGCAGAAAATATGTAAGTATCCCTGGATTTTCATTTTTCATTTTTTTTCACTTCTTTGAACAATAGTACAATACTATCAGTATCCGGCCACTGAATTGGAAAAAAAAAGAAGATATTGTTAAAATAGATGGATATTAAAAATATACCAGTCCACAGATATGATCTTTCTTGTTTTTTTAAATAATGCTCTCTGTACAGAAAATTAGGAGCTTTTCTTGGGAAATCAGATGAGATGGCTATGGATGGGCAGAGCTAGGCTCCATTCCTTTATTCAATTAGAGGGGAGCACTAGGTATCGGGGTTTGAGGAAACTGTCGGTGTTAAATGTCTTTGTATTTGGTGTTGATAAAAAAAATGATTTATTATTAATTATTGAGTTTATAATAAGGGTTAAAGGTTTTTTTTTTTGGAAGTATTACCTTAGAGATAATTTTGCTTCAGAGGTCTCTTCAAAAGTTTTAAATGTGGGGCAATTTCACCCTAACCGTTATTATAGTTAAGTTGATCGTTAGTTAAACAAATTTAGGAACAAATTTGCTCTAAAGTTGAAACTTTCAAGGCAATTTCTGCCAAAATTGCCTTGAAAGTTTCAACTTTAGAGTAAATTTATCTCAAAAATTTTCACTTTGGAGTAAATTTGTTCCTAAATTTAGTCAATTAATGGTCAAACGTAACTGGGATGACTGTCAGGGCGAAATTGCCCCACATTTGAAATTTCCAGAGCAAAATTACCCCAGATGATACTTCCAGGGCAAAATAGCCCCTGAGCCAATACTTTCGGGGCAAAAATGGTCTTTAACCCTTATAATAATCAGTGTTCATGAACTAGAACAGGACCGTCCTGTCTAGCCCGAAAACCGGCTAATTGGCCGGTTTGGTTCACTATTGTTTTTTCCTTTAGGATTTCATATTAATAAGCCTAAAATCTTTAATTTTTCATCAACTTGGTCCTAATTTGACCTACTGATCCTTAACCCAATACTCCAACTGATTCAATATCTGATCCCAATTCATGAACCTTATTGATGCCCCAATTGGAAAATACAGCACTAATGTAGACATCATCATCTTATTTGACCGTCCTCCAACACGTCATTCACAAGAAGTTAATGACGTAGTATGATAGAAAATCTAGATAGCCCTTTGGAGACCTTAATGCTCTGGTTGGATCTGAAGAACATTCAGGAGGAAAGGAAATGAAAGAAGAGAAATGGGGGAGAAAAGAATAACTAAAGATAAAATATTATCACCCCGGACAAGAGAAAACAGAAAAAAAGAAAATGACAAATGTCTGGATGACTAAAATACACTCACTCTATATTAAAATATATCATGTTTAAATCAAATTAAATATCATGATAAAATAATCATATAAGTATCATAATCACCATAGCAATTTAAAATCAAATTATATGATAAAAAATATTTTTATGTGGTTATATTTTATAGTCAAATAATTTTGTAAAACATTTTTTCATGTGAAAAAAAAAATCCAAAAGCCTTCTCATCATCTTGATCAGAACTGTATCCACTGCCTATATATTATAGGAGTTTATAAAATTATTTTCCACATTCACTCCATGGAATACACGCAAAGACTTACAAAAATCGCTGCATTTAAAATAGAAATCCATCATCCCTATTACGAAAAATTGACCTTTTTTTCTTCTATTATTTCATGAGCAATAACAAAATTGAATATGTCTTCCTCCCCTAAAACATATTTTCACGACTTCGAAATATTCTGAGGTGGACATGGAGAGACCATCGAAATATTCTTTTCTAATTTTCTCTCCTCCTTCTTTTTTTCTCCATCCAAACAGAGATAAAGTTACTGTTACATGTGGTTATAGTTTAATTGTCAAAGTATGAAATAAAAAAAAATATTTCAATATGTTTCCTTTTTAATATGCACAAGCTTCCCGTGTAATGTAGGGGAGCACAATGTCGTTTAATTTAAAATCATGAAGTCTTGGCAAAAATATAAAATTAAAATCATGAAGTCAGGGGCTGATTTTTTTTTTTTGTGTTTCCCATTTCTTTGTGGCTATTTAAAGACTTATTTGAGAAAGCGGTGAAAAAACATGTTTAGGTAAGTCGAGACAAAACTCCTCTCACATATTTACCTTATATACCGTAAATTACGTTTAAAAAAACAGCTTTTGCCACTAATTCAAATAAACACTAAGTAACAATGGAGTCAAGAAAACTTTCTTCATACTTTAGGTGTGCTGTGCATCTATATATTATTGCCGTTTCTAATCCGAATAATTAATACGTGTTTATTCATGTAACTAATAGGGTTGCTCCATAGACAGAGCTACTGAGGTATGAACTTTTGTGCAACGAGCTGATGAATGAATTATGAATATGCTATTGCTGCCACGGTTTAAAAGCTAAACGCAAAAATTAATGGCTTGTTTGATTTTGTTTTTAAAAACGGTTTTTTAGTTTTCAAAAACACAAAAATCATAAAACTTGTTTTAAAAAACTATTTTTAATAAGTTGTTTAAAATTGGCCAAAAAAAATAAGTTGTTTAAAAAATAGAATTTTTTTAAAAAATCCAAAACAGTTTTTAGATATATTTTTTTATTTCTTATTTTTTGAGGCTGTTACTTATCCACTATTGACATCACATCACTTCAAAAACAGTTTTTTCAAAAACAATTATCCAAACATTTTTTTTTGTTTTCAAACATGTTTTAAAAAAACATTTTTATAAAACTATTTTGAAAAAAACAGAAAATAGAAACAAACAAACCCTAACTTTGTGCAATTTTCTTATGTTAACAAATTCAAAAAAGAGAATACTGGGAAAAAAATGGTGACCTTAGAGATGGGAAGGTGAGTTTTAGGGTAGGTTTGGTATGGGGGGGAGGAGAGGGGAAGAGGGGAAGAAAATTTCTTATGAGTTGAGTTTAAAAAAATTTTAAAAAAAAAATGAGGTTGTAACATTTTAATAAAGATAAAATGTAAGATATTAAGATAATAAAAATTAATTAAAAATTTTTGACTCCACAGTCAAATACGATAATTAGGTCAGGGAGGCTAAAAAGCAATTCTTTTAAAATCCCCCACCTTAAAAAACAAGAGGCAGTCTGACTATTTCTTGTGCCAGAATTCAAGCTCAAGGGCCAAGGCCACTTAACCAGACAAAAAGAAACAGATTCATCTCACTCCCTCGCCTTAGATGCAAGCTCTATTAAGCCCCCACTTTTCTTTCTATATGAGGGATATCATAATACTAACCTAGCCAAAAGGAGACATTTAGAGTTTGTTGAGAGACTATATGATCTTTTTGTCTGCTATTAGTTTGGTCTTAGAGTTGATTGTACTTGGCCTTACTTGGGCTGTTGCATGGATGATAATAGTTTCAAATGTTTGTGCCGTCCAGCTTGTTTTCTGTGTGCTTCTTCAACTCGTTTACTTCAATAGATTGATTTTCCTCTTAAATCTCATTAGAGATGCAATGGTCTCTTCATTTAGCGTAACATTACACACCTACACTGTTGTGTCTAATCCCTGGTTTGATATGAAGATGATTCTTCATCAAGTTCTTAATCAGAGCTTATCTTTGCGCATTTTGAGATGTTTGAGTCATAAAATCTAGCCCATTGTATGTCTGTCCTTGATTTTCATAACCTTTTAATTAGTTTTGTTGTTGTTCTTATTCTATGTTTTCTGTTTTATTTATAGCCCAAACTCATTCAGCTTCTGCACGACACTAGTAGAAAAATGATTTTTTAGACCGGACAAAAATGACTTTTTAAACCAGTTCTGGATGAAGTATTGATACAGTCGGTCTAAAAAGTCTGATACTTTTTAGACCAGTTAAGAAACCGGTATTAAAAGACACACTTTTTAGACTTGTTGTTTGGACGACAGATCTAAAAGGCACTCTTTTTATACCGTTGTCCTAACAACCGGTCTAAAAAGTAGCATTTTTGTTTGCTTGTTTTTGATTATGTTTGTATACTTGAAAGTAATCTTTACACATCCTAGAAGTTGCTTCCAAGGCTATACTTATTCATTGCAAAGTTGGAACTTAAGTGACAAGTTTACCATACTTATAATTACTTATCACTAATACTTATCTATCCAAATATACATGCCAAGTCCCCATATTCAATTTATACAACTCATCATATATGGAATTTGTTATGCAATCAACAACTTATAACAAAATAAATGTTGTCATAAGATGTTCATTTATCCTTCCACTTACCATTGCATATTTCTTTAGCTTTCTCATTGGAAACTTATAACCTAACATGCACCCAACAACAATTTCACATAATCCTATGACATAGGTCTATGATATGTCTCAAATAAGTTCACATACATGTATAAATGCATGATTTCACATAATCACATAAACAACAAACATGTCAATTCATACAACCAACAAGTTTTGCCTAAAAGTAAAGGGAAGAAAAATTTCTTAGCATATACAGAAAATTCATCAGTTTTATAGAAACTCAGAGAGAAGAAAAGTACAAAAGTTAATCTTTCAAATCTCATGCATGTATCACTCATCTCCTAGAAATTGTCCTATGTAGAGACATAAGCCTAGTTAGACATGAAAACCACAAGTTGTCCTATGCAAATCATCAGTAGAAGCAATATGTAGTACAACTTTGGATTTAAAAACTCACCATTGTTGTAGAAGCTCATAAATGAACTCAGCACAATATTTACGGATGAAATCTAATCTTCTTCAAGAAAGGGGTCAATAAGATCAAACATCTGTAACACCAAAGCCAGACAAAACAATAACTTAGGAATTTAAAAAAGAATAAAAGTAATACAAAATATTTGAAATATACATTTACCTCTTGAGTAAATTCAGTCATGCCTAGAATGATAATATTATAAATGTGTCTCAAAACATGTAAACCACATAAGTTAGACCCCGGTGGTTGCCTACGGCTCTGAAAAAGAACATTATATCATTAAAACATGTATAAAGCTAAGCATAGCTTATCGAACACATTCTTAAAGCCTAAAAATATGTACCAACCTTTGGGATGATCCATTTAGGGTCTTTGATCTCATGAACATGCTTACCACAAGCAGCGTGTCGGAATGTCCTCATAGCCCTATCATCAAAATCACAAAGCTAAGGTCACTTATTTTGCACAAATTCCATGAACTACTAACAATAGGTAATGTAAGAAAACTTACGAATTTATGGTCTTCTTCAATTCATTCCCTGGTTTGTAGTGGGAGGAGCACAAGAGGATGACAATATAACTCTTTTTGCATAAAGAACCAATAGCCAATAATGACTGAAAAAAAGGATGACTATGTATTAAGCAAATATAAAAGCATTATATATATTATTAAATATAAATTTATTTCTTACTCATGCACATATGGAGCTAAGAAACACTCAGTTGAGGTTTCACTAAACCTCTCTGATAAGTATGCATGTCTGATAGCAGCAGTAGTCCATTTGTCGTAGATTTGAATTAAGCATACAAATCCAAATTTATCACTTTTGCTAGAGAAAACCAACCTACGATTCATATACCTACAATAATGCAAGCACACAAATCAAAGTTTAATGACGTAATTTCTAAACTATTTACTTCCCATTGAAGAATATACTTACATTATAAATAGTTGGACAATTGTAACCGTAAGATGTTGTGTAGGAGCTACCAGGGACATTAAATCATCCCTCTCAAGATAGTATGCCACCCATGACTTACCAATAGCTGAATCCGTAGGCCAATCTCTTGTTTGAAAAGATGTATCATATGCTATTAGAATCATTTATTGCATTACATTTAATGGAGGCTGGGAAATTTCTTGAGTGGAGGCAGGTGCAAGTAGGGCTGTGATCAGAGTTTCCTCGGCTCGATCAGAAATAAGGTTCTTTGGCCACAAGATAAAAGAATTGAGGACATCGCTCATAAGCTTCAAATCATCAGCAAGGATAAGGAGAAGTGCATCTGCAATGATCACCTCTTTAACTGTCACTCTGACTTGATCATCTTTTATTTGTTGGTGGTGGACAGTTGATCCCAAATTATGCACGCTCCTCAGTGTAACTAACCGTTTTAGAGATCCTCAACAAAAAGGTCGCAAGGCTCAGCAATTTCTTTCCAGGACCCTCTGATGACTGACCAATATTGCAACAACCCCCTTTAGTGCTCTACTTAGGTTAAGCGAAATTGCTTGGGGAGCACCGATATCTTGTCTTGTGCTAACCATGATCATCATCTCCTCCCTCATCTTGCTTAACCAGGCTTTTAATTGTGCATCAAATGATGCTTCTGTGTTGACCTTTGCTTCCGCCCTCACAATAGCCAACATGTGCTTCATCTCCTCCCTAGTCACCACACTTGAGGAATGGCGTAGGGATGCTTCAAAGTAATCCCTTATGCTTACATGACATCTGTACTAAGCCCAAGTGATTGCTCAGCATCACTCGGGGTACAACAGCTTCTCAGCATCACTGTACATATTACTATATGCATGTGATTGCTCAAAAGGCTTTCTCCTACATCACAAATAATATCTTTTATCCGATCATTGATATTCGTGTCATTATTATCAAAGGCCACTACCCCTGGTTGAGATGCACTTGTCATTTCAGATTCTTACCATGCCATACCCGTACTGTATAACTCTTATAAAATCCTTCACAAATTAAATGTACATATATATCTGCAGCAATTAGTCGCTTCTCATTCAAACATTCTACACAAGGGCAATAGAACATCCTCCTATCATCATCGGCATTTCTTCTATCAAAGTCTAAAAAATCCCTCACTCTATTATCATATTCAACATTCGTCCCTTTAGCATTTATCCAACTATGATCTATATATTTCAACACTTTTTTTCCCTTTTCTATTTTTTCTCCTGGAAAAGGCAAGAGTATGATGAGAGCATGCAATCATTACACTCACATACCTAGTTTAACTACTACATAAAGAACAAGTATATAGCAAACTTTATATTATAATGCATTATATATAACAAAGATCAATTTGGTAGGCATAACTTTAATTAATTAATGGCAAAGAGTAAATTAAATTACTCGTCAATCACTTGAAGAAAGGCTTTGAAGACCAGAAACTACATAGCAAAGATCAACTTGGAATGATGGGGAGGATTACACGCTGGAAGAAAGGCTTTAAAGACTGCGAAAACTACACAGCAACAACCAAATGCAAAATAAGCCTCAGCAGCAACAATAGAAAAGATGAACTTAAGCAAGAATAAAACCTAAATTCATAGATAATCATGATTGATTGAAGAGAAATGATAGTACATGTCTCATAAAACAGTCGTCAAAATAATATTTCAAGTTTGATTTGAAACAAGCAATGTTTTTTGCAAGATATGCAACAGACACAGTTGAAGATAGTACAAAACTAGTAATATCCTAACAGAAACAAAGAAAATCAAAGTTTTAAGGAGCTACACAAAGTACAAGGAAATGGGCTCTTGTACCATGATTGATGCCCACATGCTGAAATGAGCTAATTTATATTCCTTTGTTGTCATGACATTTTAAATTTCAACTTCCAATTTTCATTTCAAGCACTATATTAACATTTTAGACTTTGCTAAATCCTTGTTGGCACTTAAGTATCGTACAGGGCCTCAAAATACCCAATTCTAAATAAATTTCCAACTTCTTATAATTCTCTCAATCACTCCAAACAATTCTTCTTTAAAATTTGGAATTTTCGAGCAACTACATACGATTTAATTGTCTCTAACTTTGCTCTTGAAACTTTCATTTTTAACTTATTTGGAAATTACTTCCTCATACTCTTCCTATACAATTCCACCTACTAAATTCATTGGAGCCATAAAACAAAATAAAATATAACTCTGTCTATCTAAAACAAAGCACCTCAAAGGACAAAATCTAACTCTGTCTAGCTAAAATAAAACAAAGGACAAAGAGAAGTTAAGTGCATAAAGGGATAAAGAACACATGATTCAATAATACAGAGTTACAGAATCAAGACTGAGGGACATAGAATTGCAGCTCTGAGAAAGGAAAGAGAGGCTTTACCTTATGGCAAACTACAAATGAGATGTATGTTTTTACATGACCAATATTCACACACACACACACACACACATATATATATATTGATATATTGACAATTCCAAAGATGTCAGCATATAATATTCTACATTTATACTCATAAGTTAAAATAATTCAAAAGGGAGAACAATGTCTCAAAGTAAGCAACAGAAAAAGCCAAGTATATCTTATAATTACTTGGAGTCCGAGCTTGAGAAAGAAACTCAAAGGAGGCAAGCAATGGCGACATGGGAAGGGACGAGGTGGGAATGTAATCCATCGTACCCCTGCGTTGGTTAAGAACGGAGGAGAGACGTCGGAGGGAGGAGCTTAAGGAAGAAACCTAGGGGAGACAAGAAACAGAGCTTGAGGAAGAAACTGATCGCAGGGAACAAACACTGAGCCTTACGGTAATGTTTTCCACCGTACTCTGCTTCGACGGTGGCGAAGGTTAAGGACGGAGGAGCGACATGGGAAGGAGGAGCTACTGCGAGCCGAGGGAGGGGTTTACAAGAAGCTTGATTATCATATTTCAGAGTTAAAATTAGGTGCGATTTGAGGTTGTGACTGAAATATTAGGGCACTTTTAAGACTGGTTATATGACAAAACCGGTCTTAAAAGTATTCTTTTAGACCGGTTATTCAAAATAACCGGTCTTAAAAACAATGATTTTTTTGTATCTCTTTTTAGACCGGTTTCTAAGAACAACCGGTATAAAATGTTTAATATTTTAGACTGGTTATAAAGGAAAACCAATCTAAAAACTAATAAACATATTATTTTTTAAATTGACTTTAATTTAAAAAATATATTAAACTTGTTATATTCATAACCAATCTAGAAAATATATATACGAATATTTATATTTTTTAATTATTTATCTCTTTAGACCGGTTCTTTATAAAACTAGTCTAGATAATATATTTTAAACCTTATATTAAGGGAACCGGCCTCAAAAGTTGTTCATAATTACAAAAATGCCATCAGTTATATTTTTTAAACCTTATTCACTATAACTAATCTAAATGTGCGGTCTAAAATACCTTTTTTGTACTAATACGAGTTGTATTCTGATATGTATACTCATTTTACTCTTTTAGTAAAGTTTGATATTATGTATATTTTGTTTTGTTTTAGAAAAATCATAATTTTTTAGGATTAGGCACCTAAAGGGATGAGCTCTTGTGGGATAACTACAGACTAAAATCGGATACAAATAGCCGATAAAAAAAAAAAAAAATCGGATACAAATAATGATACAAAATCTCTGTCACATGATTATTCATAAATCCTGAACCTTCACATGATTTCGTGTAGTGCAAACATAAAATAGACATCTATTTCAACATCATAACATTTTTTATATAAAATGTTTTATCTACCTGTTCTAAATATAAGACTTAATTTATAACGTTATATTTAGACAACAAACATGTAACTCATTACGATTACAGAAGATTATTTTAAGTAATAAGTCATAGAGAAAAAAGCAACCAACAGATAATAGTCTAAGATCCAGCCATACCCAAGCGGCCACCTAGAACTAGAAGCCCCATAACTTTCAGGACTTGGTTACAAATTCAGCAATGAGGTTAAAAAGCGAGCCAACCCGCTCACTATTCGGGTTAAACAAGTGAAAGCAATGATCCTCTCCTTCGGATTCAATCAGATCCACCTGCCCGCCCCATTCACTCTTTCTCAACGTCTCATAGTACTTCACCCCTCTCTCTTTCAACCCATCTTTCTCAGCCACACACACCAACACCTTCTCACATCTCATCTTGCCGAGATCCGCATCCGCTCCAGGGTTCAACTTCGGGTCATCATCTCGACCCGAACTCGTCGGGCACATAAACCTGTACATCTTATCTTCATCTTTTGTCCCAAAAAACGGGTGCAGTAAAATCATCCCAACTATCTTCACGCCGGCCAATCCCGTGACGCCAGCTCGAACGGCCACGTGGTGGGCAATGTTGGCGCCGGCACTCTCACCGGTTATGAAAACCCGACTAAGATCCGGGTACTGGTTGAGCCAGGGTTCGGGTCCCTGCCCGGTTGAGTGAGACGCGATCCACTGCAACGCAGCATGCGAATCATCGTAGGCTATGGGGAGAGGGTTTTCTGGTGCGAGCCTGTATTCGACGGAAACGACGACGGCGTTAGTGAGAGTGATGAGGGAAGTTATGAATCTTTGAGTGATGACGTCAAGAGCCGATCCGATGCAGAAGCCTCCGCCGTGGTAGTGAACTATAAGCGGTAATTTGTTTGTTGGAGAGTGATGAGCAAGATTGGGGAGAAAAATTCGGGCGGAGACGCCTGATTCGGGTGAGAAGACGACATCTTTGGTTTGAATTCCGGTGAGGGGGTCGACGCCGGGGGGGACGTCAGGGGCGCCGGCGCCGTCTAAGGAGTTAATACGTTGGATTCGACCGTCTTTGAAGACTTTGAAGAAGGGCGAGAAATCATGGAGGATGTTGTCATCAGTGTGTGAGGCCATGAGGAAGGAAAATGAAGGACGAGAAATTGTTGAAATTGTGGAGAAATGGAAGCTAAGGCATAAGATGAGAGAAGGAGGAGATATGGAACAACTTCCATTCCAGAACTTGCATGGTCGCAGGAGTGAATGGTTGGTGAAACGAACGTTGTGAACTGTGTCCAGTTGATTTAGACCATGCTTGAATTTGAATGGTTGTTGGCAAAAGATACTACTTCCTCCGTCGCTATATATAATATATAAGATGTTTTTTTTTTTGAAAAAATCCCATATATAAAGTTACTCAAATAGAAAAATTATAAAGGAAAATCCGTCAAAAAGAACTTTTAAATTAACAAAAGACGTAAAGGTGTTCCGAAATTCTATATCCCAGATTAGAGCCAGTGTCTGAACTGGAATATTAGAATTCGAGACAAAATGACGTGCGTGACTCTGGAAGTTTTGAAATTGAAAAGCGTTGAGGTAGATGTAATATCCCAATTTTTGATTAAGGGATAATCATGATTATTAATGATAATTATGAATTTATTGGAATTATTATGTATTTTATGACTATATTAATTAATGTCATAATTAGTGGAAATTGGAAATATTGGTGCATGTGAGTGGTATTTAAGATCAAGGGTTGAGATTTCCTTGACCGTGGGTCGGAATCTAGTGGGTTAAGCTTGGGTGAGCTTATTGTGGGAATGATCGAGATGTTGACATGTGGCAGTGTGGAGGCCATTGGATGAAGTTGCTAGAGGACAAATGACCACTTTTTGCTCCTCCTCTCCATTTCTTTCTCTCTCTCGTGCTCTCTCTCTTTTCTCTCTCTCTCCATTGTTGAAGGCAAGGAAGAAGGGAAAAGCTTGACTTTGGGTAGGTAAATGATCTCCTTTGCTCAAACCCACTTCCTTAATGTTGATCCTTGAGTAATGGGCTTCATTTTGGTGTGTGTAGTGTGGCCATTTGGTGCTGATTTATGCTACACGAAAATTTGGAAAGTAGTGAATCAAGAACTCTCTTTGGAGAAGTTGATACGGTGAGTAAAACCAATCTATCTATCTATGTTTCATACCATTTGGAATAGTTTCTAAATTCTAGAAATTTGGGCTTGAATCTGAAAAATGAGTGTCACTGTTCATTTGGTATGTTTTTGGTATGAGAATGGTGTTTTGGAATGAGTTTATGATGGATAGATTGATTGGAGGTTGAAATGTTAAGTTTAGTAATTTTGGGAAAATTGATGAATTGTGTTGATTCAACCCAAAACATGATAATGGAGTTGGATTTTGATCATTTTAATGATTCCATTGAATTCCTTGGGTGTTTTTGTGTGGGAGTAGCTTTGGGTTGGTATTTGGGTTCATTTGGATCACTTGGAAAGGTTTCTGGAAATGCTGTCATGCCTTCTCGTTTTTCTGGTTTCTGATAATCGTGCTTGAGGTGAGAGTGTGTGTGCTCGAGTGAGGGAAGAACATCACTCGAGTGAGAATTTTGTGCTGGAGGTGATTTCCGTACTTGTGCTTGAGGTGAGGATTTTGTGCTCGAGTGATCCTTTTCTGTGAGAATTCTTGTGCTCTCGGGCATGTGCTTTCTGTCGCGCTTGAGGTGAATTCCGTACTTGTGCTTGAGGTGAGGATTTTGTGCTCGAGTGAGCCTTTTCTGAGAAAGTTCTTGTGCTCTCGGGCATGTGCTTTCTGTCGCGCTTGAGGTGATTTCCGTACTTGTGCTCGAGTGAGAATTTTGTGCTGGAGGTGATTTCCGTACTTGTGCTTGAGGTGAGGATTTTGTGCTCGAGTGATCCTTTTCTGTGAGAATTCTTGTGCTCTCGGGCATGTGCTTTCTGTCGCGCTTGAGGTGAATTCCGTACTTGTGCTTGAGGTGAGGATTTTGTGCTCGAGTGAGCCTTTTCTGAGAAAGTTCTTGTGCTCTCGGGCATGTGCTTTCTGTCGCGCTTGAGGTGATTTCCGTACTTGTGCTCGAGTGAGGATTTTGTGCTTGAGGTGATGTCCGTACTTGTGCTCGAGTGAGACCATTTTCACTCGAAGTGAAGCAGTGAAAAATGAGTTTTTATGCTTCCAAAAAGGGATCTTTGGGATAGTTCTTCCTACCCTTTAGGAGTTTTGTTAGGAGTATTTAGTGACTCTAAAAGAGTAATAATGATAACCAATTAAGCATTATAAAGTGAATTAAGTCTTGGAATAGAGAATGACTCTTCGTCCCTAATTGTGAAAATAGGATTTGATATTTGCCTTCCTCGGGAGAGACCGGCGCTAGGACACGCCCGGAAGAACTCAGGTAGTGACTTTTCTCTCATATCTTGTATGATGTTTTGGTATGCATATCTTATCATTGAACTTGTGAATTGTGTGCCATGGTCCGTTACGGCGCGAGCAGGTCAACGTGAGCCGTATAGGGAGTGACAGTGGTCATCTCTAGGTCGGCCGTTGGACTGCCGCCGTAATCGACATGGATCTTTGTGAATCCGACCCGTGGGGGCGGCGTTTGTGAAACCAGCCGTGGGCTGTGTGTGGGTATCTTGCCTATGTGGCTTGCGAATATGATATGCTTTATATGGATCCCAGCTGTGGTGAATTATACTGTGTTGATTGTTGTGATGCAATATAATGTGAGCAATTCAGCGTGAGCAATCGTCAGGGATGACATGTGTCATACTAACCATTGCCGTTGTAACTGCCGTTGTAGCTGCTTGTGTGGATAGTGATTTGATTACATGCATTATTATTGTACATTATATGATTGACTTGTTACTACGGGGATTCTTTAGAATCTCACTCTCCCAAAATTAACCCTTTTAGACAGGGCCGAAGGTTCAAGAGGCAAGCGGGCGACGAAGAGTAGTTAGAGCTCCTGTTTAGGAGTATCTTTTGGAGTGAATGGTTATCATTGTATATTTTGGAATTGTATATTGTAGACTTTGTGTAATCCCCAAGAAAAAGGGTATGAATTGTAGGCTATGTGCCTTTTGTAAATCCCTTTTTGTTATGAATGGAACCCGAGTGTGTCGGGAATTTACTTGCACTCTGATATTTGTAAATGGAATCCACCTGCTCAGGCCATTATTATTTCGGATTGGGAATTTGAGACCATTGTGAATATGTTTGAAAAAGTTTTTGAAAATCCGTATATTGGGCAAATGAGTATCATATTAAGTCCCAGTTTGATTATGGTCTCTAATTACAATTTAATTATGAGTTTAAGAACTTAATCTCGGCCTAAGGTGGGAAGGGGGTTACATTTGTGGTATCAGAGCTATAGTTCCTAGCAAGGTGAGGATTTGCTAGGATAGCTCCTTAGTTGACCTTAATCCTTTGAGTTTAGGGTAGCTTATTGATTGATAAGTACTTGTTGCGTATACACATGAGTATTTCTACTAATTGTGGATTGAGATGAATGCTATGGATTATGTGTATACATTGGCTAAGGTACTGACTTGGTGAATCATTGTAGAGTAAAGGACAACATGGTTCGCCCTAGAGGCAGACAAGGGGATCTAGATGTGGAGGAGTTGGATGACAATCCTCCTGACCCAATGCGAGAGATGATGGATCTCGTACGTGAACAAAGAGATATGATCCGTGAGCTGAGAGAAGAGCTCCGGGAGGAAAGGGCCAAACGTAATGAGGAAAGGGCCCAGTCAACTCGTGAGGAGACTCAAGCAGAGACTCATCATGAGGAGACAGCTGAGGGGTCCAATCGGTCCCATGAATCCCTACCTCACACGGTACCTAATCAAGAGTCTCAAGGGGTGCCGGCTCGTAAGGAAAGGGACTTGCAATACTGGGTCTCTGAATTTTGCAAGCACCTACCTCCAGTGTTCAGGGGGAGGTTTGAGCCCCAAGTTGCTGAGGACTGGTTGACTCGTTTAGAGAAGATATTTGAAGTCCTCGAGTGCTCTACGGAGGTAAAGGCGAAACTAGCTGTGTATAAGCTAGAGGGGGATGCAGACCGGTGGTGGCGGAATATCACCATGACACTTCGAAGCCGGAATGTGCCATTGACTTGGGAATTGTTCCAAGAGAAGTTCAACGAGAAGTACTTCCCCAAGTCTGTGAGATTGGAGAAAGAGTCTGAGTTCTTGGCTATCAGGCAGGGAGATACGGAGAGTTTTGATGAGTATCTTTCCCGTTTCGTCTGACTATCTCGGTACTCTACACATCTCCGGGAAAAGGATGATGAGGAGTGGAGCTCCGATATGCTTATCAGGGGCTTGAGGCATGAACTGAAAAAGAGATTGGCCACTCATCTGTTTACTGACTTCAACAAGGCGGTGGAGCAGTGTCGGATTGTCGAGAACAATCTGAGGGATTGGTACCCAACTAAGGGTAAAGATAGCCGGAGTGAACCTAGCAAGGCTAATATGTCCCAGAAGCGGAAGGGGCAAGGATCCTCATATGGGGGTGGTAACAAGAAGCCCTATCAACCTGGGGGTCGTAGTGACCAAAGACCTCCAGCGGGACCGGTGTGCAATCAGTGCAGAAAGTACCATCCGGGAAGAACTTGTGCTGGAGAGGTGATTTGCTTCAACTGCAAGCAAGTGGGTCACATCTCTACTAAGTGCCCAAGACCGCCAGCAGAGCAAAGGCCCAGGAATCAGGGTCGAGTGTTCGCCATGACTCATGAGGAGGCCCGGAAGTCGCCTGAATTGATCCAAGGTAAAATTCTTCTCGGTGATAATGAATTAGATACTTTGTTTGATTCGGGTGCAAGTCACTCTTTTATTGCTTATGATTGTGTTAAGCGCCTGGGATTGCATGTGCATAGACTACCATTTGATTTGGTTGTGTCGACGCCGATGGGTGTCAAGGCTGTGACGGCCGAAGCCTGCTTAAATTGTGTAATAGTTGTTGAGGGTTGGGAGTCTACAGTTGATTTGATCTGCTTGCCACTCCAACAACTAGAAGTCATTTTGGGCTTTGATTGGTTAAGAGCAAATGATGTGCTGCTTGATTGTGGTAATAAAAGGATCACTTTCCGTAGTGCACAGCGGGATAGCAATGTAAATGCCAGTTTGAACTTGCTTTCAACAGCTAAAGCTGAGAGATATCTTGAGAAAGGATGTCAAGGGTATATGGTGTTTTTCTCCGTTCAGGGAGAGTCAGGTGAAGCTATAGAAAGTATACTGGTGGTAAATGAATTCCCTGAGGTATTTCCAGAGGATCTTAGTGGATTGCCTCCGGAAAGGGAAGTAGAATTCCCAATTGAGATTGTGCCTGGAGCTGGTTCGATATCGAAAGCCCCATATCGTATGGCCCCTAACGAGATGGCGGAGTTGAAGAAGCAAATTGAAGAATTGCTTGAGAAAGGATTCATCCGACCCAGTGTATCACCGTGGGGAGCTCCAGTGTTATTTGTGAAAAAGAAAGATGGAAGCTTGAGGCTTTGCATCGATTATCGAGAACTTAATAAGGTAACTGTTAAGAACAAGTACCCTCTCCCAAGAATTGATGACCTGTTAGATCAATTGGCTGGCTCGTGTGTATTCTCCAAAATTGATCTAAGGTCGGGATATCATCAATTACGTGTGAAGGCAGCGGACATTCCGAAGACTGCTTTCAGAACGAGATATGGGCACTATGAGTTCCTTGTGATGCCCTTCGGTTTGACTAATGCACCGGCGGTATTTATGGATTATATGAATCGCATCTTCCGACAGTATCTTGACCAGTTCGTGGTTGTGTTTATCGACGACATCTTGATCTATTCCAAGAGTAGGGAGGATCATGAGCAACACTTGAGAATTGTGTTGAGAATTTTACGAGAAAAGCAACTCTATGCCAAGCTGAGCAAATGTGAGTTTTGGCTTTCGGAAGTGAAGTTCCTTGGCCATGTGATCTCTCGAGACGGGGTATCAGTGGATCCCAGTAAGGTGGAAGCAGTACTTGAATAGAAAAGGCCAGAAACTGTTTCTGAGATTCGCAGTTTTCTGGGTCTTGCTGGTTATTACCGGAGGTTCATTCAGAACTTCTCGCGTATTGCCTTGCCGATGACCAAGCTCACGAGGAAGGATCAACCGTTTTTGTGGGATGAACGTTGTGAGCGGAGTTTCACTGAGCTGAAGGAGAGATTGACTACGGCACCAGTGTTGATTATACCTGATCCCAGTGAGGCTTACGTCGTGTACAGTGATGCGAGTAAGCAGGGGTTAGGGTGTGTCCTGATGCAGCAGGGACGTGTGGTGGCCTATGCCTCTCGACAGCTGAAACCGCATGAGATGAACTACCCCACTCATGATCTGGAGCTTACGGCAATAGTGTTTGCATTGAAAATTTGGCGTCATTACCTGTATGGTGTGACAGTGGAACTGTACTGCGACCACAAAAGTCTCAAATATCTGTATGATCAGAAAGAGTTGAACATGAGACAGCGTCGGTGGATGGAGTTGCTGAAAGATTATAACCTGGAGATCAAATATCATCCGGGGAAGGCTAATGTCGTCGCGGATGCTTTGAGTCGGAAGGCGGTGCTAGTGGCAACAATGATGATTCAGGAATGGAAACTGATAGAGGATTTTCGGGATTTAAACCTCTCGAAGGATATCCTATGTGCCAGT
This sequence comes from Inga oerstediana, assembly GCA_963210345.1. Classification (NCBI taxonomy): domain Eukaryota; kingdom Viridiplantae; phylum Streptophyta; class Magnoliopsida; order Fabales; family Fabaceae; genus Inga; species Inga oerstediana. Next base: position 27,830,205 of record OY723399.1, read on the forward strand.
TATGGTGTGGTCCAAGGGGAGAATGATCTGAGGACTGAAATTGAAGAGGCTCAGATGCATGATGAGCTAGCCCAGTCGATCCGAGCTAAGATTGAGCGAGGAGAGACTTGGGATTACGACCTATCACTTAGTGGGCTGGTGTGTTACCAGAAGAGAATCTATGTCCCACTGAAGGCGGAGTTGAGATTGAGAATTCTTGATGAGGCTCATAAGAGTCAGTATACTCTTCACCCCGGTATGACCAAGATGTATCACAATTTGAAGTCTATGTATTGGTGGCCAGGGTTGAAGAGTGATGTGACGAAGTATGTGGCGCGGTGTCTTACCTGTCAAAAGGTGAAGATTGAACACCAGAGACCGCCAGGTTTGCTTCAGAGTCCAGAAATTCCAGAATGGAAGTGGGAGAGTGTGACCATGGATCTAGTGGTGGGTCTGCCCAAAATCAAGAACTATGATGCGATTTGGGTGATTGTTGATCGACTCACGAAGTCTGCGCACTTCATACCTATCAATGCTAGCTATTCTCCTGATAGGCTGGCTGAGATATATATCAAAGAGATTGTGAGACTCCATGGTACACCGAAGAATATTATCTCCGATAGAGATCCTCGGTTTACTTCGAGATTCTGGAAGGCTTTACACGAAGCTATGGGTACTCAATTGAGGTTTAGCACGGCCTACCATCCTCAGACAGACGGACAGTCAGAGAGGACTATCCAGACTTTAGAAGATATGCTGAGAGCGTGTGTCCTAGACTTCAAAGGAAAGTGGGACTATTATCTTCCATTGGCTGAGTTTGCGTATAACAACAGTTACCATGCGAGCATTCAAATGGCTCCGTATGAGGCACTGTATGGAAGAAAGTGCCAGTCACCGTTGTGCTAGTCAGAGTTGTCTGAGAGGAAGTTGTATGGACCGGATCTTGTTGACCAAACCGCTGAGCAGATCCGAGTTATCAGGAAGAGGCTCCTTACAGCTCAGAGTCGTCAGAAGAGCTATGCTGATAAGAGGAGAAGACCTCTTGAGTTTGAAGTGGGGGATCATGTTTTCTTGAGAGTGTCTCCGGTCACAGGCATCGGGAGAGCGATCAAGCGGAAGAAGCTGAGTCCGAGATACATTGGTCCATTCGAAATTCTAGCAAGGATCGGGCCGGTGGCATATCGGATAGCCCTACCCCCGAGTTTGAGTAGATTGCATGATGTATTCCATGTCTCACAGCTCAAGAAGTACCAACCAGACCCTGAGCATATCATTGAGTATGAAGAAGTGGAATTACAAGATAACTTCACTTATGCGGTAGAGCCAGAGCGAATCATTGATCGAGAAGAGCGGAAGCTCAGGCATCGAAGCTTACCGTTCGTGAAGGTGGTCTGGAAGGGAATGTCTCCAAGGGAAGCCACTTGGGAGGCGGAAGCGGACATGAAGAAAAGATTTCCCGATTTTATACCCCATGATGTGTAACAAATTTCGAGGGCGAAATTTATTGAACGGGGGGAGAATTGTAATATCCCAATTTTTGATTAAGGGATAATCATGATTATTAATGATAATTATGAATTTATTGGAATTATTATGTATTTTATGACTATATTAATTAATGTCATAATTAGTGGAAATTGGAAATATTGGTGCATGTGAGTGGTATTTAAGATCAAGGGTTGAGATTTCCTTGACCGTGGGTCGGAATCTAGTGGGTTAAGCTTGGGTGAGCTTATTGTGGGAATGATCGAGATGTTGACATGTGGCAGTGTGGAGGCCATTGGATGAAGTTGCTAGAGGACAAATGACCACTTTTTGCTCCTCCTCTCCATTTCTTTCTCTCTCTCGTGCTCTCTCTCTTTTCTCTCTCTCTCCATTGTTGAAGGCAAGGAAGAAGGGAAAAGCTTGACTTTGGGTAGGTAAATGATCTCCTTTGCTCAAACCCACTTCCTTAATGTTGATCCTTGAGTAATGGGCTTCATTTTGGTGTGTGTAGTGTGGCCATTTGGTGCTGATTTATGCTACACGAAAATTTGGAAAGTAGTGAATCAAGAACTCTCTTTGGAGAAGTTGATACGGTGAGTAAAACCAATCTATCTATCTATGTTTCATACCATTTGGAATAGTTTCTAAATTCTAGAAATTTGGGCTTGAATCTGAAAAATGAGTGTCACTGTTCATTTGGTATGTTTTTGGTATGAGAATGGTGTTTTGGAATGAGTTTATGATGGATAGATTGATTGGAGGTTGAAATGTTAAGTTTAGTAATTTTGGGAAAATTGATGAATTGTGTTGATTCAACCCAAAACATGATAATGGAGTTGGATTTTGATCATTTTAATGATTCCATTGAATTCCTTGGGTGTTTTTGTGTGGGAGTAGCTTTGGGTTGGTATTTGGGTTCATTTGGATCACTTGGAAAGGTTTCTGGAAATGCTGTCATGCCTTCTCGTTTTTCTGGTTTCTGATAATCGTGCTTGAGGTGAGAGTGTGTGTGCTCGAGTGAGGGAAGAACATCACTCGAGTGAGAATTTTGTGCTGGAGGTGATTTCCGTACTTGTGCTTGAGGTGAGGATTTTGTGCTCGAGTGATCCTTTTCTGTGAGAATTCTTGTGCTCTCGGGCATGTGCTTTCTGTCGCGCTTGAGGTGAATTCCGTACTTGTGCTTGAGGTGAGGATTTTGTGCTCGAGTGAGCCTTTTCTGAGAAAGTTCTTGTGCTCTCGGGCATGTGCTTTCTGTCGCGCTTGAGGTGATTTCCGTACTTGTGCTCGAGTGAGAATTTTGTGCTGGAGGTGATTTCCGTACTTGTGCTTGAGGTGAGGATTTTGTGCTCGAGTGATCCTTTTCTGTGAGAATTCTTGTGCTCTCGGGCATGTGCTTTCTGTCGCGCTTGAGGTGAATTCCGTACTTGTGCTTGAGGTGAGGATTTTGTGCTCGAGTGAGCCTTTTCTGAGAAAGTTCTTGTGCTCTCGGGCATGTGCTTTCTGTCGCGCTTGAGGTGATTTCCGTACTTGTGCTCGAGTGAGGATTTTGTGCTTGAGGTGATGTCCGTACTTGTGCTCGAGTGAGACCATTTTCACTCGAAGTGAAGCAGTGAAAAATGAGTTTTTATGCTTCCAAAAAGGGATCTTTGGGATAGTTCTTCCTACCCTTTAGGAGTTTTGTTAGGAGTATTTAGTGACTCTAAAAGAGTAATAATGATAACCAATTAAGCATTATAAAGTGAATTAAGTCTTGGAATAGAGAATGACTCTTCGTCCCTAATTGTGAAAATAGGATTTGATATTTGCCTTCCTCGGGAGAGACCGGCGCTAGGACACGCCCGGAAGAACTCAGGTAGTGACTTTTCTCTCATATCTTGTATGATGTTTTGGTATGCATATCTTATCATTGAACTTGTGAATTGTGTGCCATGGTCCGTTACGGCGCGAGCAGGTCAACGTGAGCCGTATAGGGAGTGACAGTGGTCATCTCTAGGTCGGCCGTTGGACTGCCGCCGTAATCGACATGGATCTTTGTGAATCCGACCCGTGGGGGCGGCGTTTGTGAAACCAGCCGTGGGCTGTGTGTGGGTATCTTGCCTATGTGGCTTGCGAATATGATATGCTTTATATGGATCCCAGCTGTGGTGAATTATACTGTGTTGATTGTTGTGATGCAATATAATGTGAGCAATTCAGCGTGAGCAATCGTCAGGGATGACATGTGTCATACTAACCATTGCCGTTGTAACTGCCGTTGTAGCTGCTTGTGTGGATAGTGATTTGATTACATGCATTATTATTGTACATTATATGATTGACTTGTTACTACGGGGATTCTTTAGAATCTCACTCTCCCAAAATTAACCCTTTTAGACAGGGCCGAAGGTTCAAGAGGCAAGCGGGCGACGAAGAGTAGTTAGAGCTCCTGTTTAGGAGTATCTTTTGGAGTGAATGGTTATCATTGTATATTTTGGAATTGTATATTGTAGACTTTGTGTAATCCCCAAGAAAAAGGGTATGAATTGTAGGCTATGTGCCTTTTGTAAATCCCTTTTTGTTATGAATGGAACCCGAGTGTGTCGGGAATTTACTTGCACTCTGATATTTGTAAATGGAATCCACCTGCTCAGGCCATTATTATTTCGGATTGGGAATTTGAGACCATTGTGAATATGTTTGAAAAAGTTTTTGAAAATCCGTATATTGGGCAAATGAGTATCCTATTAAGTCCCAGTTTGATTATGGTCTCTAATTACAATTTAATTATGAGTTTAAGAACTTAATCTCGGCCTAAGGTGGGAAGGGGGTTACAGTAGACGTGATAATGGCGCTAAAACGCATTCAGGACCATTTATCTTCTCTGTCGTCATCGGTACCGTTGGTCGACTCTGGATCCGTGGCCTTGGATTGCTATAGTCCACAACATTTAATATTTTGTGTTTCTATGAACTAAATCATGTTGTCAAAAAATGAGAAGTACCAAAAGTTAAATAATATCAATAACTCCGATGCCATGAGTTGAGATAAACTAGAAAGAAAACATAGTGAAATCTTGAGCACTCGTCATCTTCTTCTCGGTTGCCAACAACTCCGATGTCATCACCCCCAACAACTCGCCATCTTCTTCTTTTATAGGATCCTGTGTATATGAGCTAAAAAACAGGGATAAACAGAGAAGAGATTGTTAAGAACACTCAAATGATCATAAGAAGCAATGAATAAGTTTAGAAAATCACTCGAATTGTCTGAGTCTTGACCCAATCACTTACTGGGAAAATTTAATAATGATCGCAGCTACCGACCATCACCGCCAACGACTCGTCATCTTCTTCACAGTTATCATCGACATCTGCTTCATCATTGACATGATTCCCAACTCGACATTACGCTTTACCAACACATCATTACATTTTCACAACATCCTATTAGACTTTAACAACTCGAGTTTGCCATTCACAACTCGAGTTCATATCATCACTAGAGGGTAACCGGCGAGTGATTAACTTATAGGATGCAGAACTTAAGTTATGAATTGATAACTCGAGTTTACCAACACATTCTTACATTTTCACGACCTCCCGTTAGACTTTCACAACTCGAGTTTGCATTTTCACAACTCGAGTTCATATTGTCACTGGAGGGTAACCGGCGAGTGATTAATTTATAGGATGTAGAACTCGAGTTATGAATTGATAACTTGAGTTCACCAACACATTCTTACATTTTCACGACATCCCATTAGACTTTCACAACTCGAGTTTGCATTTTCACAACTCGAGTTCATATCGTCACTGGAGGGTAACCGGCGAGTGATTAGCTTATAGGATGCAGAACTCGAGTTATGAATTGATAACTCGAGTTCACCAACACATTCTTACATTTTCACGACATCCCGTTAAACTTTCACAACTCGAGTTCATATCGTCATTGGAGGGTAACCGGCGAGTGATTAGCTTATAGGATGCAGAACTCGAGTTATGAATTGATAACTCGAGTTCACCAACACATTCTTACATTTCACGACATCCTGTTAGACTTTCACAACTCGAGTTTGCATTTTCACAACTCGAGTTCATATCGTCACTGGAGGGTAACCGGCGAGTGATTAGCTTATAGGATGCAGAATTCGAGTTATGAATTGATAACTCGAGTTTACCAACACATTCTTACATTTTCATAACATCTTATTAGACTTTCACAACTCGAGTTTGCCATTTTCACAACATGGCAAACTCGAGTTCTGCATCCTATAAGCTAATCACTCGCCGGTTACTCTCCAGTGACGATATGAACTCAAGTTGTGAAAATGCAAACTCGAGTTGTGAAAGTCTAACGGGATGTCATGAAAATGTAAGAATGTGTTGGTGAACTCGAGTTATCAATTCATAACTCGAGTTCTGCATCCTATAAGCTAATCACTCACCGGTTATCCTCTAGTGACAATATGAACTCGAGTTGTGAAAATGCAAACTCGAGTTGTGAAAGTCTAACGGGATGTCATGAAAATATAAGAATGTGTTGGTAAACTCGAGTTATCAATTCATAACTCGAGTTCTGCATCCTATAAGCTAATCACTCGCCGTTTACCATCCAGTGATGATATGAACTCGAGTTGTGAATGGCAAACTCGAGTTGTTAAAGTCTAATAGGATGTTGTGAAAATGTAACGATGTGTTGGTAAAGCGTAATATTGAGTTGGGAATCATGTCAATGATGAAGCAGATGTCGATGATAACTGTGAAGAAGATGACGAGTCGTTGGCGGTGATGGTCGGTAGCTGCGATCATTACTAAATTTTCCCAGGAAGTGATTGGGTCAAGACTTAGACAATTCGAGTGATTTTCCAAACTTATTCATTACTTCTTATGATCACTTGAGTGCTCTTAACAACCTCTTCTCTGTTTATCCCTGTTTTTTATCTCATATACACAGGATCCTATAAAAGAAGAAGATGGCGAGTTGTTGGGGGTGATGACATCGGAGTTGTTGGCAACCGAGAAGAGGATGACGAGTGCTCAAGATTTCACTATGTTTTCTTTCTAGTTTATCTCAACTCATGGCATCGGAGTTATTGATATTGTTTAACTTTTGGTACTTCTCATTTTTTGACAACAGGATTTAGTTCAGAGAAACACAAAATATTAAATGTTGTGGATTATAGCAATCCAAGGCCACGGATCCAGGGTCGACCAACGGCACCGATGACGACAGAGAAGATAAATGGTTTTGAATGCGTTTTAGCTCCATTATCATGCCTCCCTTAATGCTTTTCAATTTCAAAACTTCTAGGGTCACGTACTTCATTTTGTCTCGAATTCTAATATTCCAGTTCAGACACTAGCACTGATCTGGGATATGGAATTTCGGAACACCTTTGCGTCTTTTGTTAATTAAAAAGTTCTTTTTGAGGGATTTTCTCAATTATAAATTAGGTTAGTAAATTCAATAAATTTTTTATTGATTCATTAGTCTAATTTAAAATTTTAAAATGTGGGCAAAATGATTTTAATGTCCTCTCCTCTTTCCTCTCTCATTTTTATATAGTTTTATTTCTTTATGTAATAAAACAAAATATGATTCATCTATAGTTTAAATATATTAATTTTCATTGTAAGGAAAAAGTACAATATTTTTAAACAAGGAGTTTATTTTACTAAATAAGAACAATTTTTTTTTTTTTGAAAAACAACTATAATATATGTCACTGTAAAAAAAATATTTTTAATAAATATAATAAGTATAAATTGTATATGTTTGTTTCATATGATTGTATTTACCTTTTTTTTAAGTTCTATATTTCAATAAGTAAAGTATTTATGAAATTTTAAGTGCATTTAATATTGGGTCAAGGGGCAAAACTACCATTAAAATTTTCTCAAAAGTGCATCCATCACCATAAACTTTTTTTGTGTGTGTGCAAAAGTAACTATGAACTTTTAAAAAAGGGGTAAAAGTGATACTACCGTTAACAGCCGTTTATTCAAAAGTTTTTAAAGCGCAAAAATACACATAAACTTTTCTCAAGAGTGCACTCACCACCATAAACTTTTTTTGGATGCAAAAATAGCTATAAACTTTCAAAAATGGGGCAAAAGTGACGGTTATCTTACTAGGTTCAAATGTAATATTTTGATTGTTTTAAGTCCAGGAAAAAAAATACATCGACTTGTCCACCATGATTTTTCCAAGCCAAAAAAATTGAAAAACCCATCTTCAATGAAGTTGATATCGCTATCCTGCTTTCACCAACGTGCAGTAAATGGAATTGTGAGATCCTTCCCCATCAACAATTTTGGCAACTGCGTTTACGACATCAATAATATCAATAATTCCATTTACGGCATGTTGGTGAGAGCAAGATGACGACGTCATCTTCATTGAATATCAGTTTTTCAATTTTTGGTTTGGAAAAATCATGGTGGACAAGTTGAGGTGCTGTTTTCCTGGACTTAGAACAATCAAAAGATAACAGTTGAACACAGTAAGAGAACTGTCACTTTTGCCCCATTTTTAAAATTTTATGGTTACTTTTGCACCCAAAAAAAAGTTTATGGTGGTGAGTACACTTTTGAGAAAAGTTAATGAGTATTTTTGCCCCTTAAAAACTTTTGAGTAAACGACCGTTAACGGTAGTGTCACTTTTGCTCCTTTTTTAAAAATTTATGGTTACTTTTGCACCCTTTTTAAAAGTTCATGGTTACTTTTGCATCAAAAAAAAGTTTATGGTGGTGGGTGCACTTTTGAGAAAAATTTAAGGTTAGTTATGTCCCTTAACCCTTTAATATTTTTATTATCTAAAATATCCTTAAAAGTACATCAAATTTACACACATCTAATTAAAAGAAAATAATTAATATTAATACATTATATTAATGAATGGAAAAGTTAAAAAATTGAAAACTTGAACTAAATTATTTTTCAAAAAAAAAATTCACAATTATGTGTTAGGAAAAATTATTCAAAACTTGTTTATAATTAAAAAGATAAATAAATATCATATGAACTTCTAAAACCCAGAAAAGTTTGCTAACACTTTTAAATGATAGAGAGGTCATCTGGTAGAAATATGAAATTTTGAAATTTATGTGGTTTTATTAAAATGTCGTCCTCTTTCTTCTTTCTATTTCTCACTTTCTTCTCTCTTCTCTGACTCTCTGTCAAACTTTATCAAAGAAGATGATGAATAGTGCTTCCTCCGCCTCCCTCTGTAAACCATCATATCTGGGGAAAAAATGCAAAATAGGTCGAGATAGTCGTCTCTCTTTTTCACACCTCCTCTAGTTATATGATTTGCCCTTGAGAAACGAAGAAGACGATGAACTCTCGAAGAAGATGATGAACAATGGTGTTTAGCAAAAAATCATGGTGTTGGTGCATCAAAGCATCAATTGAGTGTTGTGGGGTGGTGTGAATGTCCACGCTGGTGTCTTCTTCGGCTTCTTGTGGTTGGGGAACAAACGCAATGAATGAAAAAAAGGGCTAAGTGTGAGAAGAGAGAGAGCAAGAGTCTTGGCCCTTTTGCTCTCTCGCTCTCCCTGGACATTCAAGGTGTTGAGAATGAAGATTAAGAGAGTTAGGGTTTCAATAAAAAGAATAATGGGTTTGATAAAATCAGTAATGATTTTGATAAAATTCATAAGTACTGATAATATGTGTAAAATGATTGACAAAGCGTTTTGGGTTGTAACCAGTTGAATAATAAGATTGACAAAAACAGTAATGGTTTTAACAAAATTCGTAATTACCGACAATATGTGTAAAATGATTGACAAAGAGTTTTGAGTTGTGATCAATTGAGTAATAAGATTGACTAAAAGAGTAATGATTTTGACAAAGTCAATAAGTACTGACAATATGTATAAAATGATTGACTGATATTTGGGTTGTGAGCAGTTGAGTAGTGAGATTAACTAAAGGGTTAATATAACTTTTGGTCCCTGAAGTTTGATCCAATTTTGGTTTTGGTCGCTCAAGTTTGAAATTGGTGGTTTTGGTCCCTGAAGTTTCACCCGATTTTGGTTTTGGTCCCTGAAGTTTGAAATCATTGGTTTTGGTCCCTGAAGTTTCACCCGATTTTGGTTTTGGTCCCTCAAGTTTGAAAAAGGACTTGGTTTTTTTCTGGGTCGGGTCGGGTTTTTTTAATTGGGTCGCCAAGTCCTTTTCAAACTTGAGGGACCAAAACCAAAATCGGGTCAAACTTCAGGGACCAAAACCACCGATTTCAAACTTCAGGGACTAAAACCAAAATCAGGTGAAACTTCAGGAACCAAAACCACATATTTCAAACTTGAGGGACCAAAACCAAAATTTGATCAAACTTCAGGGACCAAAAATTATATTAACCCTTAACTAAAAGAGTAATGGTTTTGGCAAAATCCGTAAGTTCCGACAATATGTGTAAAATGATTGATGAAGAGTTTTGGGTTGTAACCAGTTGAGTACTAATATTAACTAAAAGAATACTGGTTTTAACAAAATTTGTAAGTATTGATAATATGTGTAAAATGATTGACAAAGAGTTTTGCGTTGTGACCAATTAAGTAATGAGATTGATTAAAAGAGTAATGATTTTGACAAAATCAATAAACACTGACAATATGTGTAAAATAATTTATAGAGTTTTGGATTGTGAGCAGTTGAGTAATAAGATTGATTAAAAGAATAATGGTTTTAACAAAATCCATAATGGTTTTGACAAAATCAATAAATAGTGATAATATTTGTAAAATTAATGAGTAATGGGGCTTTTTGGTCTTTCCTCCTAAACATGAAAAACCCAGATTCCTACCACATCTCCTCTCTAGAACTGGGAATCAGGGCTGACCCTTGGCGAGCCAGGGCCTAAAAGGGCCTGCCATTTTAGGCCCAGGGTCAGAAAAATTTCAATTTTTTAAGGCCCGGTCCGCAGGGCTGAGAAGTCCTTTTCACAATATTTAACTATTTTTCCTGCGTTTTTCCCCCAGAGAGATATAATTAGTAAATAACAACGATTAAATTTCTAATTTAACACATAAATATTATCAACATTAAGGTTTAAACAACATGCCTTATGCAACAAACAAACACAATTACTAATGCATAATCAAAGGTAAAATCATGTCCATAAATAACTCACACAAAGGCTAAAGCATAAGAAGGCAAGAAGTTAAACACTCTAATTTCTAAGCAATATGGGTATGACGACTATACTTTTCATCTTCTTCACCACTAACATCAATTTCAAGGATATTTTATTGTACTTCATTTTGAGTAGTAGGCTCAAGTAGTCAAATAATCACAATCTCTATCAAAAATCATATTCCATTAGGCAGAACAATATACAATATGATTTTATTCTAAGGCAGTACAATATACTCAAAAATCACAATATGATTCAATTAGGCAAAAAAATATACTCAAAAATCATATTCTATACAATATGAGGACAAAGTGACATATAGATTTAATAAGACAATTAAAAAAGGTAACATGGTTTCCCTTTCCAAGAAAAAAACATATAAACGGGCTTAACGAGCAAGGTCGAGGCCCTGTAGAGCTGGTCCTTTTGAGCCCTCGGCCCTACAAAGATAGCCTTTTTAGGCCCAACTTCCTTTGGAAGCTACAATTTGCAAGCCCGACCCTTGAAAGGCCAGGACCTAAATAGTGGGCCCGGCCCGTTTTCCCGACTCTATCCCTCTCTGTCTTTTGCATGTGTTAAAGGACATTTTTGGGTTTTGAAAGTTGAAAGGGTATTTATATGTCATTTTCCCTTGTTTATAATAACATTGGTAAAAGTAACTTATTTTGACTAATTTTTGCAAACAAAAGTTTATTTGTGTTATACTTTCCTTTTTAATTGTATGGTCTCACTCAATAAAAATAAGTACATTATTTTTAAAAAAAATCACGTTTATTTTTTTTTATTTTGTATCATCAATGTCAATTAATTGATTTTTCAACTAAAATAGCAAAACTAAAAATAATTCCATTGATATCAATGATATTGTAATGGCATGTGTTACAATTTCCCTCTTTTTGGCGGGAATTATTCTTGAAGATTCTTTAGAGCACAAAAAATTCATTTGATTTTGCAAATCATATTTTATTTTATTATATATCAATATTGATATATGGAGCAATAAAACTATTTAAAGAGGGGAGAGACGAGTGGAGATGGTATTAAAGTTATTTTACCCATATTTTGAAATCCCAAGTTGAGTAAATGATTCAATTAAAGATTTGTTGAATTTACCAACTTCATTTATAATTTTTTCCATTTTAGGTAGCTTTATATGAGATTTTTCCTTTCTTTTTATAAGATTTTATTTGATTTTTTATCAATAATAAGTACACTTTTAACTATTTTGTTCCTATTCTCTCACATCATTTATTTACCATACTCTTTCTTCATTTTCTTATATTTACTCTTTCTCCATTTTCTTATCTTTACTCTTTCTCCCTTACTCATTCATAAATTCTTTGAAAAAAGTTATATTTTCTACATATTTATTACTTTTAACTAATTTTAACTGTTTTCTAGAATCCACGATTCAATTGAAATGACCTTATATATAAGGACGGAGGGACTCATCATGTTACACTCAAGGTAGGAAGAAAATAGTCTCTCTTGTTTTTATTATAAGACACCAACTAAAAAGTGTTCTTGACCTTTTTTATAAAGTACTTGCTTGTTTCCAAAGAGCATTAAATATTTTTTTCAATATAAGCCCACGTTTAATAAGGGTATTGGAAAAGAGAAATAATTTATATGATATGAAAGTATAGTGTAATTAGTAGAGATAATATTGAAAATGACTTAAATTTTAGGACAAACTTAATGATTTTAACTATTTTTTTTGATTCATGAAAATTGTTAATTGATGCTTTATAATAAGGACCGAAAGGAGTTTTTTTTTATCATTGATATAAATTATCACATTAAAATTATTATATGAATTTTATAATTTTACTTCTAATTTATTGTTCGATAGACTATTATTTTATTGGATGCCTCGGTTACAAAATATAAATAAAATTATTAAATTATTAAATTTAAGATAGAGTTAATTAGATTTAAATTTTTTCCTAATTATGGTGAAACACATTGAAGTTGTCTAAATACTCCTCTAGTCCTTAATATAAGATATATTTGAGAGTTGATCTCCGTTCTAAATATAAGATAAAATTTTCATATTTATTAATCTTTTTCTAATTTACCCCTATTAATACTCTATCAATAATCAATGAGGGGAGTAAATAAGAAAATTGAGAAAGATGACTAGGGAATTTTAGAAACTACATGTCATATTAACTAACTCAGCTAGCTTTCTTAATCTAATGAAATTAGGTAAATATATCTTATATTAAGTACCGTTGGGGAGTATTTATGTTTTTGACAAAATTAAATAAGCTAAGGGCACCTTGAGGTTGTTTGGATCAAGATTTACTCGCTATGGTCCCTCTAACTATCGCATAACTAATTCAATAATCCATGTAGAGTTGGTAAAACGAGATCAACCTGTAGCCCACAAGTTAGGACAAGGTTAGGGTTGGGGATTTCCTAGCTTTGGCTAGCACTATTGGGCATGCAGGTTAGCAGGTTAGCCCGCACAATTTTTTTTTTTGAATATGAATAATATTATAAAACCCACAAGTCTTATACTCTCATCTTGGTACCTCCCAATCCCAAAAAGGAAAAATCTTAGCATCCTTTCTCCTTTTAACCAAATTATTATATCTTGATTGTTTGAGAATAATTTGATGTTTTTTGTTTGTAAACTTTAACAAATTTGATAATTTTATCTTTTGTATTATGTTTTTAAATTTTTATATGTGGAATGGTTGATTCCAGAAAAGCAAATTTGATAACTCATATATATTTATCTCGAACTTTTGACAATCTTAAAAAAAATAGATTTTTATTTTTTGAAAAAATAGGTTAACGTTTTGCCATCCAGTAAAAATGCGGACTTGACTACACAGGCTTGCACCGTTTAGGCTATGGGTTGATGCGGGCCAGTCCATGAATCCATGGTATATATACCTATTGGTATAAGGATATTAGAAAAGTTGATGTCACTATTGACCATATAAACGCTATCAACCTACTTACGAGAGGATGTTATAAATCTCATCCTTTCAGGATATTAGATTTCCGGTGAAGGGTTCGAGTGGTGTTATTACGGAAGATGATGAAGGAGAAGACCTGTGTATCTGGTTCACCTCTTGATTTCTAAGGATGCTTTCGAGCTGAGCCATAACCATACCTCTCTGGGGTCACTTCTTTTGATTTGAACCCTTGCCGTTATTATTGGCTTCCTTCCTCTGCCGCTTCTGTTGGAGGGTTTTGTCTTAGGGCGGTTCTTCCTTTGGTGAACCACACAGAGTTGGAGGCAGTTTCATGGTCCTGTCCTTGGTGTTGTTCTCAAAATGCAAGGGTATTTTTGTAGTTTCAATGTAATTTAAAAAATGACAAATCATACACGCACCCTTATCTGGCATCATGGGTGCCAACTGGAGGGCAAGTTGTGAAAGTTCCAGTTCTTTAATCTTATGGCATGCTGCCCCAATAATTTTTTTTTTTTTTGGGATGAAAAAGTGCTGTGTATATCACCAAACTACCAAACAGGAATAAAGTCCTTTTCTTTTCCTTTTGGCAGTGAAGGGAAAACGAGTATGGGCTTGTTTGGAAGAGCTTATTTTTGGGTAATAAATATTTATAATTCGTGATTCACGGTATAAAAGGTAAATATGTGAGAGGAGTTTTTTCTCGGCTTATATAATAAGGGCTTATTTCTCAAATTTAGTGTGCGTTTGGAATAGCTTATTTTTGGGCAATAAGTGCTTATAATTCGTGATTCACAGTATACGAGGTAAGTATGTGAGAGGAGTTTTTTCTCGGCTTGCGTAATAAGGGCTTATTTACTGTACAAAAAGCTTAAACAAACATGCACTTAAGCTCTTCCAAACACACCTTATATTTGGCAGAGTGGGGGGCCACATGCTTAAGCTGGGTCCTAACAAACCCATTTCCTCTTCAATTCATACCTCCTCATTATATATGGCTATTTCTATGGGAATCATCCAGAGGAAACTGGTAACAGGAAGAAAGGGGGAAAAAGTATGATTTGGTATTTTTTATTGGGTTTTTAATCATATGATTTATTACTGATTAAATATAAACTTTACCTTAAAATTTTTCCTTGACTATAATATAACGTTTAATTCATGATGAGGGCAGCAAGTTCCAGACTGTTTCTGCTTTTACCAATCACCCCCGCCGAACAGGAATAATGTCCTATGAATAAAAATATCTGTTTTGCAATATTCCATGAGATCCACTCTTGGGATGGGTTTTCATTCAGAATTTGCTGCTTCTCAGTATAACAGTTAACTAATTAATTCACATTTAAAAATATTAAAAAATTGGTTAAGTTAATTGTTTATAATGCCTATAGTACATTTTTAACTAGGTGCATGGTAACTATTTATCTACTCCCTTCGTCCCTAAACATGAAATTCAAATAAATGTTTTTGTTTATAAAAAAAGTAGTTAAAAAATCAATTAATATGCAGGTAACATAAATATTTTTTTCCAACTATGCCCTCCCTGATAAATATAAATTTCTTTCAACTTCTTAATTGGTGTAATTCATACATAGTCACTGGTCAAAAAAATATGCAATATATATACTATCAATGGTAAAATTAAAAAAAATAAATATTGAGATAAAACTGAAATGATGCTTATAATTTGGGACGGACATACTATCAAATTTGAAGCTAAAATCCCCTTATCACTAGCAATCAATAAGAATATTTTAAAAAAAAAATTATAACCTTGGAGTAAAAAATGAATTGAAGTTTTATATTTACGATTAAAATAATCAATTTTTTTATGAAAAATTAAAATTTTTGTCTAACACTTATATTTAATATCAGTTCTGTTTTGCCCATACCATTTATTATATGTAGTTATGTACAACAAAACAGTTTTTTCTTCTCTACAACCGGTGAACCGGTCCAGTCCGATAACCCAGTACCCTGATCGGTTCAATACCCTATCCAAATTTTAATACATTTCAAAAGAAATCAAAATGGATAAAATATTTTCAAAAGCATAATAAAGCCCTAAAAAGTTCAGAAGCATAGGTCAAGCTCCAACGACTCGTCAAGACATTTATAAAGTGTGTGTTTGTGTGAGCGTTTTACACAGTAAAAACGCATTTATTACGCAAGCCGAGAAAAAACTCATCTCACATACTTACTTCGTATACCGTGAATCACGAATTATAAGCACGTTTTGGACAAAAATAAGCCATTCCAAACACACACAAAATAGCCCCAACTTTATGAACCCCTGATAATAAATTATTGGAATTTGACGGTATTTATTTAATTTTATTAATAAATTATTGATACTGATATTGATTCGGGGTGTCGTTTCACGTGGCAATGTAGCATTCTCTTGCGTCGTTTTGCTTTGGGCTCACTCCACTTTCCCTTGCTGGAGCCTCCGAGCCGAAGACCAGTGTGTGACTGACTTACTGCAAATAAAGAAAGCACCGGACAGCGTGCAACGTTCGAAGCATCTAATCATTTTGTTCTTCATGAGGAAAAGCTTATAGCCATCAAGAACCCTCTTTTGGCTTTGCTTTTCCTTCAATCTTCGTGGGTCTCGCAGCAATCAGAGCTAAAATGCTTTAGGAAGAAAAAAAAGAAAGAAAGAGAAATTCCAAGCTAGTTTTCCCAGCTGCTCCCAATGCCTTTTCGATCGTTTTCTTTTTGAATACACCAGCAGCCATGGCCGATGATCTCTCTTCCTTCGCTAAGGTTAGTTTCACTCAACCATGTGCTGTACTGTTGTCCTTTTGCCTTTGAATCTTCCAAAATCTGAGGCAAAATATTCTGTATGATCATCATTTTTTTATTTCATGGGGTTCCACGTGATATTGTTCGATCTGGTTGTTTAATAAATTGGAACGGATATGTCCAAATTGAAGCTCCTTCTTGACCTGCGATTGGGTGACTTCCTGAGGTTTTACTGGCATCTGACTAGCTTATTCGGTTCGCTCCATTGTTATGATGAATCAACTGAGTTGAAGCCCACTTGTAGTTATTTATATTTTGGTTGTAAACTGAATAAAATATCGTATTTTATGATTCCAGGACATTTTTCTCTTAAAGACTTTAAAGAAGTCAACAGTTGTGTTGAGGATGGTCGTATTGGTCTTGGCAATGATCTGTGGGGTGTATATATGTACAATTTGTCTGAAGCAGGTCGGTGTTCAAACCGAGACTGGAATTTTAGATATCCAGCGAACCGAAAGGGTATGCCCGGAACCTATCATTGAACCTTGGGAAATCCCATATTTGCACTACCCAAAACCCAAAACCTATAACAGGTAAGTTACTGCTGAGGAATTGGATTTAGTTTCTGAATCTGCCTGGATCTTACGTACATTGCTTCTTTGGTGTGCCATTGTTAGGGCTGAGTGTGCCTGCAATCCTGTCCGGAACTTTGCCATTTTGTCAATGCAGAGATCTGGGAGTGGATGGTTTGAGACTTTTGTAAATAGCCATATTAATATAAGCTCAAATGGGGAGATTTTCTCTGTTAAAATGAGAAGAAGTAATATCTCAACAATTGTGGAAACTCTGGACAGAGTTTATAATCTAGATTGGTTCAGCAGTGCTTCAAAAAACGAGTGCACGGCTGCAGTTGGCTTGAAGTGGATGCTTAATCAGGTACTGCTTGTTATATGTGTGAATGCCCTTTGGTGTTATTGCTTTCCTTCACAATCATTTTTGCTACCCTTTTTTCCTCCTGGCATATGTATGCTAACTATGATCTTGATGAGGGTGATCTTCCTAAACTGGTATGCTACCAGAAGGTCTTTATGTAAAAGTAACAAAGTGTGGATTGCGTGGCAGGCAGTACTCAGCATCATGTAAAAGTAACGAATTTTGGTTTTAGAAACTATGACAATTGTATAAAACTTGGAATAGAGGTAAACATGCTTGACTTCTGCTTTCAATCAGTGAGTGTTAGAGCCTTAGAGGAATTGTCTAGAACTCCTTAGTTGAGCTTGTAGAATGGGATTTCAACTTAGCAGTTGTAGTCTTGACATTGGATGCTGAACGGTGAGCTATTCATGGGAGGGTGAGAGTGCAGACATGGCTTGGGTCTCAAGATCCTTAGTTGTTCTTGTAGAACAAGAGTGCAACTTAGGGATCGTTGTGTCCAATTTTGAAGGCTTTGAAGTATCATTTCACCTGGTCTGATTTTGGAGTTAACCATGAGTGCAGTTAGGATTTTTGGTGCTTCACATTTTGGAGGTGTAATTTGGTCAAACATTATGTGTAACAGCACAAACAAATGGCCACTAATGGAATGGGACAAAAACGAAAATTTGAAAGTAGACAGGTCTGTGTAAGTTTTGAAAATAAATTCCAAGTTTATGTTTATTTCAATAAAATTTTGATAGGTCCAGCAGCTTTGAGATAAGAGAAAACAGAAATTACTACAGAATAGGGTGCTATCTAGTAAAAGTGGAGGATCTCCTTGTACATAATTCTGAAATTCAAGGCGAAGACACCAAGACTCTTTACATCTACGCATATAAACAGAAACTGACTCAAACTAATCCTAAATGTGTCAGTAGCACAAGCACTGACAACTTCCTTAGCACAAAACTAACATAATGTGTTAAAAGATGCTACAACATGAAAGGAACGTGCAAACAGAACCAAACTCCCACTAACTTCTGGCCTCCTCTATACTGTTCTGTCCACATCAGCTATATCAGAACGGTTGTGTGTGCTCACTTAGTTTCCCAAGGGATGAGGTGGCAGTCCTCTGTCAAATATTTGAAGGAGAATTGTATATTTTACTCATCATATTGTAGTAAAGGTTGACCCAAATTTGAGTCTGTTCTTTTATGCGGTAAAATCCTTTAAACATCACATGGGTGGAGGGGTGGTTGGGTGTAGTCACTATAGAGTATGGAAACTATAGTTTTCTGATATCTTTTCTCTGTCTGGACGTGTGGGAAAAATAGTAATGATGGTTCTAATGATGTTAGAACTATTCTGGAAGAGGTGGCACCGACTAGAACAAATTAAGCAAACATTTCTTTTTTATAAAGGATAGGATTTTTTCATATATTCCCTTGCATCTTACTACGATTTGTAGCATTGCAATTTATGGCTGATGAAAATGCATAATGATGTAAATCCCCAGATGGAGGGTTATCATGGAAGTTGACTTTATATGAAAAATGGCATAGAAGGATTCTTTGGCTCAATCTTTATGGAAGCCTATCTTTAACAATCTTAGATGTCCATCCAAGATTAATGTGATTTAGCAATGTTTGATAGATCATATTTATCTGAAAATCTCTGTATTTCCATCAAACATTTTGTGGCAGTTCTAATTGTATGCAGACGCTTTAGATTTCCTTGTCTCGTAGTTTCAGTGTCTGTGTCCATGCTTTTGTCTGAGCATGGTAGAACGCTGAAGAGCGCAAAGTATTAGAACTTTTAAGTTTTTTCACTGCAAGTTGATTTATAAAGAAAGCTCAGTATTTGAATAGACAAAACTAGATATCATCTGGTTTATTTTATTTTGTCTGTACATGCTTGTTTCAAGTGTGTGATGAATCTGGGATATCTTCACAGGGATTGATGCAGCATCATGAGCAGATAGCGCATTACTTCAGAACACATGGTGTTTCAGTCATATTTCTTTTCCGAAGGAATCTTCTACGTCGAATGGTTTCTGTACTTGCAAATCAATATGATAGGGATGCTAAGCTGTTAAATGGGACTCACAAGTCTCACGTTCATTCGCATCATGAGGTCTCTCTCTTTTTCTCCCATGGATGTTCATCTTGATATATTTTCTTGTGTGCTTCATGTGTGAAGTTGAATATCTTAGGCTGTGCATGTTCACAAAGGTCTTGTTTAGACCCAGCCATGTTAAGTCAGTTGATGTGTTGTCCTACCCAAAATACTTTTTCTGTCATGTTATTGATTTCTGACAGTGGTTTTCAGGCAGAGATACTTGCACGATACAAGCCCACGATTAATACAACATTGATGATATCTAATCTGAACCAAGTGAATGAAACCGCGGCCACGGCGTTGGAATATTTCAAGAGCACCAGGCACATTGTCATGTACTATGAAGATGTTGTCAAAAACAGCACTGTAAGTCTAACTACATATGATCCAAAAAAAGATCAAACCAACTAATAGCTATGCCAGCCCCTGAGTTTATCTTCTTTTGTACACTTAGACTGATTAGTATTATCCATTCATGATTTTTTAACTACATACCTTATTGACCATTAATATTCATTCTTTCTGGTTTCAGAAATTAATGGATGTTCAAGACTTTCTCAAGGTCCCTCGAAGAGATTTGACGAGTCGTCAGGTGAAGATACATAGAGGACCATTATCAGGTCAAGTTGAAAATTGGAACGATGTGAGGAATACACTCATTGGGACGCCATACGAGAGCTTTCTTCATGCAGACTATAGCAAGTAAGCTTCCTCCATGCGAGAAAAGCTGCCGGGAATGTACATAGATCATCTGGTTCCGTTTGCCTAATTGCCTCCATCTGTGAAACTTTTAGTCACAAGTTGCTTCAGCAGCCAACAGGATGGATAATGACCCTGTTTGAAATTTTGGCCAAGGCTCTTGCCTTTTTTTGTTCCCCTTTCCTTTTTCTTTTTTGTTTCCAGTTCCAAAAAATCCCATTTTGCTCCCTAATCCAATTTGATTCATTCTTTATTGCCCCTCTCCGTTTCTCTTTTAGTTTTGATAGATGACACTGGCAGTTGAGCTATCTGAAGAAGGTTTTGTTGTTGGTTTTTTTTTTTTTTTTAAATTTGAAGAATTTCTGTAAAGTCAGTTTTTCCTTAATTAGTACGCTGATGTTGAAGAAATAACTCTAATATACAAATAGGCGAAACATGAACAGTGGGCATAAAATACTTATTGTAAGTGAGATTTATGTGGTTGCGTTTGAGTGGGTATATTTTCGTGAAGGCAAGCTCATCGAGCAAACTTTTGAAATTTCTTGAGAGTTTTGTGTGAGTTCTTTAATGTGAGGATATCCTTGGGAACGTATTTTATAACACACTACTGTAATATTCAATTTAAGCGTGTAACTTCAAGTGAATAATGCTATAAACTTATACAAAGCATTAAGTGACCATTACTAATGGTGAATTATTAGCCTGGGTTTTATAACCCAACTGACACTAAATACCTCTCTTAAGAATTTTTTGAGTGAAATGTTGTAAATTTGAACATGAATAGTATAATGGGTGTGAAATTGCAAATTAGTAGTTATACATATGAAAAAGTAATTTGATGAGTGATGACATGTCGTTGCGACGTTAAGCCATATCATTAGGCTAATGTGTCGTACCTTAGTGGGTCTTCTTGACACACATTTGCCTGCCCAAAAAGTATGTGACTGATGAGAAGAAAGAAGGGAACGGAATGCTGTGGAATATTCATGTACATTATTAAATAGGAAGTTTTATCCAATGACCATTAATGAAAAGGAACGCAATCAAGTCAAGATTAACATTTGTTAGCCCCCAACAAAGTCAAAAAATGCCACGTGAGAAAAGGTAGACAAGTAAAATTCAATTGGTACAACGTTGACCAAAACATGCATGCATTTCATTTGGTGGCTACACTATTATGGTAAACACCAAAAAGCCATTCTTGTCTTCACATTACAACATGCTTTGCATATGCCCTTTTTAATTCAACGTTCCCTAACTTTTGACCTCTTCTACTTTTCTTACCATTACTCCAAATCCACAAGAACAATTTAATTTAAATATCAGGTATCATATCTCACTGATTTTTTTTCTCTGTTTTAAAATCCATGCGTGTACACGTGTGATTTAGACTCTAAATTAGATTTTAAAAAGGGGAAATAAATTTGATGTGTTTAACGTCATTCAGGATGCAAAGAGGCATGGAGTAATAGAACTTTTTGAATGGATCTAGTTGATAAGTAGATCTGGGTCGTCTAGATTTGATCTAGACGGTCTAGATTTGAGTTTTTTTTAATGATAATTTTTTTAAATAAAAAATCATCTTTTAACATATAATAGTTAATAAATTATATTTATATTAGATTCTATATCCATTAAAATAATTATTTAAAAAATATATAGACTTCTAAAAAGTCAGATCTACACCATTCAGACTAAATTTGATGGCCCAAATCTGCCTAACTCTCCTTGCTAAGCAGGGAAACCAATTCCTTTTTGAATGACATTTCATGTACTATATTGCTAGTATTAAACATGCCTTAAATATCATTATTAATTACTCTAATACTTCAACAGAGGATATTCAATAAACAATTTTCTTAACATATCCAAAATGCTATACATTGAAGATGTATTATTAATTATTGCAAAATTAATGCAATTATGTTCATGCATTAGACTGGATTTCCTTCGGCTCTTCATTTTTGTTATTCCCTTCATTTTCTCTCTTTTAGACATTCGAAGGGAATCTGAGTTTGTTCGTGCATCTATCATTAATTCTTTTCAATGTATGTGCCTAAATTAATAATATGACAGTGCCAGAAATAATATAGCTCCTAATGGAATTAATGTTTGTTTATAAAGGATCACTGACAATATCTCCTTATAAATTAACGAAGACATTCGGATTTTCTGCAAGTTCATCATGATTTACTCTGGCTTTAATTTTTTCTCCTGTATTGGAGGGTGATGAGATTATAAATTACACTCAACTAGTTACTGGTTATTATTTTTCCCCCAACGAGTTGCTACCTCTGGTCCTATATATATATATATATATATATATATATATATATATAAATGAGATAAGAGATTTATTTGGTTTAATAGCAAGGTAATTAAACTCGGACTGGTCACTGAATCGGTCGGAGTATTAGGTCAAGGGTCAGTGGGTCAGACCGGAGTCAAACTGGAGCTAACCCGGGACAAAACCGGTGAGAAATTAAAGATTTTAGGATTATTAATATGAAATTCTAAAGAAAAAATTTAAAAAAAATTGATTTTAAAGAAAAATAAAAAAATTGACATAGATTGGATTGGTCTATCGACAGGTTAGCCGGTTTCTGGTCAAGACCGACCGGTCCGGTTCGAGTTTGAGAACCTGGTTCAATAGAGATGAGTGCCAGGTGCGAACACATTGGTTCAGCGAAAATTCCCCCCTAAATACAAGATCTCAAATTCATCTTATTTCTCAAATTTATAATTTTTCTTCAAGGTACCTATTGATTGTATAGCAATGAGTTTCCATCGAGGGTAGTTGTAATGTACTCATCTGGTTCAAAATATAGGATTTAGTTCATAATGCAATTTTACACTAAAAACTATATCCTATATTTAGAATCAGAGATAATACATGATTAGAAAGGATGTTCCAAGGAAACCACCACACATTTCTTATAAATAACCAATTTAACAAAATTTTCTAACATTCGTAAATTAATTATCTAACTCTTATATTAAAGACTAGATGTGATATTAGTTATTTGTTATCTAGGAAGTTACCAAGTGACTTACTATGATTTTTTTTTTAAAAATTTATGAAAAGGAAATTTCGCATTAAATAAAAGAGTTTCAACAAGTGAAAGTACGGATTATAATTAAAGAGAAAACAGAACAACAAACTAGAAAGAAACCACGGAAAGTCACTACGCTTCCATGCATGATGTAGCTGAAGATTCAATGGTTCAGGACGTCTATGTACCCTTGGGGTATTGAACAAGACCTTAGTGCAACACGCCAAAGAGAGTAACCTAGAACCGTATTTAATTTTAAGTGGCACGATAATACAAAGGAAAAAATATAAGAAAATATCATTTAAATTTTAAAATACTAAATTAGTAATTTCTTATTAAAATGAGTTGTCAATTGTTATACCCTTATCGGTTACAAGACTGATATGAGATTTTGAAGTTGAATGGTATCATTTTTTTTTTCCTAAAAATCAATAGTACCTCACTTTATATATTTAAGAAGTTTGTTTTTAATAAAATTAAGATATGTGAATCTTTTACAAATCACTTATCCGATAACGGATTCTTGTTATTAACTTTATTATACCTTTGAGATCTACTTGTATTTTGAAACAAAGTTTTTCTTATATTTATTTGATTAGATAACAATATGTTTTCAATTCTAAATGTAAGAGATAGTTGAGGAATTTCCTATGATATATATAATACATTAGTTTGCCTTACTTTCTAAATTTATACCTTTTTCTCAAATTATCCCCATATATTAAAGGGGCTTTCATTGATGATAGTATTGATTAAATGGGTTTTTAGATAAACTAACAAACATTTGTTATAAATAAATAATTAAATTAATTTTCTTAATATTATAAATTAGTTATCTTCTTTCCATGTTCAGCACAACCGGAGATATTAAGTACGTAAATCTTCGCCTCATAAAAAACTAAACTTAAAATATAAGATTAAATGTTCGTTTGGAATAGCTTATTTTTAGGTAATAAGTACTTATAAATCGTGATTCACGGTATACGAGGTAAGTATGTGAGAGGAGTTTTATCTAGGCTTGCGTAATAAGGACTTATTTTCTAAAAATAAACCCAACCAAACACACACTAAGTAAATAAGTTGAGGATATATTCTATTTTGAAATATATATTTAAAATAAAAATATTATTAATGTCATTTCGTCGGAATTTTAAAAAACTGGAGTTGATAATGAAACTAATTTTAAAGAATAAATTATAAAAATCAAAAGTTATATTAACCAACAACAAAAATAACAAGAAAGAGGCAAGATTTGAAAACAATGGGGATAACGGGAGGGTAATAACGGAAGCGGTGGGGAAGCACCCAGAAACGCCGGAGAGCCGTCGATGAGGTGAGGTGGGTCCCACCAAGAGGGCCCGGTGATAAGAGACGGCAAACCGACGTTATAACCGAGGTGTAAACCGAGCGAGATCCAACCTGTAATACGGTAATAGGAGTGTGTTTGTGTCCCGTGCAAACCCAAATCCAAACACAACACACAATCCCCCACCTCTCTCTCATCTCGCTGTCAGCAACTTCCATTGTTGGAGACGGGAAGGTGAAGAGAGAGAGAGACATAGACGAAGAGTTATTTACCCAGAGAAAAGCAACCAAGGAGACATACAATTTGAACCTCATGGCTCAGCCAACTTCCGACGCCGCCGATCTGAATCAGCAACAGCCGCTGCCGCAGCCGCAGCAGCAATGGACTCAGCCGCATCAGTATCAACAACAATGGATGAACATGCAGTATCCGGCTTCGGCTATGGCGATGATGCAGCACCAGATGATGATGTATCCGCAGCATTATATCCCTTACGTTCACCAATATTACCAGCCGCCTTACCACCACCCGCACTTGAAACAGCCGCCGCCGCCACAGCCGCACCACCACCAGCAGGGCTCCAACGATGAGATCAAGACGATCTGGCTCGGTGACCTTCATCATTGGATGGACGAGAACTACCTAAATAGCTGCTTTGCTCACACAGGCGAGGTGCCGCTATCTCTCCCTCTCGCTCTATTTTTTGTCTCTTGGCCAACCTCTGCCTCTTGCTCTATATGTCGCCTTGTACGCTAATTACATGTTATCCTTCATTGCAATTTATGGGAGACTGGGTTCGAATACAATAAATTTGCTCTTTGTTAAATACTCTTTAGAAGTTAGAAGCATAACCATTTATAACTTAGAGAAACGAAGGAATACGACTAGAGTTTTACCAAGTGTGAGCTATATGTTTTGTGTGGGTGTTTTCTTGTGCTTGCTTGTTCATAATATTAAGTTTCATAAAAATTTGATTTTGTAACTGAGGAAGCAAACCTTTCCAGATAATTTAAATATTTTAGTCTGTAGCCTTGAGTTTTGACATGCTGTGGTACGGGATAGTTTTCTATCACTGTGGAACCCATTGCTTTCTCCACTTTATCAACCACTGACAGAGGCTTTCTTTTTGTAGAAAGTCAATTTCATGTTTAAACTGTTAACTGAGCTTTCTATAAGTTCCCTGGTTCTTTGTTTATATATCCCACCGTACATTTTATTATTGGACTCTCATATTGAGTCATACATAACTTAAAATGACCTTCCCTTTCTATCTCTGTCGTAGAATGCATTAATTGACTTGGCTCTCAGCCCTATTATCAGCAATCGTCTCGTGAGTTTAGCTCAAGTTTAGTTCATTGAAAAATTAAGTTCTGGCTTGGGCTTTCTTCACAATCTTAAATGAACGGGCTGATGATTAATGTATGCATCGCAGGGTGAGTCTACTTTTGAATTCACGAGCATTAGACAATCCATGCTTGAGCATATGTTTTGACCTTAGTAAGCTTGAGCTCAAATGATGCATACGTGAATCAAGCCTGGTGAGACTTGGCCCCCCCATCCTTTTAATTGATCACACTCCATGTTGTGGTTGCTACCCTTGGAGGACAGTACTAACTGCATTTAAGCAGACCTCAGTCTTGTTGATATTATATATGCAAACTTAGGAATATTTTCCCAAGTTTTTGGATGGATTGTTTTCAGTTTATTGGACCTGTTTGTATAGTTAAGATCTATTCAGTTTTCAACTGTGGGAGACGGGTAGGCTGCGTGCTCTGAAGCTCATTGAGTAACTCTTACCTTGTTAGTAAAATTGTTAATGTGGGGATATTGGGAAGATATGCTAGTTGATTCATGATAATACTTTGCTAAATGTTTTTTCCCTAATATGCTTCGTTTGGTTTAGACTTGTGAGTCTTTGACACTATCAAGTGCTAAGTAAGAATTGTGTGAGAACTTTCAACTATTGATCCTATAGTTCTGCTTTACTTTTAGAATCCTTCTGTGCAGTTAACATGGTGCTTCTGTTTTCTGTTGAATTGAATCTGAGAATAATGTGTTTCATCAGCTGTAATTTGCAAAACTTGTGTATGTACAGGTATATTTAGTGAAGGTCATACGGAATAAGCAAACTGGTCAGTCTGAGGGATATGGATTTGTTGAGTTTTGTACACGTGCAACAGCTGAGAAAGTTTTACAGAACTACCATGGTACCATGATGCCAAATACAGATCAGCCGTTTCGCCTAAATTGGGCTGCTTTCAGTTCGGGTGATAAGCGATCTGATGCTAATTCAGATTACTCTATATTTGTCGGGGACTTGGCTGTAGATGTTACTGATGCTATGCTACAGGAAACCTTTGCAAGCAGATATTCGTCTGTTAAGGGAGCAAAAGTTGTGATTGATTCCGGCACTGGCCGTTCAAAAGGTTATGGTTTTGTTAGGTTTGCTGATGAAAATGAGAGATCCAGGGCACTGACTGAAATGAATGGTCAATATTGTTCAAGTAGGCCAATGCGAATT
Organism: Inga oerstediana; assembly: GCA_963210345.1. Classification (NCBI taxonomy): domain Eukaryota; kingdom Viridiplantae; phylum Streptophyta; class Magnoliopsida; order Fabales; family Fabaceae; genus Inga; species Inga oerstediana. Next base: position 27,857,071 of record OY723399.1, read on the forward strand.
AGTGTTGCAACTCCCAAGAAATCATACGGACATCAACAACATTACTCTTCACAAGGTTTGTCATGATGCGCTTATTGTAAATATAATGAACTGTACTCTATTTAGTATTTTTATTTCTGTAGTGCACCTGATACTAACGAGCTTCATTCATGCATTTGTAATCATATCCTTCTTTGTAGGAATTAAATTCTAGAATGAATTAATGTCATATGGTTCTTATGTATGCTATAATTCTAATAAGTAAATTCCATTTTACTTCGTTGATCCATGTTCATAAAAGATTCGATAGGGTTTTACGTTGGCTGTCGGGGCCTAACACAACCATTCTTCTTTACCTGGGCTTGGGACCGTGATAGAGTCTGATTTTATTAATATTTATTTTATTAATTGAGTCTGTTTTTATTATCATTTTAGGAAATCTGAAAATAAGTGGATTATCCACAAATAGGATTTAAGATATTTCAGCAATATCATTTATTATTTTAGATATTATTTTATATATTTTAGAATAAGTGAGTAGGATTTAGTTCCTAGATTTTAGATATTATTTGGATTTTTTAGTTTGAATTTTGAATTAGATTTTATCTCTCTGTACTTCTATAAATTGGCTTCTTGCCTACTCAATAAAGGATTGAATATTCAGAGAGTAAATTGGTTTAGGAGATTTCCAGGGCTATTCTTAGAGAGTTAGTAAGATGCTTGCTTTCTCTTTATAACAGAGTATTAGGCTGTTTTAGATAGAAGGTGAGATTCTTGCCTGCTTTTTATCTCATAATACCTTTATCCTTCTCAATATAAATTCTCAAATTATCATTTAACTTTCCCATTTATCCATTACTTTACTCAGTACCTTAACAAATGGTATCAAAGCCGTTCGATCCAAAAATGTTACTTACCCGTTCCGTTCACCCTTTTCAAAAATCTATAATATCGACACCCCTTCCAATATATTCTCATCCGTCATCTAAAAGATACTTTCCCAGATATGATGGTGGAGATCCAAAGTCATGGATTTCAGAGGCTGAGAATTATTTTCGGCTTTATCAAACTTCTGAGGATTTCAAAGTCGATATCGCATCTAGGCATTTAGAGGGTGATGCTTATGATTTGTTCATCACCATTAGCATGGAGCGTATAATCCTCTACTGGGATGAACTAGCAAAGGTATTATTGGAACATTATGGGCCAATAGAATTGAAAAATGCTGATGAGTATCTTTGTAGCATACAACAGGTGGGGAGTGTTAGAGAATATAGCTTAGAGTTTGCTAAACGTTCAGCATGAGTCAAAAATTGGCTACAACACTGCCTTCTTGGAGTTTTCCTAGGCGGCCTAAAGGAAGAATTAAGAGCTGAATTGAGGATTTGTTGGCCCCATACTCTGTATGAAGCAACTAGCCTAGCCCTAAAATATGAGAAGCTTATGTTATCATGTGGGCCCTAGCTGAATCACTTAAGCACCCAAATTCGCATAGCACAACCCAGTTCTGCGACAATAGGGGATGCACAATACGCGTCTGATTCATCAAACCAAAATAAATCAATTGTGTCGTCCTCACAACTAACTCAATACACAACATCGGCTTCAACGGGAACAACTCAACTAGATACGGAAGCTCAAATCAATACGGAAGCTCAAATCAAGAGGGAGATGGGAGTGTGCTATCAATGTGGAGACATCTTTTGCCCAGGCCACTGCTGCAAATCAAGCTTTTCACCGATGAAGATCACCGGAGAGTTTGAAGAGGTTATGCCTCCGTTAGTAGTAGAAGTCGAAACCGAATTAAGAGGGAATGCTACAGGAATCTCCTTCAACACCAAACTATGCAAGTCTTTTGCTTCAATGATGAAGAGTACTGTCCAGAGTCATAAAATTCTAATTCTTGCGGATAGTGGGTTCAAACATGATTTTGTAACTGAAGAATTGCTATTTGGCGTATGTCTTCTTGTTGGGTCTACTATTCCTTTTGGAGTCTTAGAGTTGCTGACACAACTTATATTGCCTTCCTACCATCTCTACCTAAACCTCCAGACATACAAGGAAGATAATTTTTTCGTTTTGCCTTGAGGACAAGGAAAATTTACAAGGAGGGGATAATGAAAGAGTATGATTTTATTAATATTTATTTTATTAATTGAGTCTGTTTTTATTATCATTTTAGGAAATCTGAATATAAGTGGATTATCCACAAATAGGATTTATGATATTTCAGCAATATCATTTATTATTTTAGATATTATTTTAGATATTTCAGAATAAGTGAGTAGGATTTAGTTCCTAGATTTTAGATATTATTTAGATTTTTTAGTTTGAATTTTGAATTAGATTTTATCTCTCTGTACTTCTATAAATTGGCTTCTTGCCTACTCAATAAAGGATTGAATATTCAGAGAGTAAATTGGTTTAGGAGATTCTCCAGGGCCGTTCTTAGAAAGTTAGTGAGATGCTTGCTTTCTTTTTATAACAAAGTATTGGGCTGTTTTAGAGAGAAGGTGAGATTCTTACCTACTTTTTATCTCAGAATACCTTTATCCTTCTCAACATAAATTCTTAAATTATCATCTAACTTTCCCATTTATCCATTACTTTACTCTGTACCTTAACAGACCGGCTATAAAATATAGGCGGAGTTATATTACTATGTTGATCCATGTTCTATTTTACTTCTAAGCTTCTTTAGGGTTTACCATTTTCGTCTTTTATCCTTTCTAAATTAGCTAATCAAATACTAATATATGTATCGATTGAATTAGGCTACTTAATCTTCTAATTCCAGGAGTTATAATGACTCAAATGGTTTAAATTATTTACTATTTAATTAATGCGACATGATAAGCTAAGCTGGATCTTTTCAAACTGTTGTGGCTTATAGATTTATGCTTATAGTAAATGTATCATCTTTTAATAGGCTCATAGATCTATTGAGACTCTTTTCCCCTTTTTATGGTTGTGTTTCTATTCTGGAAAACGTTTATTCCCATGCCTAAATCATGATTCCTGTTTCTCATACACCTCAAATTTATATGTCTAGGAACTTGTCACAATCAGGAAGGTCCTCAGAATTAATTTAGTAAATAGGCATTACATTCCTACTTTAGTTCATTTTTTATATTGTTAATTTCCAGATGCGTTGTTTCTGGTACCAAAAGATTGCTTAAGATTTTAAATTTGATTTTGATATTCTTTTATCAGCTGTGGTGTTGGCTAATGGATATTCTTCTAATGGTGCTATGGCCCAAGGTTCCCAGTCTGAAGGGGACTCTCTTAACACAACTGTGAGTAAGCTTTCTTTTTAAAAAGAAAACAAAAATAATTATAATAATTGTCATTGCTTCCCCTCCTAGTGGGATAAGGCTTGTTGTAGATGTTGCCTTGCTCTCTGTATGCATCAGTAACTCATCGATTTTTTGTAACATAGATATTCGTTGGAGGGCTTGATTCTGACGTCAGTGATGAAGATCTTAGACAACCCTTTTTGCAATATGGTGATGTTGTCTCTGTGAAGATACCGGTTGGAAAAGGGTGTGGTTTTGTTCAATTTGCTAACAGGTACTCCTCTTGTGTCCCATAACATAGTTTATAACTTCAATCCCAGTTCCTAGTGTTCCAAAATGTAAAATGTGCACATACGTGCCTGTGGATGAGTGTCAACCTGTTATAATTTATTGCATGTTAGGCAAAATACAAAACCGTGGTTTCAGAAGTCATTTTCCACAAGCCGAAATAAAACGGCTTTCATATATTTACCTCCCTATCATTACTAGTATTATAGATATGTTCTTTTGTTGAATTAGCCATTCAATTATGTCTTTTGCTGTCTGTTACAGAAAGAATGCAGAGGATGCAATCGAGGCATTGAATGGGACAGTAATAGGGAAGCAGACAGTGCGTCTTTCTTGGGGTCGCAGTCCAGGAAACAAGCATGTAAGATGTTGCTTTGAACTTAGTTCTGTCTTTTAGTTGTTTTGCCTTTGGCTATCAGTTGGGCTTATTGATAGTGAATGGCGCGCTCGTCAATTATGTTGAGTTTGATGTTGAATGCGCCAAACTGTTATACAATTTCCATTTTTTTCATTAAAAGGACCATAGACATCATTAGCAGTCTTTCTCCCAGTTTGCTTTTTTGTTGCAAGCTTTCTCTATTTACAGGTTCTATTGTTGAGATGTGCTTGAAGAATTAACACACTGATTCATTTTTTTATTCTAGTAAAAGTTAAATTTAGGCTGTAATTGTTTGCCCATATATCCGTTTCTTGTTTAACTTATTGGGTTGGAGATTTCACAGTGGAGGTCGGATTCCAATGGAGGTCACCATGGAGGGCAAGGTTATGGTGCAAGACAGCATGAGGCATGAAGATGCAAGCTGTTGCTTGAGTGCAAGGGGCTTTATAGCTGTGATGCAGCAAATGGCAAATCCTAGCGTAAGTCAAAAGTGAAGTAGGATGGATTTTATTGCCCTTTTAACTAGAGCTGCAGTATGCTGAATTTTGTAGCTGGTTAATATTGACTTGACTGATTCTTAAGATTGTATTAATATCTTGTTTGAAATTTTGCAGTGTGCTTGAACATATATAGCAGTATTATTGGGTTTGGATTCTTTTATCATCATCATTATCAACCCTTTATGCTGAATGAAGTAGATAATTAGGTTACATAAACTAAGAAAATTGGTTAAGTTAATTATTTATAATAATGTGTGTTAGTTTCTTAAAATATCTATTTCAACCATCATCTTTATTGATGAAAACTCTCTTTAATATATGTAATTAATAGAGATAACTTGGAAGAAATTTTATAAATTTGAGAAATAAAGTAATATGAAATTTTACGTTTAGGGATAAAGCAAATCTTTCAATTAGCCCTTACAAGAGTGTCATTTTTTTTTGTTTTACCAGGTGGCCAAGATTGTCTATATACTTTGTTTTTCTTGATATTGGAGTGCAATTTGTACATGCTAGAGTCTGATATGAACTATAAGAAAAGTACACAGTGAAGCAAAACAGAGAATCTGAACTCCCCTAGCTTCAAGATTCCTCAGTAGGAATCTCACCTCCTCTAACTTCAAGATTCTTCAATATGACCCATAGGGAGGAGCCTACCTTTGAGGGGCCAGGTTGAAGACCCAAAAGCCTTTTTACATAACGGCTTGGTCCTGAAACCTAGGGTTATAAAAATCTATAAATTATATAATATTACAATCTACAATTCAAACCATAAATTTCTACTTTTAACAATCCAAACAATAACTCAAACATACTACTTACAATTTGAATCATAATTCATAGAATTTACAAACTAAAATTCATCGTCTAAATTCTAAACATTAACTTCTTGGGATTAGTATTAAATGAGTGTTTGGAAACTATAAAACTATAGTTTCAGAAGCTCGATTCTGCAAGTTGGGATAAAACTCTTATTATATATTTATCTTATAAATCATAAAAATTATTCTCTATAAGTTAATCCAAACGTGCACTAAGTGGTGTTCTAGAAAACAAATTTAAAAATTAAAATAAAAAACCGGAGCACCCTTTTTAAATATGGGCCAAGCAGGTAAGAGGCTTATGTTAAGCTAAGAATTATAGTATGATGAACATATTTAAAAAGAGTATATAGATTTAAAGAATGCCTATAAATGGCACTACGCCTCCGGTCTTAAATGTAAGATCAAGTTTCTCTTAAAACTATATCCTATATTTGGGTTTCTCTTTAAACTATATCCAACATTTGGGATAGGATAGTATTGCATATGGAGAAGTATAGAATGCTATAGATGATGTGAGAATGAGTGGTTGCTTTTAGTGGAAGCAGTGTTGAATGGTTTGGTGGTAGTTGCTCATATCCATCGCTTATTCACTAGTGAAATTTGCTCACACCCATTGCCTTGCTAATCCTTTTTTAAGTGTTATTATCCCTATATATGCACATGTGTGCTTGTCATAACCAGGTATCTAATATAGAAGACAAAAAATAGTTGAGAGTTATCTTTAATTATTGATAATTTAATACATGCTTTGACAAATCAAAATTACTTTAATATCTTTCTTTACTTCATCTTTGGGTCGTTTGCTTCTTAAATTGTTTTCATTCCACCAAACAAAAGAAAGAAAGAAAGAAAGAAATATATATTCCTTTTTTATTCCAGAACATTATTATATTTTTTAGTTTTATTTCCATTATCATAAAAAATAGTACTCTAACCACCACACAGTGCCCTAATATATTCCAATTATGCATGTTCAAAATGAAGATAGTTGCGACTGTAATACTGCCTCCAATCCTTATATAATACAAGATCTAGTTGATTTTTTTTCTTTAGAGATTAAAGAAGTTGAATAAATTACTTTAAAATATTTTTATTTATCTTTTTTATACCAAACTAATTTGTCTTACTTATAAATTGATATATAATCAAATAACACACGACATATGCTATAATTAACTAACTTATATAGCTTTCTTAATCTTTTCAATAAAATCAATTGGATCTTATATTAAGGACTGGTGGAAGTACCTACTTTTTTTTTTTAAATGTCTTTTCTGGTTTGTTTAAACTCGCATTTAAGGTAAGTCAAATAAAAAAAATGCAAATATATTTTTTTCCCAATAAAAACTGCCAATAAATTAAGCCATCCTTTTGGGGCTTTTGTTTATAAGAGAACATGTTTGCAGTGACCATTTTTAAAATAGACTTGAAAGTTTTCCCAAAAAAAAAAAAAGAAAAGACCTGAAAGGGATTTATAAACTTTCTTCAAGTTGGCTAGATCTCAGTATCCAGCATATGCAAGTTGGGACTATTTTATTCTTTGATGTCAAATTTCATTAACTCAAGAATTAAATCATTGACTTTTAACGCCTACAAATTTATTTGGGTTCCTTTCATTTAATACATTTTTTTTTCACTTTACTCTTTTGTAGACATTGGCCCTTGTATAAGAAATGCTTTAATTTTTTCCTTTCGCAAAGAAAATAATTATCAGTGAAGTGCTATCAGATTGAAAAATATTGAGACGATTTTATTTTTCAGGCACTAAATTAATATATATTCTTCCTCTGAATGACCGGATCATGAGTTTCACTTCTTAAATATAATTTTGCTTGTGGATTAGTTAGTTATTTTTTTTTTTGCCGAAAAGAGAATCAATTTTATTAATCACAAAAAAATCAATTACAATCACTAATAGCCGCATCCAAAAAACACTCAAAAAAACCTACATACAACCTACCACACATCTCACAAAACAACAAAACAAAATAAAATATCTAGTACATATTAGAAGCTTACAGTTACTCAGCCTACTCCTTTTCGCACTAAAACATTAGGGGCAGTAAAACTCACAGTCTTCCTCCAATTCGCTAAGTCAGCCTGCAAAATCTCAGTCAAGAGAGGTGGTGCTATTGCTAGCCACCCATTGGGTTCCAACTCTCTGCTACTAGCAGTTGCCAGAAAGTCTGCAACATGATTACCTTGGCGAGCAACCAAGGAAAATTCAGTATTCGGCCTCTTCTCAGCGATTGCCAGGATTTCCTTCAAAATAGGCACACATTGCCATTCTGCCCCTTCCACATATTTATATACAATATGCTTTATTAGTATCTCACTATCTGTTTCAAGACAAATTTGCTGATTAGCAAATCTGTCACAGATCAACAATGCCTCCTTCATAGCTAAGCATTCAGCTTCAAGTGATGTAGAAACAGCCACCGACTTCACCATACCACCCAGATATTCCCCTGCGCTATTTTTACTCACTAAGACAATGCCCGCCTTCCCACTCATCCTTAAAAAAGCCCCATCCATATTAATTTTTATTCTACCTTCCACAAGTGGTTCCCATAGAGCTTTCCTTTCTAATTTCACATTCTACTTTCTGCATATACCAGCAATACTTTCTTGTTTTGCCATCCAAACTTCACTTACTAACATTGATGCAGTACTAATCACACGTTCTGCATCTATCCTTGTTCCATTAAACACACTATCACATCTAGCTTTCCATATACCCCAACATGTTGCAGCTACTAAAGCCTTACCTCCTTCATCAATCCTATCCCTACCAATAGTTTTTCACACCAATTCCTAACGCTGGTTATTTGTTGTATATTAATCCTTAATGCTAATGGACTGCCGAACCAGCATCTGCTTGCCCAAGGGAAAATTAAGATCATATGCTCTATGGTCTCAGGTTCTTCACCACAGATAGGACACAAATAATCTTGGCTACACTTCCTTTTACATAAAGCTACCCTTGTGGCTAGAGCATCATTCAACATTCGCCACAAGAATTGCCGGATCTTCGGGGGAACATGTATTTTCCAGATACATCTCCAAAGCTACCCAACTACCACTGAAGAGCTGCTAGGTCTAAGAAGCCTCATTTCCTTTATAGACCCTTTTGTCACACAATAGCCAGATTTCACAGTATATTTCCCATCCTTACATGCAAACCATATTGCTTCATCCTTCGTTCCTGACCTTGGTATTTGCAGCTGCATGATATTTTCCTTTTCAACCACAGATAGTTTCCTAGTAATAGCATTAAGGTCCCATCTACCATCCTTAATAAGATTAGCTACCTTTAATTTCTTCTCATTCTCACTTAACTCTCCTTCAACCAGTCTTTCGTTCTCTAAACCAGGGACCCACCTATCACCCCACACCTTAATTTCTCTACCATCTCCCAACCTCCAAAACAGCTCTTTCCTCAACAATTCCCTTCCTTCCAAAATGCTGTTCCAACACCATATAGGCTTACCACCCTTCTGTGCATCCATGAATCCAGTTTTTGGGAAATAGATTCCTTTCAAAATCCTACTCCATAGCTCATTAGGATTTTGTAATAGCCTCCAAGCTGTCTTTGCCAACAAAGCTTTATTAAAAGCTTGAAAGCTGTGAAAACCCATGCCCCCTTCCTTCTTAGTTCGTGTCATCACATTCCAATTCCTCCAATGAATTTTCCTACCCTCCTGATCATTGTGTCCCCACCAAAATTCTGATATCATACTGTCAATTTCCTTATAGCATTTCAGAGGGAATAAGAAGCTAGACATCGGATACATTGGGACTGAATTAGCAATTGCTTTAATCAACACTTCCTTCCCAGCAAATGTCAGCATCTTCTGTCTCCAACCTTGCAGTGTCATCTTTATTTTCTGCTTTACAAATCCTAGTGCTGCTGTCTTTGATCTTCCCCACACAAGAGGCAACCCTAAGTATTTACCAGGTTCACTTGAAGCTTTAATGCCTAACACCTCTTCTACTTCCCTCCTAACTTCCATCGTTGTATTTATGGAAAAGAAGATGCATGACTTGTCTAAATTCATTTCCTGTCTTAAGGCCGCACTAAACAAGCTTAATATTAGCTTTAATGCCATACAATTCTACTTTTCAGCTCTAAAAAGAATAGCACATCATCAGCAAAAAAACAATGAGACAAAACCGGGCCTCCTCTTGACAGTCTAATACCCTTCAATTCACCAGCAGACACATGATATTGCACCATTAGAGATAATACATCTACCATAATAAGAAAGAGATAGGGAGATAAAGGATCTCCTTGCCTTATTCCTCTCTTAGGACTAATCTTTGCAACTCTCTTCCCTGAAGCCATTAGTTCAAGCTCAATGGAAGTTACACACTCCATTATCCACCTTACCCATGTAGCACAAAACCCCATCTTAAGCATACTCTCCATTAAAAAACCCCAATCCACACGATCATAGGCTTTACTTAAATCAATCTTTAATGCTAACTCACTTCTCACACCTTCCTTTCTTCGCTTTAAGTATTTAAAAGCCTCATGAGCTATAATGACATTGTTTTGAATCAGCTTTCCCGCCACAAAAGCTCACTATTGTTCAGAGATATATTTGCTCATTAGACTCCTCATTCTTGTAGTCATGATTTTTGCAATGATTTTATAAGATACATTGCAAAGTCCAATTGGCCGAAACTAGGAGACTATTTCAGGGTTATCAGTTTTTGGCACTAATACAATATGGGTTAAGTTAACCTTCTTAAGATCATACTGACCCTAAAAAAAACCCCTAATCCTATTGCATACTTCCCCTTTGACTTCACACCATGCCCGTTGGTAAAATAGAGCTGTAAATCCATCTGGACCTGGGGCCTTAGTAGATCCCAGTTCAAAGATAGCTCTCTTAATTTCTTCATTTGTCACTGTTGCAGTCAACTTATAATTCTCCTCCTCAGTTACCACTCTATTCATATAGCTCAACACTTCCTCTATTTGTTAACACTTCCTCTATTTGTTCTGTTTTCCTGTCAGCAAATAGATCATTATAATATTTCTCAAACATTTTATTTATATCTTCAGTTTCTTCTAACCATACTCCCTTATCACTTCTCAATCTCAATACTTTATTTCTCAATCTTCGCTGAATTACAGTGGAATGAAAGAATTTTGTATTTAAATCACCATTCTTTATCCAATTTAGCCTAGATTTCTGCCACCAAAATATTTCCTCACGGCTCCATGCTTCCTCAATTTTTTAAAGTAATTTTTCTGTTTCAGAGGCCGTCTCTTTCGTCCATAGACCCCTATAGCATTCTTCTAGTTGACCTTTCAATTCATCAATTAGTTTCCTACTGTTTGGAAACTCCTTCTTGCTCCATTCTATTAATATCTTTCTGCACTTAGACAACTTCTATACAAAGTTATCAATCCCATTAGCCATCATTCCTTGTCCCACTTCCCATCCCCTCCTAACAGTGTCCTGAAATTGTTCATGTTCCACCCATGCTGCATTGAACTTGAACAATTTAGCAATTTTTTCTTCTTTAAAATAGCAATAAACTAGTAGCATATGATGGTCAGAACCTATTGGTTCATTATGAAAAACCTGAGCTTTATCAAATTTCTCCCTGAAAGTGATATTACCATAACCCTTATAAGAATCCGCTCACGTATGTTTGCCTCCCCAAGTCTTTTATTATTCCAAGTAAACCTTGCTCCCTTAAATCCCAGGTTAATAAGCCCACAGTCATCAATCATAGTCTGGAAGCTTAATATTCTTCTTACATTAATTGGCCGCCCCCCTTCCTTTTCATCTTGAGACCCTACCTCATTGAAGTCGCCAATGCACAGCCACGATCTTCTCACTCCTCGAGACAGAGATCTTAGCCTTCTCCAAACAACAGCTTTATCATCTTTTAGGGCACCATACACAAAAGTGAGAAAATCTGGTATTTGTAATACAGAATTTTTCACCTTCACATGGATTAAATTTTTTGACTGATATAAAACTTCCATATCTATCCCTTCACACCACCAAAGCGCTAAACCACCAGACCTCCCATAAGGATCAAAATAAAGCTTATTTTCTAAGCCTCAAGCTCTCCTTATCTTTTCCAACTTCCTACTCTTCATTCTTGTTTCCATTAAGTACACAATAGAGGGTTTGAATTTCCTATTAAAGTCTTTAAGACTCTTAACTATCAAGGCAACCCCCAAACCTTGACAGTTCCAAGAAAGGATTTTCATTGATCCATGGGGGCTGTTTGAGGCTAGCCACCCATGCCTTCAGCTTCCACACTTCCACAGCCACTCTCTTCTATATTCATTCCCATTTTATTTTTGTAATTGGTTAATCCACCCTTCCTCTTTCCCTGTTGTGCTCTTCTTATCTTAGCTTTAGTTTTCCTCAAATTACCAACAAAGCTAGATACAACAGATGGTTTTATATCTTCTTTCTTTGCAACCTTCATTCTCTTCCTTAGTTCAGTCTCCGGCTCCTCCCCTGCTTTCCGCTTTAGCCTTAACCTCCCAAGATCTTCTGCAACTGAATGAACTGCTCTTTCTACATACAACACAATTGCTTTCTCATTTGTAGTGTCTTAAGAAGGTTCTTCAACCTTATATTCATGCCCTTCCTCCTTAGACACCATTTGTTTATTATTGTCCTTCACACAATTCACCTCCTTATCACTTCCACTCTTACTTAGAGTATCACCTTTTTCCACACAAGCCCCTGAATTCACGATATCTTTCCTATTATTATTTGAGACCACAGAATCACTATTAGTGTTTGTCTCCTTATCTACAACCTTCCCGTTCATACCTTCCAATATAATGGTAGAGGCTGCCCTTGGTTTTCCCTTTCCAATACTAGGACTAATTGAAAAAATATCCATGCTATGACCATACTCAACCTCTTTAGCCTTTTGCCTCTTTTCTTTCAATCGCCTCCATTTAATATTAACCTCAGCCCAACCCTCCTGAACTATGACTAAAGCATCTTCCCATGTTTTCACCTGCTCAGTAACAGTCCAAGGGCCAAACCGAGGTAGAGTATGATTATGGATTAGTTAGTTGATTGTATAGTTTTTAGGTTAAAGTATACATTTGGTCCTTTATGTTTGCTTCAAGTATCATTTTAGTCCCTTTAGTTTATAAAGTGCACTTTTAATCCCTTAATCTTAACACCGTTAGTCTGGCTTAACGAAAAATACCGACTCAACAAATTTAAGCGATGACTGTGCAACTAAGTACTGATTAAGCATGCATGTATGATAAATTAATTTTTTAAAAACCTATAAATTGAAAAAGATTTAATCTTTACGGACTAGTTTACCGCTTCTCATTAACAATCCCTCGATCCCTAACTCATCCCTTCGGCTTCGATCCCTCCATCCCTAACTCATCCCTACTGCTTCAACATCTCATCCGAAGAAATAACCAGTCCTTGAAACGTCAATCTTGTAAGTCTGTTGTTTTTCCTTTTTATATGTACTATTGGTTGCATCCATTCTTGCGGAGATTATCTAATTTCTTCTTTATTGCCATTAAACCTAAAACATAAAATTACATAGAAAGTAATATTACAAACCATCCCATAACCTAGAATAAAATCCTAGGTGAACAATACTGGCAAACTAAAAGAAAAAAGAAGACAGCATCCTAATATCATTATGCGTCAAAACCCAAAGGCATATTTCTGAATATGAGAAACTGAGCTTTAGACAAATTGGAGTCTTCCATATTAAAAAAACTCCTAATGATTCAAATAATCTACAGATGCAACCTTGTGATTATGAAGAATCCACCCAAACCTAATCTAAAATAATGAATTACGAAGAGATGAATTAGAGGTGAAGTTGCCAGGCATGGAGAAGCTTGTGCGTTCTTGAAGAGGAGAAGACACTTTCTTTTTTCTTTTTCCCAGATTTATATTTATTTTAAAATATAAACATATTAAATTAAAGAATTAACATGTAGTTATGCTTAGTCAGCGGTTAATTGTGCAGCCATCACTTAAAATTGCTGAGTTAATATTTTCCGTTAAGTCAAACTAACAGTGTTAACATTAAGGGATTAAAAATGCACTTTATAAACTTAAGGGACTAAAATGATACCTAAAGCAAACATAGAAGACCAAATATACACTTTAGCCTAGTTTTTAAATATAATCCCAGGCTCCCAGCCATATGTAGCCGCCAGGAAAGTCAAAATACTAAGACAATATCATAAAGGTAAGCGGTATAATTAAGGAAAAGGAAATGTCTCCGTTTAATATATTTAAGCTTCAATAATTTCATAGAATTTAATGCAAAATAAATTTAAAATTAAATCAGCTGCAATAAGTGGTTTTTAAGTTAATTAATTAGAGGTTATCGACGTCTTTCATATCTTTATTTCTCACTTATAATTTATTTACTTGGATAAAAAATATTTTAAGCATCGAAATATTGTAAAGTAATGTTGTTGTTGTTGTTGTTATACAACAGCTATAGATATATTTTTAAAAAAATTACAGAACTAGAATAAAATCGTCTCTTAAGTTTTAAAAGGATATAAAATAGTAGTACTGTGAAAGAAATATTTTATGTACCTTGTATGAAAAGTGGGCACAAAGTTTCCAATTTGTATGGAGCGAAAGTAATCTCAAGCGGGAGGGATTCTTCACAGATCAGAGAAACTAAGTTGGCTGGGCCGACAGGCCGAAATAAATGACTTCAGTTACTATTTTAATAATATAATTAAGAGAAAATTAATCTTTTAATCCCTTAACTATTAACGTATTTATAACTAAGTCCTTTAACTATAACTTGATGCGACTCAGTCCCTAAACTTTTAACTTGTTTATGACTCAGTTCTGATTTTTTTATTGTTTTATATTTCCGTCCTTTGTCATCATAGCTAGAGCCGGGAATTTGGGCTGAACCCATCGGGCCGGCCCGTTTAGGCCCGAGCCCTTCAAGGGCCGAGCTTATGATTTAGAGGTTAAAAAGAGAAGCGGGCCTAAAAGGGCAGGCCCTGCAACCCTAAGGGCCGGCCCTTTTAGGCCCGTTTAATATTTTTTAAAATAAATTAATAAATATAATATCATTATATCAAATTATCAATATGAGAGACACTTAAGTACCTAATAGAGTAGTAATAACAGGCAAACACTTATTAATTGGTTTGATTTATTTAATTTTCTACAATGATTTATTAATTTAAACTTTAAAAAATAGGCTAATTTGGACATTAGATGATTATTTTAACTAAAAATTTATGAGTTTTAAAAATAATGTATATCAATTTAAAGCAAAATAATAAATAAATTGTAAAACTTGAAAAAGAAATTTTTTTGAATTAAAATGAGTTTAGGCCCTATAGGTAATAGGGTCGAGGGCCCAGAAAATATTGCACTTTTTAGCAAATGGGCCCAAGCCCATGAAGCGCCGGCCCGTATTCCCGGCTCTAATCATAGCTCAGTCCTACTTGACAAAAATAGCTAATTTGACCCTTCCACCTAAGCTCTACCTGTTTTCCTTTATTTTATAAAATTTAACCAAAAGAAGGAAAGCCACTGTACCTGCGCAAATACCTTCTTTTGGTTAAATTTTGTGAAAAAAGGAAAAAAAAAAAAAAAGTGGAGCTTAAGTGGAAGGGTCAAATTAGCCATTTTTGCTAAGTAGGATTGTGTTATGATGACAAAAGATGGAAATATAAAATAATAAAAAGATCATGGACTGAATTATAAACGAGTCAAAAGTTTAAGTATTGATCCGTTCACATGTATGATCATTATAATTTTTTTTATATGACAACATATCCATTTCAGCATCCTCATTTTAGCTACCTCATTTTATATTTATGAAAATATATATACATATGGGTGTATGGGCAGCACGCATATATATATATAATTATGGTGTGCCTATATATATCTCGGCTACCTCATTTTGTGGATGTGAGAGAAAAAATAACCATTTACTATATACTCCTATAGAAATTTTAAAAAAAAAAAGCGAAATTATGGTGTACCTATATATCTTGGTGTAAATATGATGCCTATCTAAACTAGTCATAATTGGTCAAGAAAATGAAAATACTCTCGTATATTCGATGAGAGACATCATCTTTGAGTTTTTGGCAAAATCTAGAATGTTGTGGGTTGGTGAGCCTTCATGCTTTTGGGTCCCTTATGAAATTTTAATTTAGAGACATGATTAATAATGAACAAATCACAAGGACCAAATCTATCTACACCCAAAACGTTTCATTCTTCCATAAATCTTTACGGGCAGGTAGTGGCCTACAAGTTTCTACCATATATATGAAATGGTCGTAATTAAATTGTGAAAAATGAATTAATGCATGTTATAATTGCAATATGTATAATGGAGATAGAGTCGGGAAAACGGGGCCGGCCCTTTTAGGCCATGGCCCTTCAAAATTGGGATATTGCAAGGTAAGCTCAGAATTGCAGGATGAATGTGAAATGGAGTCATGTGAGGATCGATCACACACACACACACACAAGAACAAAAAAAGGGAAATATTGCAGGGAATTTAAGTCTTGCATGGTGGCGGCACTTGAATTTCCTGGCAACTAAACCTAACATTTGGACAAATTAAAGACACACACACACACACACACAACATTCGTTTTTCAACTTCATCTCATCATTTTCCATATCTTATTTCTTCTCTTCTAGATACTAATTTTCTCTCCTTAATTACTTTCTTCCAAACCCTAATTTCCTCATTATGGCGGCTTTGTTCCCAGTGAGGACTATTCATTGCCGGCTTGTACTACTATAATAGAGACTTTTTACAACAGATAAAATTGAATTTTTGGTTAATTTTCATCATATCAAAATTTTAGCCTAGATGTGAACATACCATAGACGATGTTAATATAAAGACTTTATTCCATTGGTTGTTAAACCAGTATAGAAAAAATGTCTTTATTTAAAAATTTTACAGAAAAAGACAGATAAAACTATTAAAAATGTTAAAGGACATTGAGGTGATTCCAATTTAAATATCCCTGTAATGTGTTAATGCTTAATTTATCTTTTTTGAAATTAAAAAAAAAAACATTAACTTTATTTTGAAATTCAACTTTATTCTTATTTTATATAACATTATACCATGTGAAAATAAAGCCTATTTAATAGTAAATAAAAAAATAAAATTATATATTCATATAAAAAATTTCTCCAAACCCGCTGCAGCTGGGTAATATTTAAAAGTGTCTTTCTCTTCCAGAAGAAATCATGCGATAAAGCAAATTTTATAGTAATAAGGAAGTCAAGTCAACATTTGTTCACGCTCTAATGATCTCTATCCTTGGCTCTATCTTCTTCTTTCTGCCTCCTCCTACTCTATATATTCTCCAACGCTCACCTTCCCTCTTTTTCCCAAGCACAGCCACCAACCATGGAGTTGCAGGTGGCCCCACCCCTCCCTCCGCCCGACTTCTTCTTCCACAGCAACTGCTCCTCCCCTTCCTATCTCACCGCCCCCTCCAGCCCCGGCCACCACCACTTCCCCAATTTCTTCTTCAGCGCCCCCGCCAGCCCCTCCTCCTCTCTCCCTACTTCTCCACCTTCCGCCTCCCCTGGTGCCGCCGCCGCGACCGGAAATGATCAAGATTTTGAGTTCGATTTCAGTGGCCACTTACAGAGAACTTCTCTCTCGGCGGACGAGCTCTTCGACGGCGGAAAGATTCGCCCCTTGAAGCCTCCACCGTCGCCCCGGTGGAAGCCTGACGTGTCCAATGGAAAGACAATCATTCAGCATCGAAGAGATTTTGGTTCTGACTCGTTTGAGAAAACCAGAAAAGTGGAAGAAGATCAACAGATAAGAGGGAGATCGGTAAGGGCTTCTTCGTTCTCATATTCATCGGAGAATTCCCAGCGTAAAGGAAACAGATCCGTGTCTCCTTTCAGAATTTCCGTCGACGACGTCTCGGATCAGGACTTGTCCCAAGCAAAAGCGACTTCTTCTTCTTCAACAAGAAACACGACAAAATCATCGTACGCTTCGTTCTTGTCATCACTTTCGTTCGCGAAAGGGTACAGAAAATGGAGACTAAAAGATTTTCTACTGTTCCGGAGTGCATCGGAGGGACGAGCCTCCGGAAAAGACCCTTTGAGGAAGTACTCCGTTCTGTCGAAGAAGGCGGAAGAGGAAGAGAGGAATAGCAGTTTCCGGTCGACGGAGAGCTCCGGCTCGGTGTCATCAAGACGGAGAGGACCGGTTTCGGCCCATGAATTGCATTACACAGTGAACCGGGCGGCTTCGGAGGAGATGAAGAAGAAGACAGTTTTGCCTTACAAGCAGCTTGGACCGTTAGGATGCCTTGGATTCAATCCTACTGTTCGTCGTATCACTAGCTAGCCAAATATATATTATATATGTAATCCACATTTCTGGTTCATTTATCTACTATTCTTCATCTTCTTCTTCTTGGTCACCATTTTTTTCGGGTGGGAAGAAAACTGATTTTGGTCAAGAAGAAGCGTGGTGGCGTGCTGATCTTTCGTCTTGTCTCTATAATTGTACTATCTATTGCACACAAGAGATCAATGTAAATTTTTGGTTTTTTTTTTTTGAAAAAATAAACTATGATCATATAGTAGCCTTCGGATGATATAATTGTCATTAACTTATATTTTGAAAACCTTGTTGTACCGTAGGTTTATAATCAGTTATTAATCACAAATTGCTTACAGTTTTTAATGCTTACAATATAATGAAGATTTTGCTTTAAAAAAAAAAAAACTAGATATGATGGAGATAAATCTTCTATTACAGTTTAAAAATGCTTGTTTCATTTTCATTGCGTGAAGGAGCAGTGGTGTTTTCAAATGAAACACTCAACTCCTTTCAAAAATAATAATAATAGCAGCAGCAGCGGGCTAGCAGGCAGGGCAATAACTTTAATTATTTGTGTGATAAATATGTCCCTAGGGTACATGATATTGTTTTTACAGACCCATTTTTTTATCTTAATTATATGATATATTCACAGGTTTGACTTGGGAAAACAAAGCTTAACAAAACAAAAAAGCGCTTTTGTTGGTTGATATCTGGATAACTTCAAACGAGACAAAATTTTTCTTGCGCACAACATACATAAAATTGCTTAAAATAAGCCAATGAATCCAAATAACATATAGTACGCGTGTGTGAATATATTGATGAGTTTCGAGCAAAAAAAAAACAAAAGACAAAAGAAAAAAGAAATATATATATATATATATATATTGATGAGTGAGATGATCGATATATTGCTTAGGCTAACACTAACTGTACCTGCTATAATTAAAAGAATAACAATGTCATTTATATATATATATATATATATATATATAATTTTAAGAAGTCATTTGATGTAAATGAAGTAGTAGGGACGAGACAGGAGACATGCATGCAAATAAAAGCTAACCCTATCTATCTAAGGCTTTATGTAAAGGCTACTTATGTCGATTCAATAAGAGACCCCTTTGAAACTATGCAATTATACTGCTTTCCCTTCTCTCTCTTCCCCCCCCCCCCCCCCCTCTTTTTCTTCATTTATTTTCTTTAGAGATTACACATAACGTCATAATAAAATATTGCAGAAATGATAATTATATTGAAGACTTTAATTGTCGTTTATGTTAATGACAATTAATATTGCTTTAATATTTATAAGAATAAATGTTTATATCATTGAGCGTAGTACAAAGTGTGCGTACATGAAGAATTAATCAATTCTTTTTTCTTTTTTTTTATACAAAGAAGCAGCCAACCACACAAACTACGTCTTATCCTTCAGAATAATTTGTAATTCTATATATATGCGCATGCATATATGATAAGGTTATTCTTTCTGAAATATGAAAATAGTTTAGTAATATTAAGAATGCTACAAACAAACTAACTAACAAATATAGCTAGAAAAGGAAGTGGGGACTAGAAAAGAGGCATGCATGCAAATTAAAGTTTGCCCAACCTTTATGTAAATGCTACTTGTGTCGATTCAACAAGAGACCCTTTTTGAAACTATATATATATATATATATATATATGCTTCTTATTAAAATCTTAAAATTATAATCATAATTCGGTCTTCCTAATTTCGTTAATACATATGAATGAAAAACATTGATGTAAAACAAAGAACGGGAAGGGGCTGTTTGGATGTCACCAAAAGGAAATTGAGAGTGTGGAGGGGAGTACGAGATAAAAGAGAGGAAACATAATGTATGTTTGGGAACAATTATTTTTTGAATATAAGTGCTTCTTAAACAAATCGAGATAAAACTCTTCTCACATACTTACCTCGTATACTGTGAATCACGATTTATAAGTACTTATCACCCAAAAATAAGCTATTCCAAACGAGCACATAGTAGAGAAGAGGAAACCGAGAAAGAAAACAACTATATGTAATTTAATAATCAATCAAGCCTAGTTTGAAAATGAAACCCTAGATTTAATTTATAGTAATATTTTTAAGAAGCGTCAATATTAATATTTTTTCTTTAATATAATAGTCATTAATCAATGGTTTTATTTAATGATACGGCAAGAGGAGAAAAAGAAAAGAAAATGATATTGTGCACCACAGAAAATTTGTGCAAAGTGTTGTGTGTGTATTGGCTATGTAGCTTTTGTTTGATGATAAGTGTGGTCGTAAGCTATTGATTCTGTTGGTGAATAATGATTAAAGTAACATTCCGTATTTTGGCCGAAAAATGATTGTGAGAGTATAGATTTAAACAAACCCAATTAACATAATCCATGATTAATATCTCTAGATTTATAGGGTTCTTAGCCTAAATCAAATCCCATTAAATAAATTAATAATATTGAGTCCTTTATGTAGGTAAACATTTCAGTAAAGGATGAAAAGCATACTTCGCACTCAAAATTCAAGCAAGCATATTCTTTAATTAATACTCTCTTTATTTCTTTTTTAAACCATCTCACACAGATGAATAAAATAATTAAGTTTATTTGTTGCAACTATAAATTTTCAAAATATACCTTGAATTAATAATGCATTGGACACTCATTATGACCTACTCTAGTGTTTTTTTTTAAATAGGTACAAGTATCTTCTTATTGAAAGTAACATAACCATATCTGATACACCGACGGATAGTAAATATGGGTATCACTTCCCGTACAGATTTTAGGCATAAATAATAACATTAATTACTCTTAACATTATGTAAAATGTATGCCTTGTACTAAATTGAAGCATAGATCCCAACAAATTCTGTTTTTTAATTTGAAATGGAGGGGGTATCTAATCTAGTTAATTGGTTTCTCTAGTGGTTGGAGGAAATTGAAGATTAATTGACATCATCGGCCAATCAACTATCACATGGCGGACATGGAATTGAATTTGTTCTTATTAGTCTTCACAATAACTTTAGCAGTAATAAATAGATTTACTATAAATTGTAAAGTCATGCAAAGGTAACACCGTAATACTATTTTTTTTTTTTGATAAGTGATAACGATATTTCATTACTATAAGGATAGGAAATTACACAATCCAACAAAAGAATAAAAAAGGCCACAAACTAAAGGCCTAAAATATAAAATCTAACCACAATAACAATAATAGCCATAATAATAGCCAAACTAGCAGAAAAGAGCACCGTCTCTTCACCGGAATCTGCAGTAAGAAAATTGCCGTCACCGGCAATGACGCCATAGTAAGAAGTGGTGATTCAAATGAACCTATCCCAAAGGATCCACCGCTCTGATAGGCAAATAAACCATCAATAATGGTTTTTGAATAGTATGAGAGAACCCATACAAACAGAACACCCACAGACACCCGGCTCAAATTCGGCATAGGAGCAGGAAGAGAACTTACCATCAACCACCCACTGAACAACGCCTCTTGGTGATGCATATGACCAATATTAGCGCCTTGGATCTGCCACCATTTAACAATCCTAACAACGGTCCTCTGAGGAATAGAGCATAGGGCAACCGCGACCATCAACAAAATCCTTTCCCCAAAAATGCAAATCCGAGCCACCAAATTAGGATCTGATCCATCAACTTTCAAGCTAACATCCAACCAAGAGGTGTAATAATCATATTCCTCAGATCTGTTTATTACCCTAAAAACAAAGAACACCACCACTAAAACCCAAAACCACAAAACAACTAAAAAAAGACGGATGTTCCCTTTACCGACGGAGACCGCCGGGGAGGGAGACGCGGTAACTCCAACTCGCACAAAGACGAGGAAGGAGACTCTCACTGCCTCAAGAAGGATCTAAAGAAGGAGAGGGAGAAGCTCTCACCGACATAGAGAGGGAGAGAGGGGGGGGGGGGGGGAGGAGAGAGCACTCTTTTGTTCCGCTTTTTCGTAATACTATATATGATATGTCATACTACTATAGCTTTTAAAGCCCCTAATAATTTATAATGTGCCAAAGGGGGGGCAGTTAACAGAAAACATAGACAAGTAATTAGAGAAGTAAAACTCATCAGGAGTGGCCAGATATCACCAAGATTACGTTAATAAATTGAATTTGGATGATTACTTCAAGAGATTGGCTAGCACGCCTTTGACTGCTTTTTGTCTGTTTTCGTTGATTTGAAAAGATTAAAATGTTGGTGTAAGATTGCATTCAAAGGCAAAAAGTTTAATTGCATTGAGAGTGGGTGGCATTAGGGACAAATCAATCATTGTTATTTAATAATTAAAAATACTTAATCAAACAATCCCAGGCCAACTCTCTACTTGTTTTGTATCTAATCAAATAAAATAACATTAAAATAAACAACGAGACACATCAATTCGCTTTTGCTTATTATATCTTGCCTCATAATTGAGTTGTTAGGCAAGCTATGCTAATTTGGAAAGTATATAATTTTATCATCATTCTCAATTAATTTCATTAGCTAGGACTAGAATGAATATGTCTCTAAACTCGTTTAATAACATGACACGCTTTCAATAACTTTTTGAAAGAGAAATAGTCTTTTTATAAAAAAAAAAAAAGAAGAGAAATAGTTCACCACTACAAAAGAGAGGTCTAACAACACTGATTTTAAAGAATACTTTAAGAAGCATCAAAGCTTTCAACGTCATTAAAAGTATCTATCACTATAAAAAAAAAAAAGATAATTTCTAGCGGTGCATTTATAGCGGTTAAAATAAAGCGTTACAAATATCAGAATTTGTAGCGATTTTAAGCAACACCGCTACAAATTTGCAACGGTATGCTTCGCGTCAAGTGGCGCGTGGGTTAGAGAACGCGATTTGTAGCGGTTTACAAGACATAACCGCTACAAATTTTGGAGCCAAACTCACACCAAATTTGTCGCGGTTATTTTATAGCGGTTAGTCTATATTAACCGCTACAAATGTGGCGCCAGCTTGGTGCGACTATTATAGCGGTTCTTTTGTAACGGTTTTTACAATAGTAACCTCTATGGAATTTAGAGGGCTGCCTTTTTGTAGCGGTTACAGAGAACCGCTACAAAATTTAACTGGTATTTGTAGCGGTTACAGTGTTTAATCGCTACAAAATGCATTTAAAATAAATATTTATTAAAAATAAATAAATAAAACATTTGTAGCAGTTTATATATAAAAATACTACAAAATATAAATATTTGTAGTGGTTAAATGGATGAAATCGCTACAAAGTGATATGTAACTTTGTAGCGGTTTGAGAACAAAACCGCAACAAATTGAACATTTGAAATTTGAAAAATTTTAATTCCCGCCAATGGTTATGAATATTTGTAGCGGTTTCTCAATACTAGCCGCTAGAAAATATTCATTTAAAATGTGACTATTTTAATTCCCGTCAACAGTCATGAACATTTGTAGCGGTTTTTTTGACATAACCGCTACAAAGTGTTTTCTACATTGAAAATTTGAATTTCAAATCCTATCAACGGTGGTGAAAATTTGTAGCTGTTTTTATCATATAATCGCTACAGAATGCATTTGAAATAAATATTTATAAATAAATGAATGATTTTTTAGCTGTTTTTATCAATGTTATTTGACCCGGACCGGACCGGCCGAACCGGCCTGAAAACCGGCGACCTGGGCACTAAACCGGTCCGAGTCAAATTTTTTTATTTTAAAATATATTTTTTTATTTTTCCTTTAGAATTTCATACTATAAGCCTAAAATATTCCATTTCTCACCGGTTTGGTCCCGGTTTAGCTCCGGTTTAACCCACTGACCCTTGACCCAGTACCCCAACCGGTTCACTGACCGGTCTGGGTTTAATTACCTTGGTTTTTATATAAAAACTGCTATAAAGTAAAAATATTTGTAGCGGTTTTACAAACAAAACCGCTACAAATTGAACATTTGAAATTTAAAATATTTTTATAAAAAAAATTCTGAAAAATATTTGTAGGGGTTATGAAACCGCTACAAAATCAAATAAAACTGCTACAAGTGTGAAATATTTTTATAAAAAAAAACTCAGAAAAATATTTGTAGGGGTTATA
The DNA here is from genome assembly GCA_963210345.1 of Inga oerstediana. Lineage (NCBI taxonomy): Eukaryota > Viridiplantae > Streptophyta > Magnoliopsida > Fabales > Fabaceae > Inga > Inga oerstediana. Next base: position 27,880,810 of record OY723399.1, read on the forward strand.
AAACCGCTACAAAATCAAATAAAACCGCTACAAATGTGAAACCGCTACAAATACTGTCACATAAACCGCTACAAAACTTGTCATATTAACCGCTGCAAGCGCTACGCAGATCTCTATAAATACCCCCAGCACACCTTATTTCAAATACTCCTCCATTTCTTTCAACCCTTCTTCTCTTTCATTTTCTCTCATCTGAAATTTTTTTTAAGAGCCGAAGAGCTGAGTAAGGTGATCAAATATAGTAAAACAATTCTTCGATTTCAATATTTTTTCCCCTCTCATAATATTTATACTCATTATCTGCAAATTCTCAATAATATTACTTATATAAAGTTCATACTTATCTAACTTAATTTAATCATTTTTTATAAATAATAACTATTATCATTTAAGTTACTTAAATAATGAACTATTCAACACAATATTATAACAATGGACTCAAATAATTGTAAAATTTTTTTAAAAAAAGTCACAAAATTTTGTAGCGTTTTAGAACCACTACAAATTTAATCTCAAAATAGTATTAAATTTTTGGCGCTACTTTTGAAATTCCCATTTAAATTTAGTAGCGGTTTTCCAACCGCTATAAAATTGGAGCCAAATTTTCATTTTTCATTTCCCGCCACGCGAAATTGTGGTGCCAACATTTATAGCGGTTTAGTAACCGCTACTAAATTTGTAGCGGTTGTGTTACGTGAGTAGCGATTGTTGTAAACCACTACAAATACGTTTGCAACAGTGGATTTTGTAGCGGTTTTTACAACCGCTACTAATGTTGTTTGTAGTGATTAAAACTGCTACTAATACATATTTTTAACCGCTACTAAATCATATTTTTTTTGTATAGCAGCGACATAGATTAGTTTTTAGAATTAATTTTCTAAATAAAATACCTATGGTGTTTTACTACAAAGTGCCAAAGGAGGTTGGCCACCTCCTTTGGCACTTAATGACTAAAGGATATTGCCTTGGAAGACTGTGTGAAGGCCTGCCAAGTGCCAAGGCCACAGCTATGCCAAGGAGAGAAGCTTTGGCGCATAATAGTGGAAGTGTCCAAGCTTCCACTATTAGGAAAAAAAACTAATCTGCCTATGCCATGTAATTTTTTCAATGGAGTTCGATTAAAAAATCCACCAATACTACGGCAAATATGTTTCTCAAGTCTAATATCTCCATGTTGAATTGAGGGGAAAAAAAGAAGAACCTCTAAAAGCCTAGAGATACTATTGTCTTCTTTTTTGTGTCCATATTATATAAACTTTGTTTACATATAGATGCAATTAAGATCCATCTTCATTTATAATAACTCAATATTCATAGTTATGCAATCATAAACAATATGCAAACACCGACACAGAGTTGGAGGAAAGAAGGCGTGATGCTAAAGGGAGGAATTTTAGATGGAAAGTAGGCTTTAGTCATATAAAAACAGAACAAAGAGCAAAAGCCTAATGAAACATAGAGCACTAGATCTCTCCTATTCATTTGCATATCAGATCAAGTGCTCATATAAAAATCACTAAGCTCAAAGAACTGAAGTAGTTACTATATCTGATACATACCTGTGATTCTTTCCCTCAGAGCGACAATCTGAGCATGGAAGCAGGAAAGGAGAGCCTGACGATGGCGCAAACGCTGAGGGAGGAAGAGTGTAAGGGAAGGAGAAGACAGAGGAGGCAACTGTGCGTGCTCTGTCAAAGGTAGCTGAATGTGAGACGGCTTCTCTCTTTAAAGGTAGCTAGCTGCTATTTGTTCCTCTTTGTATACATGCAATTAGAAAGTGAAGGCAGGAGGTTTTTTCCTACTCCAAAGCTACAACGAGCAGAAGAGGCAAAAGCTAATGATCTAAGGTTCTTACTGAGTCGGGTGAAGGCGCCAGGCACCATAGTAACTGAATTGAAAGATAATGAAGTACGGAATTAGAATGAAAGGTGGATTCCTTATGACATCTGATGTTCCAAAAGCTTCTTGTTTTTTTTTTAAAATACATATAGAAAGTTAAGGTAGCGTCAAAGCTTCCTATTATATTTTTTTTTTAGCCTTTTCTTTTGGGCATATATGACCTTTTTTTTTTAAAAAAAAGTGATGAACTTCAACGAGCTCACTCAATTTTACGCTTCAGTATAAGTGCAAGTAAAAACCAATGACATCAGTATATATCCAAAGATTCATTCAAGTAGATAATATTGGATGTATAGAAAGAAAGAGTAGAGAAGTATGGAAAACATCATATAGCCTTACATTACTTGCAACTATTAAACCTTTACCAATAATAAATGTATAACAATATAATGACTCAAATTAAAAAAAAAACAAAAACTTAATTTTAAAAAAATTAAAAAAAAAGGAGCCTAATGCAAATACAATAGGCATATTACAAGGACTTGTGACTAATCAGAAAGAAACCTAGCTTCGAATGTTAGACAAAATGCAAATGGAGAAGGATACTTTTGTTAGATCTCATGTTTTGATGATAACAAAAGAATAGTTTGAAAAGGAAATGTTTAATAATCAAGCTTGAACTAAGTAATGACAGGAATAAGCTTACTTGAAGTAAGCATGGAAGTAATGAAGATTGGACAAGAGAAAATGCTGAGGAACTTGATCAGTAGCAAATCTTCTAAGGCATTACTCGAGGCGCTACTCGAGTAATGAGACAAAACTTGAAGTAACAGAGGAGAACTTCCAGTAACCTGCCACCATTACTCGAGGAACTACTCGAGTAACAAGGTAAAATTTCAAGGTTGCTCTCGGCCTGCTAATGTTACTCGAGGAGCTACTCGAGTAACCAGGTAAAACTTCCAGTTGCCATCAAGTTTTCTACATGATACTCGAGGAGCTACTCGAGTACCTTTGTTTCCTAAAAAATGGACCTCTCGGCATTTTGTACCACTGCTAATGTTACTCGAGGAGCCACTCGAGTAACCAGGTCAGAAACTTCCAGTTTGCCTTCAAGTTTTCCATGATACTCGAGGAGCTACTCGAGTAACCCTGTATTTGAAAATATGTAACTCTCGGCACTTTGTACCACTGCCAATGTTACTCGAGGAGCTACTCGAGTAACAGACTAAGGTAAGTGAAAAACTTGAGGTTGGTACCGGATTAACTTGATTTCTTCTTATTTCATCAACCTCGAGTACTTACTCTAGTATACAAGTTTTTCATGGTGGATTCCTCGAGTATGTATCCCAGTATGCTCAAATATTTTCAAAGGAAACTTCAAGTCATTACCCGGGTAAGTTATGTTCAAATGTCTCAGTTACTCGAGGTGCTACCCGAGTAACCTATGCAAAAATGTGTGCATTACTCGAGGAGCTACTCGAGTAATGAGGTAAGTGCTCTCGGCATTTTAATCCTGCCAACATTATTGGAGTAGAGCATCGAGTAATCAAAAGTTTTTCAAAGGATTACTCGAGGTGTTACCCGAGTAACTCATAAAGTTGTGAGTGTATTACTCGAGTAGCTACCCGAGTAACTAACTATTCCAAAGGTTTGAAATTTAGTTTACTTCATGCACTACCCGAGTAATCTTATACTTGTTCATTAACTTACAGTTGATAAATGATTTCCCGATGTTACTCGAGGAGCTACTCGAGTAAACTTCAAGTGTTACTCGAGGAGCTACTCGAGTAAGCATACCCAGAAATTTAGAAATCATTCAAACGTTCATTGATTTGTTTCCTATATGATTAACCTTTCATTGTATTAGTATTCTTAGTCTATTTACAGATAAACAATGAAGGAATCACTTCAAGAGATGAAAGTCAAATCAAACGTTCAAATGCCAACCACCGCCAACGAATATTTTTCAAAAACTTGAAAAGTCAACAGTGGCTGCGCACTCACCAACGGATGAAAGGAAGTGTTCCAACGGTCATCACCAACATATCTATATATATGGGAACCTTCAAACAGAGAAGTACAACTAAGCATCCATACGAACGTATCATTAAGTTCATTGCTCTGTTTTCACGTTGAAATTGTATTCATATGCTTCAGTGATTATCATTTACTCTTTGAGAGAGATATTTCATTCAAACTCAATATTTGTTATTGAGATAACTTAAGGTTGTGGAACCTTGAGTTAGGATTGGATTACAACCTGTAAGGGGGAGCGAGTGTCCAGGTGTAAGGAACTTGCTTGTACTGAGGTGCCAAGAACCCACTGAATCTTGGAAGTTATAGTGAAACTCTCAGAGAAGCTCTGAGGACTGGACGTAGGTCAAAGTGGTTGTGACCGAACCAGTATAACTCCCGGTGTACACTTCGGTGATATTTCTCCTTACTCATTACTGTTTTTATTCTTTTGTCAAAGTTTTATATTTTCGAAAGAAATTTCAGTATCACCCAATTCACCCCCCCTCTTGGGTGAAACGCTTGATCTTACAACTTTGACTGACAAGATTCTGTTTTTTTTTAAAAAAATATATATATATAGGAAGCCTTGGCACTTTTTTTGGAATCGCCAAAGCTTCTTATTTTAATTTATATATATATATATATATATATATGAAGCTTTGACGCTTTTTAGAGAAGCGCCAAAGCTTCCTATTTTATTTATTTTTTTATTTTAACCTTTTCTTTTGGATATATGTGGCCTTTTTTTTAAAAAAAAAAGTTGATGAACTTCAAGGAACATACTTAGTTTTACGTTTCATAATAAGTGCAAATAAATACTAGTGACAACAATATATATGATATATCTAATCATTTGTTCAAGTAGATAATATTAGATGTATAGAAAGAAAGAGCAAAAAAATATGGCAAACATCATATAGCGTTACATTGATTACAACTATTAAACCTTTACCAATAATAAATGTGCAAATAGTATAATGGCCCAAATTTTTGAAAAAAAAAACTTAATTTACAAAAATTGAAAAAAAAGAGCCTAATGCAAATACAATAGGCATAGTATAAGGACTTGTGACCAGTCAGAAAGAAATTAAACCTTTGAATGTTAGATAGAATGCAAATGAAAAAAAAAAAGCTTCTTTTGTCAAGCATATGTGTAGGGTTGTAGGAGGATTTTTTTTTTTTTTTTTTTGGCCAGCAGCTGTAGGAAGATTCAAAGAAAGAAGAAATAAGAATGTCATGATGATAGCTTGCTACTAATTTTCTGTTTTTAAAACTATAGGAAGCTTTAGGAAGTGTCAAAGCTTCTTATTGTTTTTTTTAAAAAATAATGTACGTTTTTTATTTTTAAAAGATATGGGAAGAATTACTTTGCAAGATTCCTACGATGTTTTTTATTTTTTTAAAAAAGATATAGGAAGTAAGAAAGCGTCAAAGCTTTCTATTATTATATATATATATATATATATATTTTAAACATATAGTTTATGAACATTATTGACAAATTCTCTTAAGTTTTTTTTTTTTTTGAAAAAATATAGGAAGCTTTGGCCTTCATGAGGAAGCGCGAAAGCTTTCTATTATTTTTTTTTTTTAAAAAAAATTGAAGGCCTTATTTAGCGCTTATTTAGGGAAGTGTTATTAAAGGTTAACGTTAATTGTGACATTTGTAATTATAAACGCTAAAACTTTTAAATAACTTTGATTTTAAAAATTAAATAACTATCTTTGACGCCTTTTTAAAAAAATGCCATAAGAGCTGCGCCATTAAATCCTTTTTTTATAGTATTTGTAGTTACTTTTTTTTTTTTTGGCAGAAAAGAGAACTAGTCACTACACCCTTATGGCTGTGAAAAATTTAATGATATTAGTGGCGAGTTCCTTCAGTCCCTATATTTTCTCATGAAGGTGGGGCTATATGGTTTGCTTCTAATAATTTTGGATTAAGGATGGATCATAACGTAGACATTGCTTTGAGTGACCTTATAACCCACTAGCATGAAATCTCCCCTATAAATAGAAGGTCATAGGTTAGATATTGCTTAAACCGTTAGCACTTGTCCCTTTTATTATTATTTCTCAAAAAAGGGCATTGCCTTGGGGTTTACCTCTGAGGGTATGACATTAGGGAGACTCGTGCAAGGCTGGTCAATGGGGAGACTATCTTATGAGTGTGGACTGATAAAAAAAGGGGGCTTTCTTTTTAGTACCATATATTTATTACATTATAATAGAAATAAATAACTTAAGGATGTTTAGTCTAGTGGTGGGTTAGCTAGACTATAAAACGGACGAACTTTAAATCCCACCTTGTTTAAAAAGATGCTTGGGAAGAGGCATGTTGATCACAAAGTGTCATTTTTTATTAGGCAGTTGCTCAGATATTTGTTAATAGGATCCAGAAAAGGCACTAGACACTAGGTGGCCCAAAGGTTATAATTAATTTTTAATATGTGTGAACTAAATAATTACAAACTTTTAAGTAAAGCTGGTAATATGGGTCGATCATAGGGTTTGGGCTAACTCGCCACGAGTTGAAATAATGTGGGTTCGGACAAAAAAGAACCGCATTAATATGGGTCGATATTTAGCCAACCCAACCCAACCCATAGACTCTGAGTTGGCCGGGCTATTATTTTTCTTTTTTAAAAATTTTTTTATATTACGTTTTTCAAACTTTTTTTTAAACATTATACTGAAATTTTTTTCTACAAATCTAAACCATAAAAAAATTTAAAATACATTACAAAATCATAAAGTGATAATAAAACATTAAATTCAAAGTTTCAAACATCACAGATTAAACATTCATCACAAGTTCACATATTACAAAATAAATATAAATTCAAAAGTTATCATTAACGTTCAATACAATAAATAATTAATTGATATTAATGGTGTTAGGTTACACAATACACTCAGAAAAGTCACATATTTTTTTAAAATAAAATAAAATAAATAAAAACAGTCTAATTCGCCAACTCAGTGGTCCAACCTATCGCAAGTTGGGTCCATATGGGTTAGGGTAAAAAAGAACCGTATCAAAATGGTCCTAATTTTACAGAACCCAAACCACCTATTTTTTTAAATTAGACGGATTCAATCCACAGTTAAAACTCATATTACCAACTCTACTATGAAGTCTTGCCTTTAAAATGGGAGGGAGTATAGACAATGTGGTTGCGATATAACCACAGTAATCATGTGATTTTGTGATAGAAATCCTTGGGGCATTAAATATTTTATTACGTGGTCGGTTGGTTTATTGCATTGTTCTCTAATGCAGACGGGACGCCAGTAAATCAGTCCGGTCCAATGACTCAGTATGGGTCAGGTTTTTGTTTTTTTTTAAATCATTTTTTTATATTTTTTTTAAAATTTCATATTATAAATATAAAATTTTTTATTTTTTATCGAATTAGTTTCAGTTTAGTTCCAATTTGATTCGGATCTGATTCACTAACCCTTAATTTAATACTCAACCAATCCAGATTTAATTATTTTGGTCTATTAGTTGTTGGTTTTGTTTTTTATTTGGAGGGATTAATTTGTGAGGCTACGTTGGGAGGACGGGGAAGCAAATGGGCATGTGTCATGTGAGGTGAGGGGACAAGCGGCAGCGTCGGCCGAAATAATTGACTTTTCAAAGTCAAACGTTGTCTGAGTCAGGAGTCGCTGCGTTCTTCTCCGTCAACAAAACAGTGCGCTTCTTTTTTTATTTTAAATATTTATTTCATTAAAAAAAATAATGCCTTTTATTCACGACAACAAACAATTTTGCATACAGCTTTTTATTATTTCATTAATCACCAATCCACTAATTTATTAAAAAAACAGAACAAAGAGTGGAAACTTTTCAGAATCAATTGACGATGATCTTTTTAAAATTAATTAGTATACTCCTTCCGATCATTTGAGAGTTTTGGTTTAGTTTTAAATATAATGTATCACTTCTGATTTTAAATATACTGCATATTTTAAAAGTAAATTTTGATCTTAAATATAAAACTTTTTATCATTTTATTTCTTATATAGTTGTGTGTGTGTATCAAGGTTATTATACTAGGACTGGCAATTAAACCAGTTTGGGTAGTAGGTCAGGGTCAGTAGGTCAGATTGGAGTCAAACCGGAGCTAATCCGGGGCTAAATCGGTAAGGAAGTGAACTTGAACGATAATGTTTTTTAGAATAGTTTTAAAATTTGAAAATTTTTTAGGATCAAGTGATAATATTTATGATTGATTCTTTTTGCATTAGAAAGTAAACATATCATCAAGGTTTCTATAGTCTTAATTTATAATTTTTGAAGATATGTAGAATTAGATATGAATTTTTAAAATTAGAAAAATATGAATAAATATTAAACCAGTTAAATTGGTCCGATCAGACTAGTTATATGACCAGTTCGACAATTTTCGTGGTTGAACTAGCTGATCTAGTCCAGTTTTAATAACATGAATATATATATATATATATATATCATTTCTTTTTCAACTAATTTACATAACTTATAAATTAATATATAATATAATTATACCTATAAATATTTCAAAAAGATCATACAACTTTATATTTCTTAATTTTTCTAAATTAATCATCTAAATTTTATATTAAGAACTAAAGAAAGTATCATTTTTTCCTTGGATCTTATAAAATTTTCTTTCCTGTAGTGAAACCGTTGTATACTCTCTCTTTTTTTTTTTTTTGATATTAGACCTTTATGTACTCTTTGTCCCTTAATATAAGGTCTACATTTTTGAGTCCCTCTATCTTATTTTAGAAGATCCATTTTGAAGTTGTCTGAATATTAAATGTATTTTTATCAATTTTTCCTCTAATTATATTTTCCATGCTTTCTCCTTCAACATTTTTCTCTTTATTACTCTTACCACCAATAAAGGGCATATGGGGGTGGGGGAAGCTTTTCCTAGATATATGTTTATCATTTTAACTATTTTAACAGTTTTTTATATTATTGAAGGGAGTATTAAAATTCAATATATAAAATATAAAATAGGGAACTAGAAAAATTTCTTTAAAACTGACAAAAGACATATGAGGGTGTTCAATATACAAAATCCCACGTCAAACCAAGGGGAGGAATCTGGGATATGAAATATTTGAAAATTACTTCATTGCCCCTCTCTCTTTCTCATCATCCTCCAGAGACTTTCTTTGATTCGCCATTTTCTCACCCTCTCTGCCATCTACTCTGCTGACTCTGCGTCACTAGAACCTTGCGATCTTCTGTTGCTTATCCTTAAAACAACTTCACTACCAAACTGGCACCGCCCAGAACAACCGCCAGTGGCGCCAGCGGCCGCATATATCCTACAATCGCCATTGCTGAGGAGCTCAAAATCATGAACCCCCTTGTGAAATCCTCTTTGTGGTGCCCCTGATAGCATGGAAAGCACTGTATTCCATCTGCCAGGTACAATTTTGCATATGTTCCTACCGTCATATTAGCTCGCACTTTGATTGCCCCTCAAAACCTCTTTCTCCCCTGTTACTTGGTCAAATCCTTGGTCCAATGCTCTCAAAAAGTGAGAGATTTTAAACCACATGTTGTTATTGGGCTTGTTTCTTTTCCATATGTCTCGCTTCTAAGTTGAAGGGCATAAAGCGTGTCATCCAAGAACAAAACTTCAAGAGGCATAACAATCAATTATAAACTAAATTTCAAAGAATTAATACCTTGAGAAGCTTGTTAGCTTCAAGTGTTTCAATGAAAGAGGTCACAGCATTAAGGATAACACCAAACTTCCCACTAACTGACTTTTTAACTTTTTCCCCAAGATGTGAGCATAAGGGGCAAGCTCTTTCCTTTCCTTCACAGTGAGACTTGGCAACTTCAACCTCTCCTCCCTGATTCTCTCCAATGGCGACAAATTTGAACCCCCCCCCCCCCCCACTCATCTCGATATCCTCATATTCGTTCTCAATCTCACTCTCTTCACTGCATGGTTCAATTGCTTAAAATGCGAGAATGGTGATATGGATAATCTCCTTCAAAGAACAACCACACATAGAGCTAACAAGAAACAAAACCCAAAATGTGAAGGGATTGTGGAGTTCCTAAGAAATGCAATATAATGCGATTTTCAAACCCCATGACATCAATGATGTCATCGAAAGAAGAGGAGATTTCATATGATTTTCTCTATGGTGGAGGGTAGTGACAGAGATGAAGCAGGTGGGAGAAGTGACGATGGAAGGCTGAGATGAAGACGGTAGCTGGAGAGGTATTTTGAGTGGAGAGAGGGATGGTGTCAGGATAAATCATAGGGGCGACGAACAGGAAGGGAGAGGAAGAGAGAGACAAAAGAAAAAAGGGTATATAAGTAAATTTAGAACATTTGAAATCCCAAATTCCTCCCCTAAGCTTGACATGGAATTTTGTATATTGGACACTTTTCTCAATTTTAAACATATTTTTTTGGAATTTTCCCTATAAAATATGCAACAAGTGGCTTAGTCATAAGTATTGCATAAACATTTTCCTTAAAAGGGAAACCGACTTTAAGTTACAGTTACAGGGCCATTGTGGCAAATATGAAATCCGAGAATGAGCACTTCCATTGGGCTAGCAACACGGCCCAATTTTGCATCTTCATGGAGGCATTTATCCAAACATTATACAAAGAAGCTCAACAATACGTACTCTCTCTAGACCCATTTAGAAGAAACAAATTAGTCAAATTTTATATCATTTGTTTCTTACAAATAGGTCAAGAAGTAGTATTTCAAAGCTATAACTACTTTTGACATACCAGACTCTTGAACAACAAAATCCGAACGCATCCTGACCATCTTCAGAAGAAGAAACTCGTCATATTTCATGGGGGCCTTGAACTTTAGAGTTGAACAGAGAATGTTGTGCGATCACTTGTACTTGGTAATGCTTTAAATCTACTTCACTCTCACCCCCTTCAGACACAATTAAGAATTGGTTATAGATGATAGATCATCGACTGTTTTTACTTGGGGTGAAAGCTTATGATTATGTCCCATAGACTTCAATCTTAATCATAATCTTTCAGCAGTTTCCTCTGCATAATTGCTTCCTTGATCAGCTGCTGATGCCACCAATCTCCACCAAATCATGGTTGCAGCAAAAATAATTAAATCACAGAACTAAAAAATTAGGATATACACATTACGATTTGACACTAGAATTATTACAAATGATGGTGTATACAGGAGCATTCCTTGATAAAGTTACATGAAATTGTTAACACCCATTTCTCTTAACTCTACAATTCATGCCTGAGCTCAAGGATCATGTACCGACCTTTTTTCTTGAACAATTCGAGCTCTAGCGTGAACAAATGGGTAAGAATCACCATGTCTTGTGCAGCTATAGTGTAAAGGGACGTGCTTGCAAGAGCACCCGATATGGAAGTAAACTATCATGATCATCAATTGCAGCAGATAAGGTTTATATATACAGGCAACGTATGATTGCATTTGCACCAGAAATAGCAGAGAAATTATTTCAGTATATCCCAGAGGCATATTGCTGTGCTCTTCTGCTATTGCATCTTTGAAATAGTTCGGCTAGATACACCGTGTAACAATTTGACAAACCCAAGAAAGCTTAGCTTCCCATCAGTGTGCCTTATCCAATCCACAAGTACAACATGAACGGGGATAGAAGGACCAAGTCCAAGTTCCTAAAACAACAGTTTGAAGAAGATAATATAGGTTAGTGTTAAGACCCAAGATAGAAACTACCAAACTCTAAACACGATTAAAAACAAAAATACACTTGAAGATGAAAATAAGAACTGAAACACATTACAATCTGAAATAAACACTATTTTGGTACATATACAGACACAGAAGTGGAAATACAACCTCAGATTAACACATAGCATAAACAAACACAACGGGGTATACAAGTCACACACAGACACTCCAACTCTAAACCAGAACAACCTTGCCAATCTTTTGAGAGGTTGGCACTCTCCACCCAAAGGGCCAAGACCAGTTTCAAATTCTCTCCCCTTCTTGCTGAACCAAAGTGCAGACTTATAGACTCCAAAAAGTAACTTTCTCCACCCCCAACTGATAGGCTTTGACTGTTTCAGTCCTATAGCCACCCTACTTTTAAGTTCTTTCTTCAAAATAGCAAGTCAACTTCTGCCCAGCAAAAGGTACCTTAACATGTAATTACCTAGGTTTTCAAATGGGGTTTTAACAGCTAGCCATTTCTTTCTTTCCTTCTTTCTTTTTTTTAATGAGCTTAGAGATAGCTGGAGCTATAATATGCTCTCAATAGTTTCAGGGATGGTGGGGAAACAGGTACCAACACAACGATTCAATTGTAAGATTAGATAACCATTACAAAAGATTTAATGTGACTGAAGTAGTGTGTTGAACTTACTGAGGCAAGTTCTTCAATGACAATAGCTCTGTTTCCATCTTTCTCAAAGATTTCATATGCACAGTGTGCACGTTGCTCCCAACGATCAAGAGCTTCAAGCTGATGCACACTTAATGCAGCCGCACAAAATTCTTCAAAACCCATTCTTCTATATTGTAATGGATTTAGCTGACACAAAAAGAATATTCATGGATAAGACTCAGTAACCAGTCATAAATATGCTCCATCTACTCATATAGAGCAAGGTATTACCGAGGCAATAAAATCAGAAATGCGGGACTCTTTCATGTCATCTGTTGCGTGTTTCATCAGCGCCTGCCCAGACAAATATATGAATGAGAAACTCTCGGAATTCAACAATACATCATCTCTTAAGTGCTGACGTGACAGTGGATTATCCACTCACCATCTTGATGTTTTCTAATGTTACGCTACCATTTTTGCTTGGCTCCAGTAGAGCAAATTGCTCCCTCAGATAATAGAGCTCATCAGCAGTCAATGTCTTTGACAGTGCCTGCCAGAGAGCTCAATGTAAGACAACTAGTAAGATTAAATGTGACAAACACTCATAAATATCAACAAGGTGCACAAATAACACAATGCAACAGGAAAGTTAAAAACTAAGATAATACTCCCTCCGGTCATTAATATATGACATATTTATCTAATTTGATTAGATTAAGGAAGTTTGTTAAGTTAGTTAATATGACACGTATTTTTTAAAACACCTTAGTCATCTTCCTTAATTACTCCATTTCCTCTCCTCATTGATTATTGTTAAGGGAGTATCAATAGGGGTAAGTTAGGAAAATATTGACAAATATAAAAACTATGTGTTATATTTAAGACTAAGATCAACTCAAATAAGTTTTATTGGAGAAAAATGAATATAACGTGAGGTCACTTTGTAGATTACGAATTCCATATTGAAAGCTATACACTCATTTTCAAACATTAGATTGCAATAAAGAAGAGAGATTTCAACAGGAATCAGTCTAAAAATAAAAACAAGCTCTGTTTCTCATGCAGTATTATAATATACACACCCTTAAAGAGGCCCTGCGCAAGGTTGATGATCGCATATAAGCCTTCATGAGCTTAAATATTAAAATATCAAGAGGAACTTTTACATTGTTGAAGTTCTTAATCCAAGGATGACCTGCAAGTACAAGAATGTCTCAGAAAATTAAAAAACTGATCTTATTAGAAGCCTAGAAGCTTATTTGATATTAGAAAAGTCAGAAAACTCACCTAGAGCTTGAGCAGCTGATATTCGCTTCCTTGGGTCCTTATTCAACAGGCGCTTAACAAAATCTTTCGCTTCTGAAGATAAGGATGGCCAAGGAGGTTCATCAAAGCTTGGATCAGCTTTTAGAACAGCCCTGAATATACCAGACTCTGTTCGGGCCCAAAATGGACGACTACCACATAAGAGAATGTATGCTATCACGCCTATACTCCACACGTCAGCTTCTGTACTGTAAGATCTATGTAGGACTTCAGGGGCCACATAGTATGCACTGCCCACGATATCATTGAGCCTTTCATCTGAAAGCCATGGAGAAGAATCAAGCAAATGCCGCAAATTCTCAAGGGTGAGAAGAAACTATCAAGTAGGGCCTGACAAAGGCAAACCTGGTTTGACAAAGTCTGATAACCCAAAGTCAATAGCTTTTAATTCAGCGTTCTCATCCTTTGAAACATACAAAAAATTCTGAGAAATAAAACAGCAAGATGGTTATATAATGATCTAAAAATCCACATTGAAATGTCAATATTCGGTAAACCATTTTACTCATCAAATATTATGTGTGTCTTATACAAGTAACAGGTGTATTTCCATCAAAGCAATTTTTATGCATTATAGTTTTGTCATTTTCTTGGAAACGTTTGATTGCAACATGTTCATGAAACTGTGGCTAAATGATATTTGCAAAATTCTATTTACTTGAATGGTTAGTGCACATTTATGTGGCATCTAAAAATTCCAAACTCCAGTCTGCTATGGCTCATTGGGTATTCTTGCAAAAAAGCAAATATGGTATTTGTAACTCCATCCAATGTACACTGATGCTTCAGTTACACAAGAGAAAGGAAGATGTATATGCTCACCTCTGGCTTAAGATCCCTGTGCACCACACCCTGAAGATGACAGAACGCAACAACATTCAGTATTTGTGTAATGACAGCTTTTGCGTCATCTTCTGAGTATTTCCCTCCTCTACAGAAAGATTAAATCATGTCAGTTAGGGAAAAGGTTCATCCCCAAACAAAAGTTTTATAACAAAAATTAAAGCTGATGTAATAAGAGATAAGAATCACCTTGAAAGTATTCTATCCAACAGCTCGCCTCCTTCACATAACCTAAAATGCCAAAAGCACCCATTTCACACCCAAAACTTAGAAAACTCTTGAGCAAACTCCAGAGTGAATTCAGGTAGATAGCACATTCAAAACTACCATAGAAGAAACTAAGAATGAAGACTATTGGGTTGTTTTGGTTAAAAAAAAACTATTGTGTTGTGTTTGATAGAATACAAATAGATAATTAGTATCCCATCAAAAAGTCCATTTAGGGGGGGGGGGAGCCTTCACTAAAATACCAGCAATGCCGCTACTATCCTCAAATCTGAAAGGACTGAAAATGTACCAAACTTACTCCATTACAATGTAGACATTATCTTGATCTTCAAAAGCATCATAGAATTGCACCAGATTGTTATGTCCAGTCAAGGCTCGTAATATTTTCACCTCTCTTCTAACATCTTCAACTGCAATTGCTGTTGTCATCTGGAAACCCAAAAAAGGGTAAAATCATAAGCGAGTTATAGTGCTAGTCACACCATATATGATTTAAACATCATGATTTGTTTGTTTTTTTTTTTTGGGCCAAACAACATCATGCTTTGTTGAAAAGCTTAAAAAACAGTGTTATGCATGAATACACAAATTTAAATTAGCCGTAATGTAGGAATATAATTTAACATTCACTTTTATTTTATATTCACATTTTCTTAAAATATATTAATAAATTTATTCATCCGTATAGTTTCTACCCAATTGCAACTTAGTTCCAATCACTCGAAAGTTTGTAATCAACTGGATTTGAATATACAGAGTCATTACACTCTTGACAGCTTTGTCATAGACTGTCATTGCAGAGACTCAGCAACAAAGCTTCAAAGTATAATGACATATTAGAAATTGATTGAGCTAAAAGAACTGGCTGAGGAATCCCGCCCAACGAATAAAGCTAACCACTATCTCTACAATCCAATCAAGTTTCATTAAAGTAAGTTTTTTATCATGCAAACTTAGACGGTTAGACCATTTCCACATTAACTAAAGCAGAAGAATCTTCAACAGTAACCCCTTGAAAAGACTTAAAAAAAGGACTTCAAAAGCTCAAGCTTTATCCACAAAGTACCCCACAATTCGGAGACCAGTACCGTTTGAACAAAAATCACTCATAGTCCTTAATATAATTTTCAGCAAGAGCAAATTATAAGAGTGAGACACAGAAAGAATTCAAAGAGCTATTATATAAGGGAGGAGAAGGGTATGGCTGACCTTAGCTTTAGGAATGACCTTCACGGCCACTTGCTGACCCTTACGTTCACCTTTCTTGAACCTAGCAGAGCATGTAAAACCAAAATGTCCTCTTCCAATTTCTTCCCCAACCTCCAATCTACTCGTGAATTCCTTCGAAAACCCGAACCTCTTGTCCAAATCTCTCGATTCTTCTTCCTCCCCTTCTTCGGGGATAGCTCTCGCAGCCTTCCTCCCCTGCCTCCTCGCCAGCAAAGCCTTTATGTGCTTGGCCGGCGACGGCGGAGGAAGAGGCCGCCGGAAGAACCTCCTTGGCGTGGAACTCGCGCTCTTGCTCCCTCCCGGCGTCGACGCCGGAGAATTCTTGAGAAAATGAGCTGGACTAGGGCTGTAGAAGGGGAAGAACGGAGACTTCTTCCCGGTGGTGACGTCATCTTCCCGATGGTAGTTGTTGGTGATGGGAGAAAGCGGGGGTTTCGGGATTTGAGAAGAAGAATCTTCATACCGATTATCATGGTCTTCTTCTTCTGTTTCCTTACCCGCATATGGATTCGGTTTCGATGGCTTAGAGACACAAACTCCCATGTTTGGGATCGATCAAACAAGCTAGGTCACTATATCACTGATAATTCACTCTATGGCATCGTGTATAAACCCCAGAATTCAGTATGAGAATCATTCCATAGCTTCATCGGCTGAAGATTCAGACAACTAAAGAGAGGCATAGAGCGAGAAAGAAGAGAGGGAAAGAAGAAAAGTAAGAGTTGAAAACTGAAAACTGAGTATTAAATGCAGCATGAGATGAGTTGGGGGAGAGAAGATGGGATTAATGGAGAAGATGAAGGTGGGGACCATCCGAGTGCCCACGTGGCATGCACAGGATTCATGAATTCTAAGTGTTCATGGAATTATGTGATTAGTAAGATGAAGAGAAAAAAGAAAATAGGAGAGAGAGAAATTCAGAAATGCAGGAGGTTGGATAGGGACAAGAAGAAGAAGGTGAATGCAGAAAATGGGAAAAGTTGGAGAAGTAGGATTGTTGTATTGGTTGGCATCATTGGGGTTTCTCTTCCCTTGTTGACTGGTCACCAACAAGGCCACAATGTGCA